>CM065592.1:464472872-464574917 GCA_033119425.1 Bufotes viridis | reverse complement strand
CTTCTCCTGTGGTGGCTGATATGATGCCAGAATATGTGCTGTGGTGCCTCTCTCCTCTGTCTGGGTCCAAAGGCCTAAATCACTGAAAGAGGCCTTCTCCTGTGGTGTGTGATATGATGCCTGAATATGTGCTGTGGTGCCTCTCTCTCTTCCTGGGTGCGGGGTCAAAGTAACTAAATGGTGGCTTCTCCTGTGGTGGCTGATATGATGCCAGAATATGTGCTGTGGGGCCTCTCTCCTCTTCCTGGGTGCAGGGGTCAAAGTAACTCAATGGTGGCTTCTCCTGTGGTGGCTGATATGATGCCAGAATATGTGCTGTGGTGCCTCTCTCCTCTTCCTGGGTGCGGGGTCAAAGTAACTCAATGGTGGCTTCTCCTGTGGTGGTTAGTATGATGCCAGAATATGTGCTGTGGGGCCTCTCTCCTCTTCCTGGGTGCAGGGGTCAAAGTAACTCAATGGTGGCTTCTCCTGTGGTGGCTGATATGATGCCAGAATATGTGCTGTGGGGCCTCTCTCCTCTTCCTGGGTGCAGGGGTCAAAGTAACTCAATGGTGGCTTCTCCTGTGGTGGCTGATATGATGCCAGAATATGTGCTGTGGTGCCTCTCTCCTCTGTCTGGGTCCAAAGGCCTAAATCACTGAAAGAGGCCTTCTCCTGTGGTGTGTGATATGATGCCACAATATGTGCTGTGGTGCCTCTCTCCTCTTCCTGGGTGCGGGGTCAAAGTAACTCAATGGTGGCTTCTCCTGTGGTGGCTGATATGATGCCAGAATATGTGCTGTGGGGCCTCTCTCCTCTTCCTGGGTGCAGGGGTCAAAGTAACTCAATGGTAGCTTCTCCTGTGGTGGCTGATATGATGCCAGAATATGTGCTGTGGGGCCTCTCTCCTCTTCCTGGGTGCAGGGGTCAAAGTAACTCAATGGTGGCTTCTCCTGTGGTGGCTGATATGATGCCAGAATATGTGCTGTGGGGCCTCTCTCCTCTTCCTGGGTGCAGGGGTCAAAGTAACTAAATGGTGGCTTCTCCTGTGGTGGTTGATATGATGCCTGATTCTCTGCTGTGTAACCTCTCTCCTCCGTCTGGGTGTAGGGGTCAAAGTAACTAAATGGTGGCCTACTCCTGTGGTGGGTGATATGATGCCTGGTTCTCTGCTGTGGGACCTCTCTCCTTTGTCTGGGTGCTGTGGTCAAAATAATAGTAAGTGACCTTCTCCATTGGTGGGTGACTTGAAGCCTGATTCTGTGCTATGGGACCTCACTCCAATTAATATTGTTTAATTTTTATTTATTTTATGTTAACTCATCATTTCCCTATCTACATTTGTTTGCAGGGGATTTAACTACATTTTGCTGCCTTTTGCAGCCCTCTAGCCCCTTTCGGGTGTGTTTTACAGCCTTTTAGTGCCCAAAAGTTCGGGTCCCCATTGACTTCTATGGGGTTCGGGTTGGGATGAAGTTCGGGTCGAGTTCGGATCACGAACCCGAACATTTCGAAGTTCGGCCGAACTCGTCGAACCCGAACATCCAGGTGTTCGCTCAACTCTAGTCTTATCCTTTTAGTGTCGGGAGATAAACTGCACAATAGAAGTGTCTGGCAGTGGCTTTCTCTCCTCTACTATTCACAATACATGCATGCTTGGGGGCAAGATTTGGAGAAATACCGTAGCTATCTGCCGAAAGTTATCTCATGTGTATGGCTAGAAGTTAGGCTAGAAGTAGGGTGAGATAAAATAGATATCTCCAGGGAATCATGTAGTGGACATTCATTATAATATTGTCTACGTTTTGTGATTATTCTTTAGAAAATAAATTTTTTTCTAAAATTCTAAATATAATCATATAGTGCTTTTGGCTGCAAAATATAGGCAGATTTTTCCAATGCAATATTAGTAATAAATAATCTACAGTTAAAAAACAATTGTTTATGTCGAAATCGAAGGTTAAAGCAATAAAAACTAAAAATGTTGGCAAAAGCCTGATCCGCAGCTGAAGCTAGTGCCATGGTCTATTCAATAATCCAGAATCGCTCATTATTTTGCATGTCATAAATCATCTGCATAGTATATATACACATATATGTATAAGACGTTGCGTGCATCTATTTTGTGCAACAGCAAAAGTGCTACAGCTGTGCGTTTCAATCATCTGCAAATGTCACAACACTTCTACGGGAGATAAATAAAATAAGGATATTCTTTCAGGAGGCCTTCAGTGGTAGCTCATTTTAGCTAATGGACAGATTTGTTTTACTTTCTATTTGGCAGACACTCTTGGCAGTACAATATGATACGGCTTAATATAGAGGTTGATTCAGCTTCATTTTTCATATCAACCATGTGGCATAGAAAGCTCAAATTATCTAACGGTAGATTGAAAAGTGTAAAATGCTAAATTAAAGGGGTTGTTTACTTTGGACAATCTTTTTTTTCTAATGATCCAATTTGGGGTATGAGTGAATCTGGCAGCAAGTGTTCAATCTTCCTGCAGTGCCCCCCACAGGGAAAACTAAGCATTACACAGTCCCATAAAATCAACATCTTTGTGTTAATAGATCAGGATCCTAAACCAGGGACACCCCCTCATTTAGAATTCTTAAAAAGGACATCTGAAAATGGGTTTTCTAAATTTGACATCCTTTTTAAAGAAGTCCTGGCACCTCTCCTAATATGTCTGTTTAGTGACTACTTTCATTCCCCATGTAATAAGTCATGGAGCTTCTTTTTATGTAACACTATGTTGTCTTTCATCTATTATGTCTGCTAGAAGTTTATGAATGACATCAGTCTTCAATAACAGCTCATCTGGGTATTACCATTTAGGGGGTGTGCCCTTGCACAGTCTGACACTGGCAGCATAGATGGGATAGTGACGGACTGTGCAGGGGCCTGCCCCCAACTGGCAACACCCAAATGGGCTATTATTAAATACTGATGACAAGTCATTCATAAACTTCTAGCAGGAATAATACAGCAATGACACAAAATAGTGTTCCTTATATAAAAAGATGCTCCAGAATTGTTATTACAGTACTTATTAAGCAGACATGTCAGAAGAGGTGATCATCACGTTTCTATCAGTTCTAAGTATCACATAAGAAGTAGTAAAAGCATGGCAAAAAATATATAGTTTAGGAAGGATTAAAAAACTGCAAATTGTGACATCCTAATATACTAACATGAAGTTGCACCCAAATGTCAAATCTATAATTGTATACTGTTGCAGTGACCGGGTTTGAGGTGACCCCAAGGCTGGTCACCATGTGTTGCTGCTCTCCGGAGGAGATGGTAAGGTGTGATGCACCCCACCCCAGAAGGCTGGTACCCTGAACAAATGGCAGATGGCCCAGGGTCTGTGGCTCAGTTGTTGGAGCAGGGTATTCATGTTTCAGCGTCTTCTTCTGGTCACTCATGCAGTCTCTCCTGCTAAACACTGGACCCTATGTGCAGACACACCAGGGGCTCTAACACTCTTGTTATATACAGTTTCTAACTGAACTGGAACCATCTTGTGGGAGGGTTGAAGCCTGGAGAATCACAGCCTAACAGAAACAATGTTACAGTTCATGGCTGTCATAGACTTGTATTGTGCCTCAGACAAACAACAATCTGACAGAGCTAAACTAGATGGTCAAAAGTTTACTGTGTCAGTTTTTTCCCTCCAAATCTTAGTTCTGCATAGTCCCTTATGGTAAATATGGAAAATTAATAGCTTTCCAGTCTACATTGTATAGTTCAGTGCAATAAAAGTGCAGATGATGTCCATACTCCAAAGTACCCTTGCTCCAGGGCACTACACTGCTACACTGTATGAACATAATATTAGGTAACATATAGGGTTGCCACTTTACCCAACAAAAAATAACAGCCAAATTAAGCCACACCCAGAATGTGGGGAGTGTGTTTTGGGGGCGTGGCTTAACACTGGGTGTTATTTGACACCAATGGTTTGATTATATTGAGTTTTGCCACTCTTTTTAAAAAAAAAAAGATAATTTTTCTCCTATTTTTAAAGGGAATTTGTCACCACGATTTTGGACTATTACCTGAAGTAATATATGAGTAGTCCTGCAGATAAGGAGGCCATGTCACTATTGTTTATTTACCTACTGCCTTCAGATTCCCTTTAAAGGAGTTGAGCAGGGGCTTAACATTGATAACCTCTCTGCCGTTGAGCAGGGGGTTAACATTGATGACCTCTCCTCAGAAAAGGTCACCAATATCAGATCAGCAGGGGTCCAATTTCTTGCACCCCGCCGATCAGCTGTATGAAGGGGTAGCGGTGCCTGTGTAAGTGCCGCTTCCTCGTCACAGTTACCTGTGTGTCGTCTACTACAGAGGCTGTGCAGTGTAAATACAATATAGTCACTTAAACAGGAAGGAGCTGTCCCATAGAAGTGAATAGGATGGCTTAGGTGGAATTAAACCCGCTCACGTTGCAGTTGAAATGGCAAGCTTTTTACCTATGAAATGTTGTATGAGCACTGAGGTCACCTCAAAGAGCTGATCGGTCGGGGTGCAGGGAGTCGGACCCCCACTAATCTGATATTGATGACCTATCATGAGGATAGGTCTTTAATATAATAAAAAAAACGGACAACCCCTTTTAATGGGAAGAGCACCAAAAAAATGTGCTGATCCCAAATGCGGAGAGAGCAGGAGAGGAGCAGTAGTCTGGAGGCAGTGCAAAGGGCAGGAGAGGAGTGGTCTGGAGGTAGTGCAGAGGACAGAAGAGGAGAAGTCTGGAGGCAGTGCGAAGGGCAGGAGAGGAGCGGCCTGAAGGCAGTGCAAAGGGCTGGAGAGAGCGGTCTGGAGGCAGTACGAAGGTCAGGAGAGGAGCGGTCTAGAGGCAGTCCAGAAGGCAGAAGAGGAGCAGTCTGGAGCTGTGCAGAAGGCAGAAGAGGAACAGTCTGGAGGCAGTGCTAAGGGCAGGAGAGGAGTGGTCTGGAGGCAGTGCAAAGAACAGTAGAGGGGAAGTCCGGAGGCAGTGCGAAGGGCAGGAGAGGAGCGGCCTGGAGGCAGTGCGAAGGGCAGGAGAGGAGTGGTCTGGAGGCAGTGCGAAGGTCAAGAGAAGCGGTCTGGAGGCAGTGCAGGAATGCAGAAGAGGAGCAGTCTGGAGCAGTGCAAATGGCAGGAGAGGAGTGGTCTGGAGGCAGTGCAGAGGACAGAAGAGGAGAAGTCTGTAGGAAGTGCGAAGGGCAGGAGAGGAGCGGCCTGGAGGCAGTGCGAAGGGCAGGAGAGGAGCGGTCTGGAGGCAGTATTAAGGGCAGGAGAGGAGCAGTCTGAAGCAGTTCAGAAGGCAGAAGAGGAAGAGTCTGGAGGCAGTGCAAAGGGCAGGAGAGGAGTGGTCTGGAGGCAGTGCGGAAGGCAGAAAAGGAGTGGTCTGGAGACAGTGCGAAGGGCAGGAGAGGAGTGGTCTGGAAGCAGTACAAAGGGCAGGAGAGGAGGGTCTGAAGGCAGTGCAAAGGGTAGGAGAGGAGCGGTCTGGAGGCAGTGCGAGAGGGCAGGAGAGGAGGGGTCTGGAGGCAGTGCGAAGGGCAGGAGAGGAGCGGTCTGGAGGCAGTGTGGAGGGAAGGAGTGCGCCAGCTGAAGCTTTCTCCTGTGAGCAGCGGACCACTGGGCAGTCAATGTGAGCGTGCACACCTGTAGGGTCATCTCCTTATTGGCCAGTGTAGCTGGAGGCGTCTATTGCTGCTGCCCAGCGGTCCTCAGCCTGTGTGATCTTGTCAGATTTTTGGTTCTGGGTCCATTGATCAGAGAGAAACCTAGCGTAACCAAATTTAGGTTTTTAAAAAGGAGGACACTTGGGGCAGGATAGTGGCATGGGCTGAAGGACACCTGCACTTGCTGGAAGGTGGACATAAGGGGGTGGAGTGTAATTTAAAGTAATTGGTGGCACTATGTAAATGTATATGGGATAGGAAAGTTAATAGTTGAGGCCGCTTTCACATGACCGGTTTGTTTTCTTCTCTTCTGATCCGTCAGAAGAACTGAAAAATATTTTTAAAAAACATGGATTCTTTATTTGGAGCATCCGTTGTGCTTATTTTACATCTGTTTCTGTCAGTTCCATCAGATCTGTTTTTTTTAATAGGAGAAAAAAGTCCTTTTAAAAAATAAAAAATAATCTGCATAATGTTGTCATAGTGTCCCCAGCATCAATATTGCCCCCATTAATGGCCATCAATTATATCAGTGCCCCCATTAGTGCCCCCCAGTATTATTCTTACTCCATTAGTAGACCCCAGTATTAATAATGACGCCATTAATGGCCTTTAGAGGCATTCCGTTATGCGTTCCACCATAATTAAAATCTATGGGCGCATAACGGATCCGTCCATTTAAATCCTCTGCAGTGCAATGTGTTTTAATGAAGAAGGCATCACATGGAAGTGATTTGACTGGTGGTCCTATGACCCTCCATCAGCGGCCATCTTATGTACAGGACCTCTGTGTGGACCACACAGAATATTTGCCTAACAATGAGGCACAGCTTCTGAAATATAGCAAACGGCACAGAATATTAACAAAAGCTCTTTTAGTAAGTGGCATATAATCATTTTACATACGCAATAGTCACAAGTACCCAGAGCGTGGCCAACCCCTTTAAGACCATCCCCATTCGTGTAGGGATACATATTATTGTGATGCCCAGCTTTCAAATTATTCATATATTTCCAGGAGGAACAACAGAGGAACAGTACAATGCAGAATTCTAAGTAAATGCAAGTATTTAGATGCCAGGTAATCTTTACCAATGAATCCCTATGATGCATATTAATGCAAAAGATCTGTTTTAACCCGTAGCATACCAGCGCCATACATGTACAGCGCTGGAAACAGGGTCACAAATCCCAGAGCTTTACAGATCGGGCGCCCGCTGCGTCAGCATCGGTGAAAACACAGGCGCATTAACCCTTGCACTGCCACTGTCATCGATGGCCCGACATGTGCGGTATCCTGCTGGGTGCGAGGGTGTCCATCGGGTCCCCATTAGGTGGCCAAACATTCGGTTTTAGGCCAGACAGTCCAGTTTTCTGGCTCCCTGTCCACCGTCCGGCGCAGGGCCTGGACGGACACAGGGATGTCCACCCTTTCAGTAGCTCACGCTCAGAAAGCAGCATTGTGCTGTCGAGCGTGAGCTGCAGCAACTGACTGAGGCTTCTCTCACCTCCATAGCCGCAAACATGGCTATGCGTGGCTGACTGAGGCTTCTCTCACCTCCATAGCCGCAAACATGGCTCTGCGTGGCTGACTGAGGCTTCTCTCACCTCCAAAGCCGCAAACATGGCTCTGCGTGGCTGACTGAGGCTTTTCTCACCTCCAAAGCCGCAAACATGGCTCTGCGTGGCTGACTGAGGCTTCTCTCACCTCCAAAGCCGCAAACATGGCTCTGCGTGGCTGACTGAGGCTTCTCTCACCTCCAGAGCTGCAAACATGGCTCTGCGTGGCTGATTGAGGCTTCTCTCACCTCCAGAGCCGCAAACATGGCTCTGCGTGGCTGACTGAGGCTTCTCTCACCTCCAAAGCCGCAAACATGGCTCTGCGTGGCTGACTGAGGCTTCTCTCACCTCCAAAGCCGCAAACATGGCTCTGCGTGGCTGACTGAGGCTTCTCTCACCTCCAGAGCTGCAAACATGGCTCTGCGTGGCTGATTGAGGCTTCTCTCACCTCCAGAGCCGCAAACATGGCTCTGCGTGGCTGATTGAGGCTTCTCTCACCTCCAGAGCCGCAAACATGGATCTGCGTGGCTGACTGAGAAGGAGAGAAGCCAAAGGCTACCCCCAGCTCACCTTCCCCTCAGAAACTTCATCGCTCTCCTCACCCTGTTTTTTTCCTGCCTGCGATCGGGGCGTGGCTTCA
Organism: Bufotes viridis; assembly: GCA_033119425.1. Taxonomy (NCBI): domain Eukaryota; kingdom Metazoa; phylum Chordata; class Amphibia; order Anura; family Bufonidae; genus Bufotes; species Bufotes viridis. Next base: position 464,567,059 of record CM065592.1, on the reverse strand, counting down.
CGGAGCGGGGTCGAGGCTTTACAGAGCTGAGGCGTGGCTTATCCATTTGGGGGCATTGCTGTTGAGGTCAGGCTTTCTGGGTGAAGCCAGTGGCTACCCTAGTCCCCGGCAGTCTCGGACTGGCCCAACAGGGAGCTAGGGAAATCCTTGGTGGGCCCCCGAACCAGCAAGTGAACTTCCTTGCTTAGAAGAAGCTGTCTGTGCAGTGGCGTAACTAGAAATGACTGGGCCCCACAGCAAATTTTTGAATGGGGCCCCCTACCCCAGTAATTTTTTTACAACCCCTTCCTTTCATGCCGCCCCCTTTCCTGTGGCTAGTAAAGATCGCTCTCTCAGACCAGGCAGCTGTTCCATCCGTTTTCTACACTATACTGCCACTGTATATAATTTCATTGTGTAATACTGTTGAGGGGCCCGGACAAAATATTTTAGTACTTCTCCTCCTCTTCTTGAATGGGCCCCTTTTGGGTCAGGGCCCCAAAGCAGCCGCTTCCCCTGCTTCCCCCATAGTGTCTGTGATAAGCTCTGCCCCCTGTACACTCATGCACAGTAGAATGCATGCTGCTGTGATTCATCCTGAATGAGAAGGAAAGGCTCCACACCAGCGCTGATTCATTTGAACTGACAAGTTTTGTGTAATCAGCGCTCCTGGTCAGTGAGGCTGTTTCCACATAATCTGATTTTCATAAAATCCTGGCAAAAACACTGCATTTTGCCGTGATTTTATGTAATCTAGATCATGTGGAAACATCCTTACTGTGACCAGGATTTAAAATCTGTCAGTCGATAGCACTGACAGCCTCTCCAATGAGGCAGCTCTGCTAGAAAGACTGCTGCCTGTGTGATCAGTCTGGAGCCCTGCCCTGCTGCTGTGAGGGGAGGAGCCTGGCTCAGGACCTGGGGACACAACTAACAACACAGAGGGCCATGAGGTGAGGAAGGAATCTACATGTAGTTATTGGTTTAACCCCTTAAAGGATAACTGTCACATTTAGACCCTAATTTCAGTTTTCATATATGTAGAACCTAATATGATAATATACCTGAATCAATAACTATTAGACTTACTTACCCTTATTTAATAAGATTCAGCCCTTAGCAACCAGTCTGCATAAAACTACAACTTCACTATTCTGTTAAAATGGCCGCCCTCAGCCCTGAGGCTAATCCATAGGACGCCTGCAGTGAAGTTAGTGAAGACCAGCTCTGTATAGGGGGTCTTGCAGTTAAATTTCTAGGTCTGGCTGAAGCCTATAGTCCTCTTAAAAGTAGACTTCTACTGTAGAGCAATACTTTGTAAAGTGGTAGGACTATGTTCTCATCACGGGCATCTATGCCCCATTTGATGCAACCCATTATCTTATTGACCTTGGCAGCAGCTGCCTGACACTGGTTTTTACAGCTTTTTGTGGTCCCTATAAGTCAACATCCAACTTTTCAACAAGCCATGGGATATACATCCATAGACAGCTGTTTCTGAGTGCTTGTACCTCATCAGTACTAAGTAGGATTCTGGCTAGCTCAGTGTGATACCTTGAAAGCTATATTCCCTTGTCAAATGCCAAGGCTTGTTGGAAATTCGCTTCCAAGGCATCACACTGACCCAGCCAGAATCCTATTCCATACTGATGAGGGGCAAGTGCAGTGAGTCAGACCGACAGGGGAATTGTATGTTAGGTCACGGTGTAAGCAATTAGGTAGTCCGAGGAAAACACAGTTCTGGTTACTCACGGTAATGTCGTCTCTGGGCAGGCTTGCATAAGTGATGAGGAGAACAGCACAATGATTTTCTGGGGCACGCTCTGATAAGGGACACAGGCCAGATGGTGGTGCGAGGTACCCTTGGTGGTCTGTATTAATGTGCCTATGGCAAGGTCCCTGATTGTCGTGACACCAGTACCTTTTGTGGTGCTACAACCATTTATAGTAGTAGTAATTGAGGAATTGGAAACTGAGACAAGGATGGTGCAATCCAACTTATGACTTTTACTGAACTTTGCTCCTGGTAACAGTTACATCCAAGTATAAAACAGTCTCTAGTACATCCAGATATGAAATACAGTCTCTTTAACCACATCAGCCCCCTAGCTTAAACACCCTTAATGACCAGGCCACTTTTACAATTCCGCACTACACTACTTTCACCGTTTATTGCTCCGTCATACAACTTACCACCCAAATGAATTTTACCTCCTTTTCTTCTCACTAATAGAGCTTTCATTTGGTGGTATTTCATTGTTGCTGACATTTTTACTTTTTGCTATTAATAAAAATTTAACGACATTTTGCAAAAAAATGACATTTTCACTTTCTGTTGTAAAATTTTTCAAAAAAAACTACATTTCTATATAAATTTTTCTCTAAATTTATTGTTCTCAGGGGTGTGGAAATTGTATCGCCCGACGCCCGGGACATGCAGTTCCGGGCGCCGGGCAGGTAGTTTGTTCTGTAGCTTAGCCCTGCTTCGGGCAAGTAGCAAGGCTGACCGCGGCTGCCTTAGGGCACAAAGACGCCGGGCCAAGGGAGGGGGAGGAAAAATTTAAATACATCACTTGCGCGCCTTCGGCCGGCCGCTGCTGTTCTCCTCTGATCATAATATCTTGCGCTCCCGACAAGTTGTTTGAGGACCTGGGAACACTCAGCCAATCAGTGGCTGAAGCTGTATCACATGTCAGGCTAGGGATTTCCTGCTTAGCCAATCCCTGGCCTGACACATGACACAGCTGCGGCCACTGATTGGCTGAGTTTTCCCAGGTCCTCAAACAACTTGTCGAGAGCCTAAAATACTCAGGATTATATAGAGAAGGGGATTGGCTGCAGACGGGATCAGGTGAGTATAATGGTTTTTACACATTAATAGAGGGGTAGGGAGAGGGGTGAAATGTGACATGGGGGGAGAGGGGTGAAATGTGACATGGAGGGGAGAGAAAATGTGACATGGAGGGGAGAGAAAATGTGACATGGAGGGAGAGAAAATGTGACATGGGGGAGGAGAGAAAATGTGACATGGAGGGGAGAGAAAATGTGACATGGGGAGGGAGAGAAAATGTGACATAGGGGAGAGAAAATGTGACATGGGGGTGGGATTCAGAGAAATGTGTCATGGGGGAGAGAAATGTCACATCTCTCGCCCGCCCCCATGTCACATCTCTCGCCCCCCCTTATGTCACATCTCCCGCCCCCTCATGTCACATCTCCCGCCCCCCTTCCTGTCACATCTCCCGCCTCCATGTCACATCTCCATTATTTAAAACTATTTTTGTATCAGGACAAGTAGATTGTTATAAGGGACAAGTAGATCGAGCCCCGCTTTAGTCCTTCGACAAGTAGTTTTTTTAATTTCCACACCCCTGGTTCTACATGTCTTTGATAAAAAAATCCAATAAGTGTATATTTATTGGTTTGGGTAAAAGTTATAAGCGTTTACAAACTATGGTGCAAAAAAGTGAATTTCGGCATTTTGAAGCAGCTCTGACTTTCTGAGCACCTGTCATGTTTCTTCAGGTGCTAGAATGCCAGGAAAGTATAAATACCCCCAAATCACACCATTTTAGATAGAAGACACCCCAAAGTATTCACGGAGGGGCATGGTGAGATTCATGTATCATTTCATTTTTTTCACAAGTTAGCGGAAAATGACACTTTCTGAGGAAAAAAATATATAATAAAGTTTCCATTTCTGCTAACTTCTGGCAAAAAAAAAAAATCTCAGACGGGCTCACTATGCCCCTCTGTGAATACCTTAGGGTGTCTACTTTCCGAAATGGGGTCATTTGTGGGGTGTGTTTACTGTTCTGGCATTTTGGGCGGGGCTAAATTGTGAGCAGCCATGTAAAAGCTAAAAGGTACTCATTGGAATTTGGGCCCCTTGTGCACCCAGGCTGCAAAAAGTGTCACTCATGTGGTATCGCCGTACTCAGGAGAAGTAGGGCAATGTGTTTTGGGGTGTATTTTTACATATACCCATGTTGGAGTGAAGAAATATCTCTGTAAACTGACAACTTTGTATAAAAAAAAATTAAAAAGTTGTCATTTACAGAGATATTTCTCACACAAAGTATGGGTATATATAAAAATACACCCCAAAGCTACATGCTACTTCTCCTGAGTGCGACGATACCACATGTGTCGCTTTTGCAGCCTGAGTGCGCAAAGCCCTAAAACCAATGAGTACCTTTAAGATTTCACAGGGCATTTTTACGCATTTGGATTCCAGACTTCTTCTCACGCTTTAGGGGCCCCTAAAATGCCAGGACAGTATAAATACCCCACATATGACCCCATTTTAGAAAGAAGACACCCCAAGGTATTCCGTGAGGGTATGGTGAGTTCATCTAAAATTTTATTTTTGTCACAAGTTAGTGGAATATGAGACTTTGTAAAAAACAAAATTAAAAAAATATATATATCAATTTCCGCTAACTTGTGCCAAAAAAAAAATTTCTGTGAACTCTACATGCCCCTCACGGAATACCTTGGGGTGTCTTCTTTCTGAAATGGGGTCACATGTGGGGTATTTATACTGACCTGGCATTTTAGGGAACCTAAGCGTGAGAATCCAAATGCGTAACAATGCCCTGTGAAATCCTAAAGGTACTCATTGGTTTTAGGGCCCCTTTGCGCATCTTGGCTGCAAAAAGTGGCACACATGTGGTATCGCCGTACTCAGGAGAAGTAGGGCAATGTGTTTTAGGGTGTTTTTATATATTCCCATGCTGGGTGAGAGAAATATCTCTGTAAATGACAACTTTTTAAATTTTTTTATTCAAAGTTGTCAATTTACAGAGATATTTCTCTCACCCAGCATGTAGTATATGTAAAATACACCCCAAAACACATTGCCTACTTCTCCTGAATGCGACGACTACATAGTGACACTTTTGCAGCCAAGATGCGCAAAGAGCCCAAATTCAATGAGTACCTTTTAGGAGGGCATTTTTACGCATTTTTCTTCTCGCGCTTTAGGGCCCCTAAAATGCCAGGGCAGTATAAATACCCAACATGTGACCCCATTTTGGAAGAAGACAGTCCAAGGTATTCCATGAGGGGCATGGCGAGTTGATAGAGAAAAATGTTTTGGCACAAGTTAGTGGAAATTGATTTTTTATAGTTTTTCTCACAAAGTCTCCCTTTCCGCTAACTTTTGACAAAAGTTTAATCTTTCATGGACTCACTATGCCCCTCAGCGAATACCTTGGTGTCTTCTTTCCAAAATGGGGTCACATGTGGGGTATTTATACTGCCCTGGCATTTTAGGGGCCCTAAAGCGTGAGGAAGAAAAATGCGTAAAAATGCCCTCCTAAAAGTTACTCATTGGAATTTGGGCCCCTTTGCGCATCTTGGCTGCAAAAAGTGTCACTCATGTGGTATCGCCGTACTCAGGACAAGTAGGGCAATGTGTTTTGGGGTGTATTTTTACATATACCCATGCTGGAGTGAGAGAAATATCTCTGTAAATTGACAACTTTGAATAAAAAAATTAAAAAGTTGTCATTTACAGAGATATTTCTCTCACCCAGCATAGATATATAAAAACACCCCAAAACACATGCTACTTCTCCTGGTATGGCGATACCACATGAGTGCTTATTGCAGCAAGATCGCAAAGACCTAATTCAATGAGTACCTTTAGGATTTCACAGGTCATTTTTACGCATTTGGATTCTCACGCTTTAGGGCCCTAAAATGCCAGGACAGTATAAATACCCCACATGTGACCCCATTGTGGAAAGAAGACACCCCAAGGTATTCCGTGAGGGTATGGCGAGTTCACAGGAAGAAAATTTTTGGCACAAGTTAGCGGAAATTAATTTATTTTTTTATTTTTACAAAGTCTCATATTCCACTAACTTGTGACAAAAATAAAATTTTACATGAACTCGCCATACCCCTCATGGAATACCTTGGGGTGTCTTCTTTCTAAAATGGGGTCACATGTGAGGTGTTTGTACTGCCCTGGCATTTTAGGGGTCTCCACTAATCATTACACGTATGGCCAGCATGAGGAGTTTCTGCGATTCTCCTTATATTGAGCATATGGGTAATGAGATTTTTTCTGTTCAGCCTCTGCGCTGAAAAAAAAAAATGAAGCGGCACAGATTTTTCATTCGCATCAATCAATGTGGATGAAAAAATCTCTGCCAAATCAGTGACTGCTGGTGCGATGGGCTGGGCGCTAGCTACCTAACAAGTAGCTAACTAACTGGCGGTGATAAGGGACCCTTATGCCCCATTCACACGTCCACAATTCTGTTTGCAGAACGGAATTGCGGACCCATTCATTCTATGGGGACAGACTTTGTCCCGCTCGGATCGAATTACGGATCCGAGCGGGACAAAGTGGTCTGTGGATCTGTGGATCCGCAGATCCGCGGATCCGATCAGCGGATCCGTGAATCCATGGATCCGCAAAACACATATGGGCGTCTGAATGGAGCCTTACAAGGGTGTGATCAATGACAGGGGGTGATCAGGGGTCTAGATGGGGTGATCAAGGGGTTAACAAGGGGTTAATAGGTGAGGGGGTGGGGGGTTAGTGTAGTGTTTGGTGCAACTTTACATAGTTACCTGGTCCTCTGGTGGTCGATCCCAGCAAATGGGACCACCAGAGGACCAGGTAGCAGGTATATCAGGCGCTGTTCACAAAACAGCGTCTGATATACAGTGGAGGAAATAATTATTTGACCCCTCACTGATTTTGTAAGTTTGTCCAATGACAAAGAAATGAAAAGTCTCAGAACAGTATCATTTCAATGGTAGGTTTATTGTAACAGTGGCAGATAGCACATCAAAGGAAAATCAGAAAAAATAACTTTAAATAAAAGATAGCAACTGATTTGCATTTCATTGAGTGAAATAAGTATTTGAACCCCTACCAACCATTAAGAGTTCTGGCTCCCACAGAGTGGTTAGACACTTCTACTCAATTAGTCACCCTCATTAAGGACACCTGTCTTAACTAGTCACCTGTATAAAAGACACCTGTCCACAGAATCAATCAATCAAGCAGACTCCAAACTCTCCAACATGGGAAAGACCAAGAGCTGTCCAAGGATGTCAGAGACAAAATTGTAGACCTGCACAAGGCTGGAATGGGCTACAAAACCATTAGCAGAAGCTGGGAGAGAAGGTGACAACTGTTGAGTGCGATTGTTCGAAAATGGAAGGAGCACAAAATGACCATCAATCGACCTCGCTCTGGGGCTCCACGCAAGATCTCACCTCGTGGGGTGTCAATGGTTCTGAGAAAGGTGAAAAAGCATCCTAGAACTACACGGGAGGAGTTAGTTAATGACCTCAAATTAGCAGGGACCACAGTCACCAAGAAAACCATTGGAAACACATTACACGCAATGGATTAAAATCCTGCAGGGCTCGCAAGGTCCCCCTGCTCAGGAAGGCACATGTGCAGGCCCGTCTGAAGTTTGCCAATGAACACCTGAATGATTCAGAGAGTGACTGGGAGAAGGTGCTGTGGTCTGATGAGACCAAAATAGAGCTCTTTGGCATTAACTCAACTCGCTGTGTTTGGAGGAAGAAAAATGCTGCCTATGACCCCCAAAACACCGTCCCCACCGTCAAGCATGGGGGTGGAAACATTTTGCTTTGGGGGTGTTTTTCTGCTAAGGGCACAGGACAACTTATTCGCATTAGCGGGAAAATGGGCGGAGCCATGTATCGTGAAATCCTGAGCGACAACCTCCTTCCCTCTGCCAGGAAACTGAAAATGGGTCGTGGATGAGTGTTCCAGCACGACAATGACCCAAAACATACAGCAAAGGCAACAAAGGAGTGGCTCAAGAAGAAGCACATTAAGGTCATGGAGTGGCCTAGTCAGTCTCCGGACCTTAATCCAATCGAAAACCTATGGAGGGAGCTCAAGCTCAGAGTTGCACAGAGACAGCCTCGAAACCTTAGGGATTTAGAGATGATCTGCAAAGAGGAGTGGACCAACATTCCTCCTAAAATGTGCGCAAACTTGGTCATCAATTACAAGAAACGTTTGACCTCTGTGCTTGCAAACAAGGGTTTTTCCACCAAGTATTAAGTCTTTTTTGTTAGAGGGTTCAAATACTTATTTCACTCAATGAAATGCAAATCAGTTGCTATCTTTTTATTTAAAGTTATTTTTTCGATTTTCCTTTTGATGTGCTATCTGCCACTGTTACAATAAACCTACCATTGAAATGATACTGTTCTGAGACTTTTCATTTCTTTGTCATTGGACAAACTTACAAAATCAGTGAGGGGTCAAATAATTATTTCCTCCACTGTACTTATTTGATGCGATTTATATCGCATCTACAGCCTGCCAGCGATGGATCATCGCTGGCAGGCTGTAGTTAAACTCCTGAGCGCGCTACTGTAAGCGCGTGCGTGCTTGCAGCGTTCACAGGAAATCTCGCGTCTCGCGAGATGACGCACATCTGCGGCGCCCCAGAACAGCCCGACCGCCGCGAGAACGCAGTTGTGCGTTAGGCGGTCGGGAAGTGGTTAAGATGAACAGAGGTAAAGCTGCAATGATTCACTGCTGACAGATGTGATATTTATGTTTTAAGTTAATATTGGTTTAGATTTGTGCTTACTGGTGCGTGACTTAAATGCTGGTCCCTGTTATCCCAGTGCAGGTTAGTGAGGCTGCCGGAGGCTGGTAATTCCTTCACTAGTTAACTCCAAAGGTCCTAAGGTGCTTGTAGAGATGGCCGTAACCCTTTGGGTCTTTGTTCCTTTAGTTCTTGGTGGATTAATATCCTTTTTGAAGCTAAACTTCTAGCTCATGTCCACTAACTCTTAGCTGAGTTCTGAACAGGATGTGGACACTTCAGCTCAGGGGTGAAGACTGACTTCACTCCTGACTAGGCCTGAGCTGGGCTATATATGGGATGTGTTATCTCCCTATAGTGGTAGGCTCAGTGTAATGTAATCTAATACACCAGTAGGCAGGGATTAATCATAAAGATGCACTGCAGCATAAAACAGGTTATATAAAGCATACAAAGCATATCGACAACTTCACAGTACTCAAGTGGGTAGTGGGACACTACATACCCCCTTGTTTAACCGAAGATGAAGGTTTCCTGAAAGATACAAAAAGAGAACAATCCTGCCGGCATGAAGAACAGTACCATAAGTACCATAACCCATAACAATACTTTTTCTTGAGGCTGAAAAGTAATTGGTTATGCACAAATGTAAATATCAGACAAACATCAAGAATGGTAGTAAACAAGTGAAAAGGGGCGTCGTTTCTTTCCTCTGAAGACTGATGAACAGTAGTGTTGATCACGAATATTCGAATTATGAATTTTTATCGTGAATATTGGCACTTCGAGAATTCGCGAATATTTAGAATATAGTAATATATATTCGTAATTTCGAATATTCGAGATTTTTATTAAACAGTACACATGATCCTCTCTGCTTCTAGCTTGTGGGCCAATGAGAAAGCTGCAATATCTTTGATTTTTGGAGTAGTGTTGAATGCAAATTTTTGTAATCGCGAATTTTACGTAATGCAAATTTTAAGTAATGCAAATTTTTAATTGCCGATTTCCCCAATCAAGAAAATAATGACTGTAGATAATGAATTTTCGAATTCGCAAATATTTGGCAAATATTTACCCAAATATTAGCAAAATGTCACCAATTCGAATATTGCCCCTGCCGCTCATCACTAATGAACAGGGGCGCTGACCTGGCACAGCGGAGTAGTCACAAACCAGGGTAGTCCGTAATGGTGAAATAATAAACATCGATGAGAGTCAGGAGGCTCACAGGGCATGAGTCCGTTCCTGAGCATAGGAGATGGTAGAGCGATGAACAACACAGAGACTCAGGTGCGTTTGAGTCCTTCTCTGGGCACAGGCTTGAACGTTGCAAACATAAGGAAATGTGGAGCCATAAGAGAGTTCTTAGAGCAAGGCAAACAAGTCAATAAGTCTCTTACCCGGACTCTGTAGTTCCACTAAGAAGCGAAATTGTAATCCACATTAAACCGGGATAGCTGGAAGCATTCTCCTCTGGTTTTGAAATAAACACCCTAATCCTCCTCTGGGTTAGCAGTAGACACTCCCTATAACGGGCAGGTAGTTGTCCCTTTGTAAATCGGCTGGATCTGCGAAGAGGTGGTCCTTCTTTGACCTTGGTTCAAGGGAACTTGGTACATCTGGAGCTTCTTGTACTACTGAAACTACTTCCTGAGCTGGTTCCTCTGGCTGGTGTGACACTGTACTGACTGGAGCAGGCACAGCAATGTTTAACCATGGTGTAAGGAACCATTTTAGAGGATCTTTTTCTGTCATTAGTTTTTCAACAGTCTGCATAGGCTCTGCAAGCTAATTGGTAGTTCAGACACTTGAGTTGGAGACTGATTTTCCTCTGCATCATTCTCATCTGGAAGGATTTCTCCTGGAGTATCTTTCTCCTTGTTACACAGTTTCAGGCGATTGTGATGCACTATTTGAGTTGATTTATTTTCTCTGGTGATCTCACAGGTGTCAGTTGCTAGATTGGGGATAGCTGAAATGATGTAGAGGTTTCTTTCCCACTTACTGTCCAACTTGCTGGTGCGATGATTGTTCTTTAGCCACACATAATCACCAATTTCAAGAGGCCCTGCTTTGGCAGATTGGTCATGATTAGTGTTGAGCGAACAGTTCGAGCATAGTTCTTGTTCGTACCGAATTTTAGGGACCCGGACCGAACATTTTCAAAAAGTTTGGGTTCGGGTCCGTTCATTCAGCGATTTCTTCCCGCTTTATGAGGGCGAGATTAGGCCGGGAAAAGTCAGCAACAGCACCTAATGAACTGATCGATCTACAGCTATGAATGATTCAACTTCTGCTAGTTAATTGCTCACTGGTTTTTAGGCTGCACAGATCTTTTTCTGTCACTTTTTTCTGGGGTGATCGGCGGCCATTTTGTGACTTGTGGTGCACCAGAACAAGCTGCCACCAAGTCCATCAATCCATCAGTACTAGGTTTTTTTGCTATATCCTACATCAGGGGCTTGGCTGTGCATATTGTCACCCCTAGAAACTCAGGATAGCAATTTCTCTATTTTATTAAGGGGTTAAATACAATTGCCAAAACACCAATCCCTAAATCTGGTGTTTCAGCTTTGGCTAGCCAAGTGTAATACTGTCTGCTGTCTGGCAAAGGATAGATTATTTTCTGTGGTGAAATTCAATAGCCAAAATAGCAATACCCTGAATCTGGTGTCCCAGCACTGGCTGGCAAAGTATAATAGTGTCTGCCAAAACATATATTTTGTTCTGGGGTGAAATTCAATTGCCAAAATAGCAATACCCTGAATCTGGTGTCCCAGCTGTTGCAAGCCAAGTGTTAATCTGTCCGTAAAGGGTATATTTTGTTCTGGGGTGAAATTCAATAGCGAAAAAAGCAGTACCCTGAATCTGGTGTCCCAGCACTGGCTGGCAAAGTATAATAGTGTCCGCCAAAACATATATTTTGTTCTGGGGTGAAATTCAATTGCCAAAATAGCAATACCCTGAATCTGGTGTTCCAGCTGTTGCAGGCTAAGTGTTAATCTGTCTGTAAAGGGTATATTACACTCAAGGTGTATATACAAGTGCTGAGAGGGTCATCCTCAATAACTTCACATGCTACCGTGCATCTCCCATTGTATTTATGTCCGTTAAAGGGTATATTACACAAAGTGTTAAAATACAATTGCTGAAGGCATAATCCTACATATTTTTCACATGCTAATGTGCATCTCCAAGTGTAAATCTGTCCATAAAGGATACCTTTCATCCAGGGCCTAAATACTAGCCCTAAAGAGATATTCCCCTAAATCAGTGGTTACTGCTGTGCCATGGATTAGTGTAATACGCTACATAAATAAATAGGCAGATAGTTTTAGGTGCCTGTAAAAAAGGCCTGAATTTGAAATCAATACATTGGGCCAAATATTTTTTCTTATTGTGGTGCTTGGTGAGCGGTAACAATGAGGAAAACATCTAGTAAGGGACGCGGACCCTGATCGTGTTAGTGTACCCTCTGGTGCTGGGAGAGGACGTGGGCACGTGGCCATTCTGCCACAGCCACACAACCAAGCCCATCAGTCTGTCACATCACCCCCATGCATATCAGGGAAACTGTCTGAGCCTCAAGTTATGCAGCAGTCTCTTATGCTGTTTGAGTACTCTGCTGGAAGGGTTTCCCAAAGGAATCCACCTAGCCCTTCCCCAGTGGTGGAAGACATAGAATGCACTGATGCACAACCACTGATGTTTCCTGATGATGAGGACATGGGAATACCACCTCATCAGAGTCCGCACGTCTCTGATGATGACAAAACACAGGTGCCAACTGCTGCGTCTTTCTGCAGTGTGCAGACCGAACAGGAGGTCAGGGAGAAAGACTGTGTGGAAGACGATGCAGGGGACGATGAGGTCCTAGACCCACATGGAATGAAAGTCGTGCCACTGACTTTCATAGTTCAGAAGGAAGAGGCAGTGGTGAGACTGAGCCAACCGCGTAGCAAAGAGGAGCAGGGGCAAAAGCAGAACAGCCGCCGCCAAGAGAGGTTCGCCTGCTACTGGCCACCGCCACCAGGGACCGAGCACCCAAAGGCAGCTTCAAGGAGTTCCCTGGCATGGCACTACTTTAAACAATGTGCTGATGACAAGACCCGAGTGGTTTGCACGCTGTGCCATCAGAGCCTAAGCGAGGCATTAGCGTTCTGAACCTTAGCACAACCTGCATGACCAGGCATCTACATGCAAAGCATGAACTGCAGTGGAGTAAACACCTTGAGCGCAAGGAACTCACTCTGGCTCCCCTGCTCCCTCTTCTGCTGCTGCCTCGGCCTCTTCCTCCGCCTCGGGAGGAACGTTGGCACCTGCCGCCCACCAAACAGAGGATGTGCCACCGACACCACCACCTGCGTCACCAAGCATCTCCACCATGTCACACGGCAGCGTTCAGCTCTCCATTTCACAAACCTTGGAGAGAAAGCGTAAATTCCCACCTAGCCATCCTCGAGCCCTAGGCCTGAATGCCAGCATTTCTAAACTACTGGCCTTTGAAATGCTGTCATTCAGGCTGGTGAACCTGAACAGCTTCAAACAGCTGATGTCCATGGCTGTCCCACAGTATGTTGTTCCCAGCCGCCACTACTTCTCCAAGACAGCCGTGCCTTCCCTGCACAACCAAGTATCCGATAAAATCAAATGTGCACTGCGCGGCGCCATCTGTGGCAAGGTCCACCTAACCACAGATACGTGGACCAGTAAGCACGGCCAGGAGCGCTATATCTCCCTAACTGCACACTGGGTAAATGTAGTGGCGGCTGGGCCCCAGGCGGAGAGTTCCTTGGCGCACGTCCTTTCGCCGCCAAGGATCGCAGGGCATCATTCTTTGCCTCCTGTAGCCTCCTCCTCCTACTCGGCTTCCTCCTCCTCTGCTTCCACCAGCTCATCCAGTCAGCCACACACCTTCACCACCAACTTCAGCACAGCCCAGGGTAAGCGTCAGCAGGCCATTCTGAAACTCATATGTTTGGGTTACAGGCCCCACACCGCGCAGGAGTTGTGGCGGGGTATTGAACAACAGACCGGCCAGTGGTTTCTGCCGGTGGGCCTCAAGCCCGGCCTGGTGGTGTGCGATAATGGGCGAAATCTCGTCGCAGCTCTGGGACTAGCCGGTTTGATGCACAGCCCTTGCCTGGCGCATGTGCTGAATTTGGTGGTGCAGAAGTTCATTCACAACTACCCCGACATGTCAGAGCTGCTGCATAAAGTGCGGGCCGTCTGTGCACGCTTCCAGCGTTCACATCCTGCCACTGCTCGCCTGTCTGTGCTACAGCGGAATTTCGGCCTTCCCGCTCAACGCTTCATATGCGACGTGCCCACCAGGTGGAACTCCACCTTGCACATGCTGGAGAGACTGTGCGAGCAGCAGCAGGCCATAGTGGAGTTTCAGCTGCAGCTCGCACTGCGTCAGTCGCACTGCGGAACAGCACCACTTCACCACCAATGATTGGGCCTCCAAGCGAGACCTGTGTGCCCTGTTGCGCTGTTTCGAGTACTCGACCAACATGGCCTGTGGCGATGACACCGTTATCAGCATTACAATACCACTTCTATGTATCCTTGAGAAACGCTTAGGGCAATGTTGGAAGAGTAGGTGTCCCAGGAGGAGGAGGATGAGGGTCATTTTTAGCACTTTCAGGACAGTGTGTTAGAACAGCACTGGCTGGCAAAGTATAATAGTGTCCGCCAAAACATATATTTTGTTCTGGGGTGAAATTCAATTGCCAAAATAGCAATACCCTGAATCTGGTGTTCCAGCTGTTGCAGGCCAAGTGTTAATCTGTCTGTAAAGGGTATATTACACTCAAGGTGTATATACAAGTGCTGAGAGGGTCATCCTCAATAACTTCACACGCTACCGTGCATCTCCCATTGTATTTATGTCCGTTAAAGGGTATATTACACAAAGTGTTAAAATACAATTGCTGAAGGCATAATCCTACATATTTTTCACATGCTAATGTGCATCTCCAAGTGTAAATCTGTCCATAAAAGGATACCTTTCATCCAGGGCCTAAATACTAGCCCTAAAAGAGATATTCCCCTAAATCAGTGGTTACTGCTGTGCCTGGATTAGTGTAATATGCTACATAAATAAATAGGCAGATAGTGTTAGGTGCCTGTAAAAAAATGGCCTGAATTTGAAATCAATACATTGGGCCAAATTTTTTTTCTTATTGTGGTGCTTAGTGAACGGTAACATTGAGGAAAACATCTAGTAAGGGACGCGGTCGTGGTGGTGTTAGTGTACCCTCTGGTGCTGGGAGAGGACGTGGCCATTCTGCCACAGCCACACGTCCTAGTGAACCAACTACCTCAGGTTCCAGTACCCGCCAGAATTTACAGCGATATTTGGTGGGGCCCAATGCCGTTTAAGGATGGTAAGGCCTGAGCAGGTACAGGCGCTAGTCAATTGGGTGGCTGACAGTGGATCCAGCACGTTCACAACATTATCTCCCACCCAGTCTTCTACAGAAAGCGCACAGGTGGCCCCTGAAAACCAAGCCCATCAGTCTGTTACATCACCCCCATGCATATCAGGGAAACTGTCTGAGCCTCAAGTTATGCAGCAGTCTCTTATGCTGTTTGAATACTCTGCTGGCAGGGTTTCCCAAAGGAATCCACCTAGCCCTTCCCCAGTGGTGGAAGACATAGAATGCACTGATGCACAACCACTGATGTTTCCTGATGAGGACATGGGAATACCACCTCATCAGAGTCCGTACGTCTCTGATGATGATGAAACACAGGTGCCAACTGCTGCGTCTTTCTGCAGTGTGCAGACCGAACAGGAAGTCAGGGAGAAAGACTGTGTGGAAGACGATGCAGGGGACGATGAGGTCCTAGACCCCACATGGAATGAAGGTCGTGCCGCTAACTTTCATAGTTCAGAGGAAGAGGCAGTGGTGAGACCGAGCCAACAGCGTAGCAAAAGAGGGAGCAGGGGCAAAAGCAGAACAGCCGCCGCCAAGAGACCCAGAAAGTGCCATTTTAGCACTTTCAGGCCAGTCTGTTAGAAGTGGCTCAGAGGAGGTTTTTGCAACAGCAGAGGCCAGATACAAATGTGGCCAGCCAGGGCCCACTACTGGAGGATGAGTAGGATGAGGAGGAGGTGGAGGAGGATGAGGATGAAGCAGGTTCACAGCGGAGTGGCACCCGACACAGCTCAGGCCCATCACTGGTGCGTGGCTAGGGGATACGGAGGGACGATGACGATCGCCTCCCACAGAGGACAGCTTGTCCTTACCTCTGGGGAGCCTGGAACACATGAGCGACTACATGCTGCAGTGCCTGCGTAGCGACAGCAGAGTTGCCCACATTTTAACGTGTGCGGACTACTGAGTTGCCACCCTGCTGGATCCCGGTACAAAGACAAAGTGCCCACCTTACTTCCTGCACTGGAGCGTGATAGCAAGATGCGCGAGTACAAGCACGCGCTGGTAGACGCGCTCCTTAGAGTATTCCCAAATGTCACACGGGAACAGGTGGAAGCCCAAGGCGAAGGCAGAGGAGGAGCAAGAGGTCGCAAGCGCAGCTGTGTCACGGCCAGCTCCTCTGAGGGCAGGGTTAGCATGGCAGAAATGTGGAAACGTTTTGTCTCCACTCCACAGCTAACTGCACCACCACTTGATACGGAGCGTGTTAGCAGGAGGCAGCATTTCTCTAATATGGTTGAACAGTACTTCTGCACACCTCCACATACTGACTGATGGTTCGGCCCCATTCAATTTCTGGGTCTCCAAATTGTCCACGTGGCCAGAGTTAGCATTTTATGCCTTGGAGGTGCTGGCCTGCCCGGCGGCCAGCGTTTTGTCTGAACGTGTATTCAGCATGGCAGGGGCGTCATTACTGACAAGCGCAGCCGCCTGTCCACAGCCAACGTGGACAAGATGACGTTCATAAAAATGAACCAGGCATGGATCATACACGACCTGTCCCTCCCTTGTGCAGAATAGACATTTATAACTGCCTCCCCCTCAGCCATGTATTCTTATACTCCGGGGCACTTCTTTATTGAATCCTCATTTTTTTAACTTTACCATGATCTTGCAGTGAAACCCAAAGTTGAATGAACCTCTCCTCAATCTGGTAGTTCCAGCTAATATGATTGCATCCCAGTAGGGAGTATTATTAACAAAAAATCATCCAGCAATTTACAACCCCCTCTCTTAAAATATCACTTTTAATTATTATCACTAAAATTATTGCTGATACTGTGGTCAGCTAACCAAACCCCACCCCACTTTAATGGTCAAATATTGATACTATCATTTGTCATCATCTGTGTGTAACAGCCAACACCAGCTATATAGTTATTATTAGGTAATGGGTATGCCGAGGAAGATTTAGGTAATCGGGGTTAATCCTACTACTAGCCCTGCAATTAACCCTCCGTCTCTTCCTTTGCCCAGGGACGGCCCCTAGTGGTGGGACCTCCCTGTCCTCGTACCTAAGGCTGAATCACCCTTGGTCTTACCTAGTCTTCTAACAATATTATCTGGTGTTAGCCGTTAAAACACAGAGACGACGACAAGTGGTGTGTACGTCCCAATCATGCAGAGTCCATACACTCCAATGAAGAACCCTGGTTAAGATATCACCGAGTCTTCTCTGGGTAAAACCTGGACTCCGAGTCTGAAAGGTGAGTTTAATAAGACTTAACACACCAGTTGTCCATCAGTGTAATTTTACACATCATATTTCATTATGCCTTATATATTTTTAAACCTCGACGCGTTTCCCTTCAGATTACTGAAGTTCATCAGGAGGCCATAATGGGCATCAATGTCCCTAATTGATGTGATAGAAATTGATATAGTACAATAGTACAGAATTGATATCAAAAACCTGATACGGCTCATATGTCAAGAGGAGTGATCTTTCATAAAGTGCAGATATCGCAGAATATCATTACAGCAGGCATGTGATCTAAAGGATAAAACAAAATGCCAATTAGGCCAGATACATATGTATATGTATGTTCATGCAAGTTTAAGTACATATATATATAGTGGGACTGAGAGGTGCACTTACTTGTGCCAATTCACATAGCGTTATATCATGCTCATGCGTGTCGATGTGACCTCACCTCACCTAAAGGCATATAAAAGTCCCAGCATATATTAACAGCATGCCCATACACAAAACATACCCGCACCAAATCAGTGCAGATATATCTATCCATAATGCCCTTGTATTCAGGCTACTCACATGTCACTGCTCAGATCAATGTTCCTCCTCTGACGCCATGATTCAAAAGAACCCCAGCCTATCCCCTTTTTAAATTCCCACTCATCATCAATTTACCAATCATATTCCACTGCCTGAATCCTAACACCGCCCATGTCTCTCACCACGTGGAATGGGCGTGTAGGAAGACGAGCCCTTTCTTATTTTAAAGTGCCATTACTCTTACGTGTTTCCTGTCAGTGGAGCGCATCGATGTATCCGCTTTCCCTCCACCGACGACCGGTCACCTGATATCCAGGCTTCCGGTCACCTGACACCCAGGCTTCCGGTCCGTGGAACGCATGGATCTCCGTTGGTGGGACAGCTTCACAGCGTCATGTGCTTTGCTTAGATGTAGCCGATCACCTGATATCGGCCTTCCGGTATCTGAAGCGCAAGACATTTCCTGTACGTAAGAGTAATGGCACTTTAAAATAAGAAAGGGCTCGTCTCTACACGCCCATTCCACGTGGTGAGACATGGGCGGTGTTAGGATTCAGGCAGTGGAATATGATTGGTAAGTTGATGATGAGTGGGGAATTTAAAAAGGGGATAGGCTGGGTTCTTTTGAATCATGGCGTCAGAGGAGGAACATTGATCTGAGCAGTGACATGTGAGTAGCCTGAATACAAGGGCATTATGGATAGATATATCTGCACTGATTTAGTGCGGGTATGTTTTGTGTATGGGCATGCTGTTAATATATGCTGGGACTTTTATATGCCTTTAGGTGAGGTGAGGTCACATCGACACGCATGAGCATGATATAACGCTATGTGAATTGGCACAAGTAAGTGCACCTCTCAGTCCCACTATATATATATATACTTAAACTTGCATGAACATACATATACATATGTATCTGGCCTAATTGGCATTTTGTTTTATCCTTTAGATCACATGCCTGCTGTAATGATATTCTGCGATATCTGCACTTTATGAAAGATCACTCCTCTTGACATATGAGCCGTATCAGGTTTTGATATCAATTCTGTACTATTGTACTATATCAATTTCTATCACATCAATTAGGGACATTGATGCCCATTATGGCCTCCTGATGAACTTCAGTAATCTGAAGGGAAACGCGTCGAGGTTTAAAAATATATAAGGCATAATGAAATATGATGTGTAAAATTACACTGATGGACAACTGGTGTGTTAAGTCTTATTAAACTCACCTTTCAGACTCGGAGTCCAGGTTTTACCCGAGAAGACTCGGTGATATCTTAACCAGGGTTCTTCATTGGAGTGTATGGACTTGCATGATTGGGACGCACACACCACTTGTCGTCGTCTCTGTGTTTTAACGGCTAACACCAGATAATATTGTTAGAAGACTAGGGTAAGACCAAGGGTGATTCAGCCTTAGGTACGAGGACAGGAGGTCCCACCACTAGGGGCCGTCCCTGGGCAAAGGAAGAGACGGAGGGTTAATTGCAGGGCTAGTAGTAGGATTAACCCCGATTACCTAAATCTTCCTCGGCATACCCATTACCTAATAATAACTATATAGCTGGTGTTGGCTGTTACACACAGATGATGACAAATGATAGTATCAATATTTGACCATTAAAGTGGGGTGGGGTTTGGTTAAGCGACCACAGTATCAGCAATAATTTTAGTGATAATAATTAAAAGTGATATTTTAAGAGAGGGGGGTTGTAAATTGCTGGATGATTTATTTATTTATTTATTTATTTTTCTCCTCAATCTGGGCGCCGGGGCCTAAATAACTGAAAGTGGCCTGTTACAATGGTGGGTGACATGAAGCCTTAACCTCTGCCATGCGACCTCTCTCCTCTGTCTGGGTGCTGGGCCTAAATAACTGAAAGTGGCCTTCTCCAGTGGTGGGTGATATGACGCCTTATTCCTAGCTGCGGGACCTCTCTCCTCTGTCTGGGTGCTGGGGCCTAAATAACTGAAAGTGGCCTTCTCCAGTGGTGGGTGATATGACGCCTTATTCCTTTCTGTTGAACCTCTCTCCTCTGTCTGTGTGCTGGGGCCTAAATAACTGAAAGTGGCCTTCTCCAGTGGTGGGTGATATGACGACTTATTCCTTGCTGTGGGACCTCTCTCCTCTGTCTGTGTGCTGGGGCCTCAATAACTGAAAGTGGCCTTCTCCAGTGGTGGGTGATATGACGCCTTATTCCTTTCTGTTGGACGTCTCTCCTCTGTCTGTGTGCTGGGGCCTAAATAACTGAAAGTGGCCTTCTCCAGTGGTGGGTGATATGACACCTTATTCCTTGCTGTGGGACCTCTCTCCTCTGTCTGGGTGCTGGAGCCTAAATAACTGAAAGTGGCCTTCTCCAGTGGTGGGTGATATGACACCTTATTCCTTGCTGTGGGACCTCTCTCCTCTGTCTGGGTGCTGGGGCCTAAATAACTGAAAGTGGCCTTCTCCAGTGATGGGTGATATGACGCCTTATTCCTTGCTTTGGGACCTCTCTCCTCTGTCTGGGTGCTGGGACCGAAATTACTGAAAGTGGCCTTTTCCAGTGGTGGGTGATATGACGCATGATTCTCTGCTATGGGACCTCTCTCCTCTGTCTGGGTGCTAGGGCCTAAATAACTGAAAGTGGCCTGTTACAATGGTGGGTGACATGAAGCCTGAACCTCTGCCGTGCGACCTCTCTCCTCTGTCTGGGTGCTGGGCCTATAAAACTGAAAGTGGCCTTCTCCAGTGGTGGGTGATATGACGCCTTATTCCTTGCTGTGGGACCTCTCCTCTGTCTGGGTGCTGGGGCCTAAATAACTGAAAGTGGCCTTCTCCAGTGGTGGGTGATATGACGCCTTATTCCTTTCTGTTGGACCTCTCTCCTCTGTCTGTGTGCTGGGGCCTAAATAACTGAATGTGGCCTTCTCCAGTGGTGGGTGATATAACGCCTTATTCCTTGCTGTGGGACCTCTCTCCTCTGTCTGGGTGCTGGGGCCTAAATAACTAAAAGTGGCCTTCTCCAGTGGTGGGTGATATGACGCCTTATTCCTTGCTGTGGGACCTCTCTCCTCTGTCTGGGTGCTGGGGCCTAAATAACTGAAAGTGGCCTTCTCCAGTGGTGGGTGATATGACGCCTTATTCCTTGCTGTGGGACCTCTCTCCTCTGTCTGGGTGCTGGGACCGTAATAACTGAAAGTGGCCTTCTCCAGTGGTGGGTGATATGACGCATGATTCGCGGCTATGGGACCTCTCCTCTGTCTGGGTGCTGGGGCCTAAATAACTGAAAGTGGCCTTCTCCAGTGGTGGGTGATATGACGCATGATTCTCTGCTATGGGACCTCTCTCCAATTGATATTGGTTAATTTTTATTTATTTTATTTTAATTCATTTCCCTATCCACATTTGTTTGCAGGGCATTTACCTACATTTTGCTGCCTTTGCAGCCCTCTAGCCCTTTCCTGGACTATTTTACAGCCTTTGTAGTGCCTAAAGGTTCGGGTCCCCATTGACTTCAATGGGGTTCGGTTTCGGGAAAAAGTTTGGGTCGAGTTCGAATCCCGAACCCGAACATTTTCGGGAAGTACGGCCGAACTTCTCGAACCTGAACGTCCAAGTGTCCGCTCATCTCTAGTCATGATCTTTTGCTGCTTCTTGTGGGAATTTTCCATGCAGTGGTGGACAATTTCTTGTGCATCAGCTAGACGTCTTTCTTTCAGTGTTTACTTACCCAATCAGTTTTTGGCAATGGATTGATCATCAGGCACTTGTACGTCCAAAGTATACAACAGGTAGTTTACCTTGTTGGCTAAACATGAGGCCAGTGGAACAGTGAATGGTATTATTGTAGGTATACATCAATTGAGGTAGAAGAGTAGGCCAATCATTGCTGTTAGCATGTGGCACAGCTCTAAGCATTTCAATTAGGGTCTGGTTCATCTTTTCACAAAGTCCATTACCTTGGGGATGGTAAGCTGTTCTGATTTTCAAGCAATTGTGAAGCAAACACATTTCTTTGAAGAGTTGCGACTCAAAGGCAGATCCTTGATCTGCAAGATTTTTTCTGGACATCTGTATGGCAATAGGAAATGTTTCCAGAAGGCACCTGCAGTTGTTTTAGCGGTCAAGTCTTTAACAGGTACGGCTACAACGAATTTGGTATAATGGTCAATGATCATAGCGTATGTAGGGCCTGAGCGACTTGATTCCAGCTTCACGTGGTCAATTGCAACGATCTCTAACGGTGTCTGGCTTACAATAGGATGTAAGGGTGCTCTTTGGTCATGCCTTTCACCTCTTTCAACAGCACAGGCGGAACACTCTCAACACCACCTCTCAATGTCTCCTCGCATTCCAATCCAATAGAATCGTCTACAGATGGTAGCTTCTGTCTTCTGAGTTCCAAAGTGTCCTGATTTGTCATGGTACATCTCGAGAACGATGCTTGCATCTCGGCGGGTATTAGGATTTGGTATACCCTGTCATAGATAACTGGATCTAGGCTTCTTCTTAATAGTAGGCCCTTCTGCAGAAAGAGTTGTTTCCGGTGTCTCCACAGCTTCAACAGTTCTGGGTCTGCATATCTTCTTGGCAGCGTCGAGGAAACCACCACCCTGCAACCCCGAATCCACCCGCCTCTGAAGATTAAGGAAGAGTCTCCGTAAGTTAATGGACGTACTCTTATCGGGCATAAATCCTGATTGGTCATCGTGGATCAAAGTGCTAATTACTTTATTTAAACGAATAGCCAATATTTTCACCAGAATTTTTACATCCACTGGAAGTAGGGAGATGGGCCGATATGATTCCAGGAGAGTCGGGTCCTTACCCGACTTCGGTATGACCACAACCACAGCTTCTCTCATAGAAGCCGGTAATTGTCCCGCCCTAAGCGCGTCATTAAATACCTCAAAGAGTTTTGGCAGAAGAGCATCCTGATATTGTTTATAAAATTCACTAGGCAGCCCATCACCTCCTGGGGCCTTATCATTTGAAAAAGACCCTAGTGCCATCTTAAGCTCCTCCAGATCTATAGGCTCATCCAGATACCTGGCTGATTCCGACGACAGCTTCCGCAATGGAATATTGGCCAGATATGACCGAATATTGTCACTGTCGATCGTAAGCTTAGAGGAATATAAATCTTTATAGAAGGAGTGAAATTCACCAAGGATAACAGAGACATCACTCGTTAAATTTCCCCTGTAGTCCGGACAGCCAATATCCTGGAAGAACCTGACTGGGACTGAACTATCCTAGCCAAAAGGCTTCCCGCACTTTCCCCTGCCTCAAAGTATTTTTGGACATAAAGAAACGTTTATGATCTGCAATCTGGACTAAATGATCCCTCAGTTTATCTTGTGCTGCCTTCCACCGCGCTCTTTGTGGGGTAAGGGTCTCGTACATAATCAGCCTCAAAAACTTTTACCTCCCGTTTCAGGGCATCGGTCATACTTCTAGTGGCATTTTTCCTTCTCTTAATTCTCTGAATATAAAGACCTCGAACATACGCCTTCATGGCGTCCCATACAATCCCGACCGACGCCGAGCCCTGATTAGTTAGGAAAAACGCCTCAATTTTGTCTGTGAGCGGGTCCCCTTTATCAAGGAGATCTATCCAGAACAGGTTCAACTTCCAGATACGTGTACCTGTGTTAACCCCAGCAAACTGTGATTCAACCCGTATTGCCGAGTGGTCCGACAAGCTACGCGGCAAGTATTGGATATGAGATATAAGGGCATCAACTCCAGAGACCCTATAACTAAGTCAATTCTAGAAAGGGATCCATACGCCGGAGAAAAACAGGAGTATTCACGTGCATCCAGGTGTCTAAGCTTCCAAAGATCATGGAGGTCCACCTCTTTAAGCAATCTGGCAAGCGAAGTCTCCTGAATCACTCCTGAAGGGGGACATACTGGAATTTGTCCATCATAGGATTCAAATGTTTGTTAAAATCCCTAACAAAAGTACCGGAACTGCTGAACCATTTAAGATAATGGACAAGACTTGTTTCAACACCTGACAGGAGTATGGTGGGGGGAATATAGAGGGCGACCAGAAAAGCGGTGCGTAATATATGGAACAGTGGAGACAAATAAATCTACCCTCAGGGTCAATGACAGAGGAATGGCACTCAAAGGGAATACTTCTATGGACCAAGACACTAACCCCCTGGCATGCGTAGAAAAGTGGAGTGATAAGAGTGGGAGATCCACGGTTTGCGAGCCAGGCTCGGTCCTGTGCAGACAAGTGCGTTTCCAGGAAACAGTACCGCAGGTTGGAATTGCTGCACTGCCGTAAAACTGCTTGCCTCTAACTAATTGAGCATAACGAAGACTGGAAGACCAATTAACACTAATTTGGTCAATTGGCAACATGATTGGGTATAAAAAAGCTTCTCAGAGTGGCAGTGTCTCTCAGAAGCCAAGATGGGTAGAGGATCACCAATTCCCACAATGTTGCGCAGAAAGATAGTGGAGCAATATCAGAAAGGTGTTACCCAGCGAAAAATTGCAAAGACTTTGCCTCTATCATCATCAACTGTGTATAAAATCATCCGAAGATTCAGACAATCTGGAACAATCTCTGTGCGTAAGGGTCAAGGCCAGTAAACCATACTGGATGCCCGTGATCTCCGGGCCCTTAAACGACACTGCACCACAAACAGGAATGCTACTGTAAAGGAAATCACAGAATGGGCTCAGGAATACTTCCAGAAACCATTGTCAGTGAACACAATCCACCGTGCCATCCGCCGTTGCCAGCTGAAACTCTACAGTGCAAAGAAGAAGCCATTTCTAAGCAAGATCCACAAGCTCAGGCGTTTTCACTGGGCCAGGGATCATTTAAAATGGAGTGTGGCAAAATGGAAGACTGTTCTGTGGTCAGACGAGTCACGATTCGAAGTTCTTTTGGAAATCTGGGACGCCATGTCATCCGGACCAAAGAGGACAAGGACAACCCACGTTGTTATCAACGCTCAGTTTAGAAGCCTGCATCTTTGATGGTATGGGGTTGCATGAGTGCGTGTGGCATGGGCAGCTTGCATGTCTGGAAAGGCACCATCAATGCAGAAAAATATATTCAGGTTCTAGAACAACATATGCTCCCATCCAGACGTCATCTCTTTCAGGGAAGACCCTGCATTTTTCAACAAGATAATGCCAGACCACATTCTGCATCAATCACAACATCATGGCTGCGTAGGAGAAGGATCCGGGTACTGAAATGGCCAGTATGCAGTCCAGATCTTTCACCTATAGAGAACATTTGGCGCATCATAAAGAGGAAGGTGCAACAAAGAAGGCCCAAGACGATTGAACAGTTAGAGGCCTGTATTAGACAAGAATGGGAGAGCATTCCTATTTCTAGACTTGAGAAACTGGTCTCCTTGGTCCCCAGACGTCTGTTGAGTGTTGTAAGAAGAAGGGGAGATGCCACACAGTGGTGAAAATGGCCTTGTCCCAACTTTTTTGGGATTTGTTGACACCATGAAATTCTGAATCAACATATTTTTCCCTTAAAATGGTACATTTTCTCAGTTTAAACTTTTTGTTCCGTGATTTATGTTCTATTCTGAATAAAATATTAGAAGTTGGCACCTCCACATCATTGCATTCAGTTTTTATTCACGATTTGTATAGTGTCCCAACTTTTTGGAATCTGGTTTGTACATGAAAGTATAAAAGAGCAGGATATATTGATTACTATAATACATAGAGGACTACATAGGACCGGCAATATAAAGAAGGGAATCGCCTCGCGCTCTTAACCTCCCGATAAAAGTACAGAGAGCCATGGTACATACAAGCGCATACATGAGCTCTGAAACGTGCGTCCTCTCACATCGCTAGCCAGGCCACGCCCAGTCATGGCACCATATTAAGGTCTCGATATTTGGTTTAAGGATCACAGGTTGGTTACTCAGCAGATTTCCCCTTTTTTATTGGCGAATTTCTGTGAACTCTACATGCCCCTCACTGAATACCTTGGGGTGTCTTCTTTCGAAAATGGGGTCACTTGTGGGGTATTTATACTGCCCTGGCATTTTAGGGAACCTAAAGCGTGAGAATCCAAATGCGTACAAATGCCCTGTGAAATCTCTAGAGGCACTCATTGGAATTAGGGTCCCTTTGCATCTTGGCTGCAAAAAGTGTCACACATGTGGTATCACCGTACTCAGGAGAAGTAGGGCAATGTGTTTTGGGGTGTATTTTATATATACCCATATTAGTGTGAGAAATATCTCTGTAATTGACAACTTTTTAAAAATTTTTATACAAAGTTGTCAATTTACAGAGATATTTCTCTCACCCAGTATGGGTATATGTAAAAATACACCCCAAAACACATTGCCCTACTTCTCCTGAGTATGGTGATACCACATGTGTGCCACTTTTGCAGCCAAGATGCTAGCAAGGCCCAAATTCCAATGAGTACCTTTTTAGGAGGGCATTTTTACGCATTTTTCTTCTCACTTTAGGACCCCTAAAATGCCAGGGCAGTATAAATACCCCACATGTGACCCTATTTGGAAAGAAACACCCCAAGGTATTCCGTGAGGCATGGCGAGTTCATAGAAGATTTTTGGCACAAGTTAGCGGAGATTGATTTTTATTGTTTTTTCTCACAAAGTCTCCTTTTCAGCTAACTTTTGACAAAAAGTTTAATTTTTCATGGACTAACTATGCCCCTCAGCGAATACTTTGGGGTGTCTTCTTTCCAAAATGGGGTAATTTGTGGGGTGTTTGTACTGTTCTGGCATTTTGGGTGGGGCCATGTAAGCAGCCATGTAAAACCTAAAGGTACTCGTTGGAATTTGGGCCCTTTGCGCACCCAGGCTACAAAAAGTGTCACTCATGTGGTATCGCCCGTACTCAGGAGAAGTAGGGCAATGTGTTTTACGTGTAGACGCCCCTGAAGAAGCGAAAGCGAAACTGGGTCGGGCAGTTTCTACCTTGATATGCTGTAATGCAAGATATTTGCTTGTGAGTACAATAAATCTTTTAAATCTATACAGAGTTGACAGTACTTCACTACGGAGGTCCATCCATTTTCTACTAAATATAGGAAAAGGACATCAGGAACCGTGGTCAAAAGTGAGATCAACTCTCCGTGTTTTCAACTGAGATTGAGAATTTCAGAGGAATCCAGACCCTTATATGAGAAACAGCAGCGCGACCATTTTTATTGAACACTGACTGCAAGGTGTGAACTGAACCCACAGCACACCAGGAAACCGCGAAGCTGACATCAGAGAGGCACAGTATTTTGGAACTTTTATTTTACTACAAAAAGTGTCACTCATGGTATCGCCGTACTCAGGAGAAGTAGGGCAATGTGTTTTGGGGTGTATTTTATATATACCCATGTTGGGTGAGAGAAATATCTCTGTAAATTGACAACTTTGTATAAAAAATTTATACAAAGTTGTCAGTTTACAGATATTTCTCACACCAAGTATGAGTATATGTAAAACTACACCCCAAAACTCATTGCTCTACTTCTGCTGAGTATGGTGATACCATATGTGTGACACTTTGCAGCCAAGATGCGCAAGGGCCCAAATTCCCATGAGTACCTTTAGGATTTCACAGGGCATTTTTACGCATTTGGTTCTCACGCTTTAGGACCCTTAAATGCCAGGGCAGTATAAATACCCCACATGTGACCCCATTTTGGAAAGAAACACCCCAAGGTATTCCGTGAGGGGCATGGCGAGATTCATAGAAAAATATATTTGGCACAAGTTAGCGGAAATTGATTTTTATTGTTTTTTCTCACAAAGTCTCCCTATTTCGCTAACTTTTGACAAAAATTTAATTTTACATGAACTAACTATGCCCCTCAGCGAATACTTTGGGGTGTCTTCTTTCCAAAATGGGGTAACTTGTGAGGTGTTTGTACTGTTCTGGCATTTTGGGTGGGGCCATGTAAGCAGCCATGTAAAACCTAAAGGTACTGCGTTGGAATTTGGGCCCCTTTGCGCACCCAGGCTACAAAAAGTGTCACTCATGTGGTATCGCCGTACTCAGGAGAAGTAGGGCAATGTGTTTTACGTGTAGACGCCCCTGAAGAAGCGAAAGCGAAAACTGGGTCGGGCAGTTTCTACCTTGATATGCTGTAATGCAAGATATTTGCTTGTGAGTACAATAAATCTTTTTAAATCTATACAGAGTTGACAGTACTTCACTACGGAGGTCCATCCATTTTCTACTAAATATAGGAAAAAGGACATCAGGAACCGTGGTCAAAAGTGAGATCAACTCTCCGTGTTTTCAACTGAGATTGAGAATTTCAGAGGAATCCAGACCCTTATATGAGAAACAGCAGCGCGACCATTTTTATTGAACACTGACTGCAAGGTGTGAACTGAACCCACAGCACACCAGGAAACCGCTGAAGCTGACATCAGAGAGGCACAGTATTTTGGAACTTTTTATTTTTACTACAAAAAGTGTCACTCATGTAGTATCGCCGTACTCAGAGAAGTAGGGCAATGTGTTTTGGGGTGTATTTTTACATATACCCATGTTGGGTGAGAGAAATATCTCTGTAAATTGACAACTTTGTATAAAAAAATTTAAAAAGTTGTCGTTTACAGCAGAATTTCTCACACAAAGTATGGGTATATATAAAACTACACCCCAAAACTCATTGCTCTACTTCTGCTGAGTACGGCGATACCACATGTGTGACACTTTTGCAGCCAAGATGCGCAAAGGGGCCCAAATTCCCATGAGTACCTTTAGGATTTCACAGGGCATTTTTACGCATTTGGATTCTCACGCTTTAGGACCCCTTAAATGCCAGGGCAGTATAAATACCCCACAAGTGACCCCATTTTGGAAAGAAGACACCCCAAGGTATTCCGCGAGGGGCATG
Source organism: Bufotes viridis (assembly GCA_033119425.1). Taxonomy (NCBI): domain Eukaryota; kingdom Metazoa; phylum Chordata; class Amphibia; order Anura; family Bufonidae; genus Bufotes; species Bufotes viridis. The sequence continues at coordinate 464,538,453 of CM065592.1, read as the reverse complement.
GCGAGTTCACAGAAAAAAAAATTTGGCACAAGTTAGCGGAAATTGATTTTTATTTTTTTTACAAAGTCTCATATTCCACTAACTTGTGACAAAAATAAAATTTTACATGAACTCACCATACCCCTCACGGAATACCTTGGGGTGTCTTCTTTCTAAAAATGGGGTCACATGTGAGGTGTTTGTACTGCCCTGGCATTTGAGGGTCTCCGCAATCATTACACGTATGGCCAGCATTAGGAGTTTCTGCGATTCTCCTTATATTGAGCATACAGGTAATGAGATTTTTTCCGTTCGCCTCTGGGCTGAAAAAAAAAATGAACGGCACAGATTTTTCATTCGTATCGATCATCGTGGATGAAAAATCTCTGCCAAAATCAGTGACTGCGGTGCGGTGGGCTGGGCGCTAACTACCTAACAAGTAGCTAACTAACTGGCGGTGATAAGGACCCTTATGCCCCATTCACACGTCCGCAATTCTGTTTGTGAACGGAATTGCGGACCCATTCATTTCTATGGGGACAGACTTTGTCCCGCTCTGTTCGGAATTGCGGATCCGCACTTCCGGGTCTGCACTTCCGTTCAGCAAAAATATAGAACATGTCCTATTCTTGTCCGCAATGGACGTCTGAATGGAGCCTTACAGGGGTGTGATCAATGACAGGGGGTGATCAGGGAATCTAGATGGGGTGATCAAGGGGTTAAAAAGGGGTTAATAAGTGACGGGGGTGTAGTGTAGTGTGGTGTTTGGTGCAACTTTACATAGCTACCTGGTCCTCTGGTGGTCGATCCCAGCAAATGGGACCACCAGAGGACCAGGTAGCTAGGTATATCAGACGCTGTTAACAAAACAGCGTCTGATATACATCTTTGATGCGATTTATTGATCATCGCTGGCAGGCTGCAGTATAACTGCTGAGATGCGCGCCACTGTGAACCAGCGCACTGCGTGCGCGGCGTTGACCGGAAATCTCGCGTCTCGCGAGATGACGCATGGATGCGTCGAGTCAGAACAACAGGACCGCCGGCCGAACGCATCCGTGCGTTAGGCGGTCCTGAGGAGGTTAATACACGCTGTGCAGACCGGAGACGCTGTTGTGGTAAGTTTTTATTAAATGGCCTCCTGCTACTGAGGGAGGATTTTACAGGCTGAAAAGTAAGGTCGGGGCCTTTACTTATGCTTATTCTGTGGAGGTTGGCTAGCAATGCGCCGATTCTGCTCTCTCTTGTTCGCATGCCAGATGCGCGAGAGTACGTCACACTCAAGCCCTGTGCGCGGTGCTTCTCTTCAACGTGACTCACAGCCAGGAGGGGCGGTGCTACAATCTGCATACAGCTTGGTCTCCCCGGATCACTACAGGAGTGGTAGGCGGTACTTTTACTGATTACCTTGCATATAGGGTGGCGCACCAACCTTTTTCCCGCCAAGCTGCTCAGTGATGGCGCAGCAAACAATTACAAGTCTTTTAGACATCTAAGTAAAAAACAGTCCATTCACAAAAAAGAAAGCAGCGATACTAACTCTTGAATAATCCACAATTTTGCAGTTTTAAAGATGCGGTTTTGTAGTAGAAGTGGAGCGCAATACATGCAGACACTTTTTAGGCATTTCAAACAGTTCTTTGGCCCAATGAAATGGTACACAGTTTCGGCACTGTAATAAGTTCAAATATGGCGCAGAAGTTAATATCCTGTTTGTGACGCCAAAATTATTTATGCAGTGAGCCAGACCGACAGGGGAATTGTATGTGAGGTCACGGTGTAAGCAATTAGGTAGTCCAAGGGAAAAGACAGTTCTGGTTACTCACGGTAATGTCGTCTCTGGGCAGGCTTGCAGAAGTGATGAGGAGAACAGCGCAAGGATTTTCTGGGGCACGCTCTGATAAGGGACACCGGCAAGATGGTGGTTCAAGGCGCCCTTGGTGGTCTGTATTAATGTGCCTATGGCAAGGTCCCTGATTGTCGTGCCGCCAGTACCTTTTGTGGTGCTACAACCATTAATAGTAGTACTAATTGAGGAATTGGAAACTGAGACAAGGATGGTGCAACCCAACTTATGACTTTTACTGAATTTTGCTCCTGGTAACAGTTACATCTAAGTATAAAACCAATACAATACATCCAGTCTCCAATACATCCAGATATGAAATACAGTCTCTTTAAGATGAACAGAGGTAAAGCTGCAATGATCCACTGCTGACAGATGTGATATTTATGTTTCAAGTTAATATTGGTTTAGATCTGTGCTTACTGGTAAGTGACTTAAATGATGGTCCCTGTTATCCCAGCGCGGTTAGTGAGGCTGCCGGAGGCTGGTAATTCCTTCACTATTTAACTCCAAAGGTCCTAAGTAGAGATGAGCGAACACCTGGATGTTCAGGTTCGAGAGGTTCGGCCGAACTTCCGAGAAATGTCCGGGTTCGTGATCCGAACTCAACCCGAACTTCATCCCGAACCCGAACCCCATAGAAGTCAATGGGGACCCGAACTTTTGGGCACTAAAAGGCTGTAAAAGACTCCCGGAAAGGGCTAGAGGGCTGCAAAATGTAGGTAAATCCCCTGCAAACAAATGTAGATAGGGAAATGATGACTTAACATAAAATAAATAAAAATTAACCAATATTAATTGGAGTTAGGTCCCATAGCACAGAATCAGGCTTCAAATCACCCACCAATGGAGAAGGTCGTTTACTATTATTTCGACCCCAGCATCCAGACAAAGGAGAGAGGTCCCACAGCAGAGAATCTGGCATCATATCAACCACCACAGGAGAAGGCCACTTTCAGTGACTTAGGCCTTAGCACCCAGACAGAGGAGACATGTCAGATAGCACAAGCATTCCATTTATACCATCCAGCACAGGAGGAGGCCACTTTTAGTTACTTTGACCCTGCACCCAGAAAGAGGAGAGAGGCCCCACAGCACATATTCAGGCATCATATCACCCACCACAGGAGTAGGCCACCATTTAGTTAATTTGACCCCTGCACCCATGTCAGCTGGTACAAGCATCAGTTTTACATCACCCAGCACAAGAGAAGGCCACTTTTAGAGACTTTGACCCCTGCACCCAGACGGAGGAGAGAGGTTTTCACAGCAGAGAATCAGGCATTTAGATCACCCACCACAGGAGTAGGCCATCATTTAATGGGACCCCGGCAACCATGTCAGATGGCACAAGCATCAGTTTTACATCACCCAGCACAGGAGAAGGCGACTTTGAGAGACTTTGACCCCTGCACCCAGACGGAGGAGAGAGGTTTCACAGCAGAGAATCAGGCATTTAGATCACCCACCACAGGAGTAGGCCATCATTTAATGGGACCCCGGCAACCATGTCAGATGGCACAAGCATCAGTTTTACATCACCCAGCACAGGAGAAGGCGACTTTGAGAGACTTTGACCCTGCACCCAGACGGAGGAGAGAGGTTTTCACAGCAGAGAATCAGGCATTTAGATCACCCACCACAGGAGTAGGCCATCATTTAATGGGACCCCGGCAACCATGTCAGATGGCACAAGCATCAGTTTTACATCACCCAGCACAGGAGAAGGCGACTTTGAGAAACTTTGACCCCTGCACCCAGACGGAGGAGAGAGGTTTTCACAGCAGAGAATCAGGCATTTAGATCACCCACCACAGGAGTAGGCCATCATTTAATGGGACCCCGGCAACCATGTCAGATGGTATAAGCATCAGTTTTACATCACCCAGCACAAGAGAAGGCCACTTTTAGAGACTTTGACCCCTGCACCCAGACGGAGGAGAGAGGTTTTCACAGCAGAGAATCAGGCATTTAGATCACCCACCACAGGAGTAGGCCATCATTTAATGGGACCCCGGCAACCATGTCAGATGGCACAAGTATCAGTTTTACATCACCCAGCACAAGAGAAGGCCACTTTTAGAGACTTTGACCCCTGCACCCAGACGGAGGAGAGAGGTTTTCACAGCAGAGAATCAGGCATTTAGATCACCCACCACAGAAGTAGGCCACCATTTAATGGGACCCCGGCAACCATGTCAGATGGCACAAGTATAACATTTATATCACCCAGCACATGACAAGGCCACTTTCAGTGAGTTAGGCCTTAGCAACGAGACAGAGGAGACAGGTCAGATAGCACAAGCATCAGTTTTACAGATCACCCACCACAGGAGTAGGCCACCTTTAGTTAATTTGACCCCTGCACCCAGAAAGAGGAGAGAGGTCCCACAGCAGAGATTCAGGCATTTATATCAGCCAGCACAGGAGAAGGCCGCTTTCAGTGACTTAGGCCTTAGCACCGACACAGAGGAGACAGGTCAGATAGCACAAGCATCAGTTTTACATCAACCACCACAGGAGAAGAGCACTTTTAGAGACTTTGACCCCTGCAGCCACACGGAGGAGAGAGGTCCCACAGCAGAGATTCAGGCATTTATATCAGCCAGCACAGGAGAAGGCCGCTTTCAGTGACTTAGGCCCCTTTCACACGGGCGAGTTTTCCGCGCGGGTGCAATGCGTGAGGAGGACGCATTGCACCCGCACTGAATCCGGACCCATTCATTTCTATGGGGCTGTGCACATGAGCGGTGATTTTCACGCATCACTTCTGCGTTGCGTGAAAATCGCAGCATGTTCTATATTCTGCGTTTTCACGCAACGCAGGCCCCATAGAAGTAAATGGGGATGCGGGAAAATCGCAAGCATCCGCAACCAAGTGCGGATGCGTTGCGATTTTCCCGCATTGTTGCTTAGCAACGGGACCCAATCTCTATTATTTCCCCTTATAACATGGTTATAAGGGGAAATAATAGCATTCTTAATAAAGAATGCATTGTTAAATGATGAGGAAGGGGTTAAAAATAATAAAAGTTAACTTACCTTAGCCACTTGATCGCGTAGTCGCGATCTGTCCTCTTTCCCTGCAGCATCTATGATTTAAAGGACCTGTGATGACGTCACATCCAAGGTCCTTAAACACTATCCTCAGGCTGTGGATAGTGGTTAAGGACCTTGGATGATGTCACATGGTCACATGGACCAATCACATGCTCCATCACCATAGTGATGGAGCAGGTGATTGGGCCATGTGATGCTGTGACATCATCACAGGTCCTTTACATCTTTCAAGCTAACGGAGAGGAGGCCGGGCTTCGCGATCAAATGGAACAGGTAAGTAATTATTAGTTTATTATTTTAACTCATTCTGCACCAGTTTAAACATTAGGGAGATGGCCAAGGGTATTATTTTACATTATAACTATGTTATAATGTGAAATAATACCAGCAGGACAATTTCTGACCCAAACATGCACTTCTGTGAAGAAGTGCAGGTTCGAGTCTGGGTATAAAAGTGCCGATTTTTCTCCTGCGCGTGCAAAACGCATGACAGCGCTTTGCACTCGCAGGGAAAAATTGCGGCGATTCCATAACGCACCCGCACTGTTTGACAGAGTGCACTCGCAACGCCCGTGTGCAAGAGGCCTTAGGCCTTAGCACCGACACAGAGGAGACAGGTCAGATAGCACAAGCATCAGTTTTACATCAACCACCACAGGAGAAGGGCACTTTTAGAGACCTTGACCCCTGCAGCCACACGGAGGAGAGGTCCCACAGCAGAGAATCAGGCATCATGTCAACCACCACAGGAGTAGGCCACCTTTTGTTTCTTTGACCCCTGCACCCAGAAGAGGAGAGAGGTCCCACAGCAGAGAATCAGGCATTTCGATCACCCACCACAGGAGAAGGCCGCTTTCAGTGACTTTGGCCCCCTGCACCCACACAAAGGAGACATGTCAGACAGCACAAGTATAACATTCATATCACCCAGCACAGGAGAAGGACACTTTCATGTACTTTGGCCCCGGCACCCAGACAGAGGGAAGGTTCATTCAACTCTGGGTTGCACCCCAAGATCCTACTTAATTTCAAAAATTGATTTTTCAATGAAGAAGTGGCCAGGAGTACAAGACAACATGGTTTAAGGCAGGTATTAAGGACTACTCTGCACAAGGGAGGGTCAGGTCTTGTGGGATCCATGCCTGGTTAATTTTTATAAACGTCAGCTTGTCCCACGTTGGCTGCGGACAGGCGGCTGCGTTTGTCAGTAATGACGCCCCTGCCGTGCTGAATACACGTTCAGATAAAACGCTGGCCGCCGGGCAGGACAGCACCTCCAAGGCATAACATGCTAATTCTGGCCACGTGGACAATTTGGAAACCCAGAAGTTGAATGGGGCCGAACCATCCGTCAGTACGTGGAGTTGTGTGCAGACGTACTGTTCAGCCATGTTAGTGAAATGTTGCCTCCTGCTAACTCGTTCTGTATCAGGTGGTGGGGCTGTTAGCTGTGGCGTGGAGACAAAACTTTTCCACATTTCTGCCATGCTAACCCTGCCCTCAGAGGAGCTGGCCGTGACACTGCTGCATGGGCGACCTCTAGCTCCTCCCCTGCCTTGGCCTTCCACCTGTTCCCCTGTGACAGTTGGGAATGCTCTCAGGAGTGCGTCTACCAGCGTGCGCTTGTACTCGCGCATCTTCCTATCACGCTCCAGTGCAGGAAGTAAAGTGGGCACATTGTCTTTGTACCGTGGATCCAGCAGGGTGGCCACCCAGTAGTCAGCACACGTTAAAATGTGGGCAACTCTGCTGTCGTTGCGCAGGCACTGCAGCATGTAATCGCTCATGTGTGCCAGGCTCCCCAGAGGTAAGGACAAGCTGTCCTCTGTGGGAGGCGTATCGTCATCATCCTCTGTATCCCCCAGCCACGCACCAGGGATGTGCCTGCGCTGTGCTGGGTGCCACCCGCTGTGAACCTGCTTCATCCTCATCCTCCTCCACCTCCTCCTCGTCCTCCAGTAGTGGTCCCTGGCTGGTCACATTTGTACCTGCCCTCTGCTGTTGCAAAAAAACTCCCTCTGAGCCACTTCTAACAGACTGGCCTGAAAGTGCTAAAAACGACCCGTCATCCTCCTCCTCCTCCTCCTCCTGGCCCTGGCCCACCTCCTCTTCCATCATCACCCTAAGCGTTTTCTCTAGGAGACATAGAATTGGTATCGTCACGCTGATAACAGTGGCATCGCCACTGGGCATGTTGGTGGCGTACTCTAAACAGCGCAACAGGGCACACAGGTCTCACATGGAGGCCCAATCATTGGTGGTGAAGTGGTGCTGTTCCGCAGTGCGACTGACCCGTGCATGCTGCAGCTGAAACTCCACTATGGCCTGCTGCTGCTCGCACAGTCTCTCCAGCATGTGCAAGGTGGAGTTCCACCGGGTGGGCACATCGCATATTAGGCGGTAAGCGGGAAGGCCGAAGTTCGCTGTAGCGCTGACAGGCGAGCAGCGGCAGGATGTGAACGCCGGGCGCGCACAGATGGCCCGCACTTTATGCAGCAGCTCTGACATGTCTGGGTAGTTGTGAATGAACTTTTGCACCACCAAATTCAGCACATGCGCCAGGCAAGGGATGTGCGTCAAACCGGCTAGTCCCAGAGCTGCCACGAGATTTCGCCCATTATCGCACACCACCAGGCCGGGCTTGAGGCCCACCAGCAGCAACCACTGGTCGGTCTGTTGTTCAATACCACACCACAACTCCTGCGCGGTGTGGGGCCTGTCCCCCAAACATATGAGTTTCAGAATGGCCTGCTGACGTTTACCCCGGGCTGTGCTGAAGTTGGTGGTGAAGGTGTGTGGCTGACTGGATGAGCTGGTGGAGGCAGAGGAGGAGGAGGAAGCCGAGTAGGAGGAGGAGGCTACAGGAGGCAAAGAATGATGCCCTGTGATCCTTAGCGGCGGAAGGACGTGCGCCAAGGAACTCTCCGCCTGGGGCCCAGCCGCCACTACATTTACCCAGTGTGCAGTTAGGGAGATATAGCGTCCCTGGCCGTGCTTACTAGTCCACGTATCTGTGGTTAGGTGGACCTTGCCACAAATGGCGTTGCGCAGTGCACACTTGATTTTATCGGACACTTGCATGTGCAGGAAGGCACGGCTGTCTTGGAGAAGTAGTGGCGGATGGGAACCACATACTGAGGGACAGCCATGGCCATCAGCTGTTTGAAGCTGTCTGTGTCCACCAGCCGGAATGACAGCATTTCAAAGGCCAGTAGTTTAGAAATGCTGGCATTCAGGCCAAGGGCTGGAGGGTGACTAGGTGGGAATTTGCGCTTCCTCTCAAAGGTTTGAGAGATGGAGAGCTGAACGCTGCTGTGTGAAATAGTGGAGACGCTAGGTGACGGTGGCGGTGGTGGTGGTGGTGTCGGTGGCACATCCTCTGTTTGCTGCTCGGCAGGTGGCAACATTCCTCTCGAGGCGGAAGCCGAGGCAGCAGCGGTAGAGGGAGCAGGGGAGCCTGAGCGGGTTCCTTGTTTTTAAGGTGTGTACTCCACTGCAGTTCATGCTTTGCATGTAGATGCCTGATCATGCAGGTGGTGCTCAGGTTAAGAACGTTAATGCCTCGCCTCAGGGTCTGATGGCACAGCGTGCAAACCACTCTGGTCTTGTCGTCAGCACATTGTTTGAAGAAGTTCCATGCCAGGGAACTCCTTGAAGATGCCTTTGCGGTGCTGGGTCCCTGTTGGCGCTGGCCAATAGCAGGCGAACTCTCTGGACGGCGGCTGTTCTGCTTTTGCCCCCTGCTCCCTCTTTGGCTTCGCTGTTGTCTCAGTCTCACCACTGCCTCTTCCTCTGAACTATTTAAGTCAGCGGCACGACCTTCAGTCCATGTGGGGTCTAAGACCTCATCGTCCTCTGCATCGTCTTCCACCCAGTCTTCCTCCCTGACCTCCTCCTGTTCAGTCTGCACACTGCAATAAGACGCGGCAGTGGGCACCAGTGTTTCGTCATCATCAGAGACTCGGTCACTCTGCTGTGGTGGTATTCCCATGTCCTCATCATCTTGATACATAAGTGGTTGTGCGTCAGTGCATGGAATGTCTTCCACCGCTGGGGAAGGGCTAGGTGGACGCCCCTGGAAAACCGTGGGAGCAGAGTCTTCAAACAGAATAAGAGACTGCTGCATAACTTGAGGCTCAGCCAGTTTCCCTGATATGCATGGGGGTGATGTGACAGACTGACGGGCTTGGTTTTCAGGTGCCACCTGTGCGCTTTCCGCAGAAGACTGGGCGAGAAGACAATGTGGTGAACGTGCTGGAAGCACTGTCGGCCACCCAATCGACTAATGCCTGTACCTGCTCAGGCCTTACCATCCTCATAACGGCATTGGGCCCCACCAAATATCGCTGTAAATTCTGCCGGCTACTTGAGGAGTTGGTTCACTACTTTGTGCGCCTGAGGCCGAACGGCCACGTCCTCTGCCAGCAACAGAGGCTCCACGGACACCACCACGACCGCGTCCTCGTCCCTTAATAGAATGTTTCCTCATTGTTGCGATTCAACTCGCACCACAATAAAATATATTATTTTTAGCCCCAAAATTCCCACACTGGAAGATATAATTCCTATATCGTGAGGCCTACTGTTTCTGGTCTAACTAACACCAGATTGATAAAATTGGCCTTTTTTCACCAAAATTACAACACTGGACAATGTAATGCCTTTTTCCGGTATTAATTCCTTTTACAGGAGTAAAACGTGAGGCCTACTGTTTCTGGTCTAACTAACACCAGATTGATTAAATTGGCCTTTTTTCACCAAAATTACAACACTGGACAATGTAATGCCTTTTGCGGTATTAATTACAAGAAGACTGCTGCTAATTGGACACCAGAATTTTTAAAATGCTAGTTTGTGTACCGTATTTTTCGCCATATAAGATGCACTTTTTTTCCCCAAAGTGGGGGGAAAATGGCAGTGCGTCTTATATGGCGAATGCTACCATTTTCCTATAGTTAAAGCTGATACATCGCACAGCATGCGATGTATCAGCATGGAAGGAGGAGGGCAGAGCCTGGCAACATGCTGACGGGCGGCCCGCCGCTAACAGCCTGACTGCTTTCATAACATTTTTAATCTTTAGTCATGTCCCCTTATTCCCTATAATCCCAGTACAGTAGCGCTCTGCTAACCTGCTATACAGATCCTCTAGCAGGCAGAGCGGTGCTGCGGCAGGCTGCTGTGTAACGTCCTCACTGACGTCATCTGCCTGCTCCTCCTGCTTCATTCATAAAGTGAAAGGATCGGTATAGCAGGTTAGCAGAGCGCTACTGTACTGGGATTATAGGGAATAAGGGACATGATTAAAGATTATAAGTGTTATGAAAGCAGTCAAGCTGTTAGCGGCGGGCGCCCGCCATGTGCTGCCAGGCTCCGCCCCTAAGCAGTCACTATGGGCCAGATCTGTGGATAGCACTTTGATGGGGGCATTTATGAATGACACTGTAATTGGGGTGATCTGTGGATGACACATATAGCATAAGATGCTATATATGTGTCATCCACAGATCCAATCCATTACAGTGTCATTCATAAATGCCCCCATCACAGTGCTATCCACAGATCCCCCATCACAGTGCTATCCACAGATCCCCCCATCACAGTGCCATCCACAGATCCCCCATAACAGTGCCATCCACAGATCCCCCATCACAGTGTCATCCACAGATCCCCCATAACAGTGCCATCCACATCTCCCCACATAACAGTGCCATCCACAGATCCCCCCCATAATACTGTCATACACAGACCACCATTACTTCAAAAGCACACCTTTTGGTTAAAAATATTTTTTTTCTTATTTTTCTCCTCAAAAACCCAGGTGCGTCTTTTAGGCCGGTGCGTCTTATAGGGCGCAAAATACGGTACATAAATTCCCACACTGGAAGATATAATTCCTTTTTCCGGTATTAATTACAAGAAAACTGCTGCAAATTGGACACCAGAATTTTTAAAATGCTAGTTTGTGTACATAAATTCCCACACTGGAAGATATAATTCCTTTTTCCGGTATTAATTACAAGAAAACTGCTGCAAATTGGCCACCAGAATTTTTAATATGCTAGTTTTGGTACATAGAATCCCACACGGGGAGATATAATTCCTTTTTACAGGAGTAAAAACGTGAGGCCTACTGTTTCTGGTCTGACTAACACCAGATTGATTAAATTGGCCTTTTTTTCACCAAAATTACAACACTGGACAATGTAATGCCTTTTTCCGGAATTAATTCCTTTTTACAGGAGTAAAAACGTGAGGCCTACTGTTTCTGGTCAAACTAACACCAGATTGATTAAATTGGCCTTTTTTTCACCAAAATTACAACACTGGACAATGTAATGCCTTTTTCCGGTATTAATTCCTTTTACAGGAGTAAAAACGTGAGGCCTACTGTTTCTGGTGTAACTAACACCAGATTGATTAAATTGGCTTTTTTTTTTAACAAAATTACAACACTGGACGATATAATGCCTTTTTGCGGTAATAATTACAAGAGAACTGCTGGTATTTCAGAACACCGGAATTTTTAAAATGCTAGTTTTGCTAGATAAATTTCCCACACTGGGAGAAATATTGCCTAAGCCTTTTACAGTATTAATTACAACAGGAGTGCTTCTTCTGGTCTAACACCAGAAAAATTTTATTATTACGGTGAAAGCTTTTTTTAATTTATATTTCTGGCACATAAAAAAAATAAAAATTTCTGGCTGACAGTATTGGACTTTTCTGTAGTGGCACTGGCTAGCCTAGCTGGAACAGCACATTCATGGGATTTGCTATCCAAGTGGGTTACTTTCAGTTTCACCACTGATATATTAAATATCTTTGCAGTTAGTATGGTTGACACAAGCACAGCCAAACCCCTGATGTAGTATATCTATGAAAAAATCGACTATTACATGAGATTAATGGACGTTGTGGCCACCGCCTATCAGCCCAGTAACATGTGCCAGAAAACAGTCTGCCCAGCCAGAAAAAAAATTGACTTTGACTGAGCAGCTGAATCGCTGTTGTTCTGATTCACAGGTGTAGATTTTTCACTTCTTTGGAGCTTTAGTTTAGACTCTGTGGCAGCTTGTGCTGGCGCACCACAAGTCCCAAAATGGCCACCGCCGGTCAGCCCAGTTACATGTGCCAGTAAAAATCGCTCTGGCCAGTCTCAACAAAATAGTGACTTTCAGTGAACAGCTCAGCTGAGTTGTTCTGATGCACAGGTGTAGAAAGGTAGATCATTCACTTCTTTATCCCTGCCTATCTCGCCCTCACAGAAGCTGCGTCCTCTCCCTACACTAATCAGAGCAGTGTGACGTGCGGGCGCCACGTGACTCCAGCTTAAATAGAGGCTGGGTCACATGCTGCACTTGGCCAATCACAGCCATGCCATTAGTAGGCATGGCTGTGATGGGCTCTTAGGGCAAGAAGTAAAACGCTAGCTGATTGGCTGCTGTGCAGCCCTTCAGAAAGCGGGAAGTAATCGACGAACACCGGACCCGAACCCGAACTTTTTGAAAATGATTTTCGAACTGTTCGCTCAACACTAGTCCTAAGGCGCTTGTAGAGATGGCCGTAACCCTTTGGGCCTATGTTCCTTTAGTTCTTGGTGGACTACTCCGAAACAGCTGTCTATGGATGGATATCTGACTTGGCTATATTACCTTGTCAAATCCCAAGGCTTGTTAGAAAGTTTGATCTTGACCCATAGAGAGCCACATCTAATAGGTGGTGCTGGCGAGATGGTTCTCTTTCTTGAGAGATATCTCGCCATAGTCTTTTCATAGTAAAACAATAACCTTTAATGCATTTCCTGAATAATTTTACAGCTGAACTACATCTAAGTAAATACTCAAGGAATGTTTCACTTTTTTTTTTTTTTACAGAACTAAGCCCAAAGGCAGCAGAAGACCTGTTTTAGTCGATCTATTTTAATGGCAGACTTAAGAATACCACTTGACACACACATAAAACATTTCTATTCTGTTTAGTGCTCTTTTTGGTGATGACTCCAGTCCTCTGGAATAGAATATACAGGAGATTCAACGTAATACTTTATTTCAGATTATGCCTAGTGAGCTAATGACTGTAGTGACCAATGAAAATTATATTATAGAATCAATCTATGAAAATATTCTCGGATCTATACTCATAATACCATATAAAATCTATGACATGTCAATGGAGAATTGTATATGTAAGGTCCAAATATATGGATGGCTTAGCCTGCATTCACATAGTGCTAGTAATTTCCATTGTTCTTCTCTATTTTAAGAGCAGAGCAATGAAAATATTTTTCTTCCTTTTTTCATCAACACGTTCCAAGAGATAAAAAATTTTTATTTTTCAGTCTATATAGCTTTATGAGGGCTTTTTTTTTGCGGGACATTTGGGGTACATATAACTTTCTGATTAACTTTTATTAACTCTTTCTGGGAGGGAGATGGGGAAAAAAAGCAATACTGCAATACGTTTTTACGTTGTAAATTTCATGGCGTTCATTTTTCGGTATAAATAACATAATATCTTTATTCTCTGGGTCAGTACAATTACAGTACTACCAAATACATATAGTTTTTTACTTTTTTGCAATAAAACACCTTTTTTTTAAACGAAAAAAATGTTTTTACATTGCCGCTTCCCAAGACCTATTACTTTTTTATTTTTCTTTCTATGTAGTTGTATGAGGGCTTGATTTTTGCTGGACAACTTGTAATTTTTAGTGGTATCATTTTGGAGTAAATGGCGCTTTTTGATCGCTTGTTATTACGTTTTGTTCGGCGGCAACTAAGAATAAATTAGCAGTTCTGTCTTTTTTTTTATTATTTTTTTACGGCCTTCACTATAGGGGATAATCTATGTGATATTTATGTAGTCCGGGTTGTTACGGACGGGGCAATACGAACATATGGGGGAGATATTTCTGCAATATTTTTCATAGAAAAGCATATTTTTAATGGAAAAATAAGTGTATTTTTTAATGGAATTTTTTTATTTAATAAATGTGTTTTTTTTTACCACTTAATAGTCCCACATGGGGACTATAACAGACAGTATTTTGATTGCTTATAACCACCTCAGCCCCCCTAGCTTAAACCCCCTTAATGACCAGACCACTTTTTACAATTCTGCACTACACTACTTTCACCGTTTATTGCTCCGTCATTTAACTTACCACCCAAATTAATTTTACCTCCTTTTCTTCTCACTAATAGAGCTTTTATTTGGTGGTATTTCATTACTTTTTTTGCCATTAATAAAAATTTAACGACATTTTGGCAAAAAAATGACATTTTTCGCTTTTCTTTAAAAAAAAACTACATTTCTATATACATTTTTCTATAAATTTATTGTTCTACATGTTTTTGATAAAAAAAAATGCAATAAGTGTATATTTATTGGTTTGGGTAAAAGTTATAGCGTTTACAAACTATGATGCAAAAAGTGAATTTCCGCATTTTGAAGCAGCTCTGACATTCTGAGCACCTGTCATGTTTCTTCAGGTGCTATAATGTCAGGATAGTATAAATACCCCCAAATGACACTATTTTAGAAAGAAGACACCCCAAAGTATTCGCGGAGGGGCATGGTGAGTTCATGTATCATTTCATTTTTTCACAAGTTAGCGGAAAATGACACTTTCTGAGGAAAATAAATAAATAATAAAGTTTCCATTTCTGATAACTTCTGGCAAAAAAATAAAATCTCCTACAGACTCACTATGCCCCTCAGTGAATACCTTAGGGTGTCTACTTTCCGAAATGGGGTCATTTGTGGGGTGTGTTTACTGTTCTGGCATTTTGGGCGGGGCTAAATTGTAAGCAGCCCAGTAAAGCCTAAAGGTACTCGTTGGACTTTACGCCCGTTTATTGCTCCGTCATTTAACTTACCACCCAAATTAATTTTACCTCCTTTTCTTCTCACTAATAGAGCTTTTATTTGGTGGTATTTCATTACTTTTTTGCCATTAATAAAAATTTAACGACATTTTGGCAAAAAATGACATTTTTCGCTTTTCTTTAAAAAAACTAGATTTCTATATACATTTTTCTATAAATTTATTGTTCTACATGTTTTGATAAACAATAAGTGTATATTTATTGGTTTGGGTAAAAGTTATAGCGTTTACAAACTATGATGCAAAAAGTGAATTTCCACATTTTGTCTATGATATTAGCAATCAGATGATTGGTTGTTATAGTTCCCTATGGAAAAAATTATAAAAAAATAAAACATAATTTAAATCACCCCCCCTTTCCCAAAATAAAAATAAAAGAACTAAAAAATGTTTAACAATACACATCATGGGTATCGCAATGTGCGAAACGTCTATAGTATAAAAATATAAAAATATATTCCCCATACGGCAAACAGCAAAACGGAAAAAGTGTCCAAATGGCCAATTCGTCATTTTTGGTCGCTTCATTTTCTACAAAAATTAAATAAAAAGTGATCAAATTGACGGACAAGAAAAGGCATTTTCTATATAGTTCTGGCAATGCGCGTTCACAGCAAATCTTGCATCTCGCGAGATAACGCACGGATGCGTCCACCCAGAACAACACGCCAGACGCATCCGTGCGTTAGGCGGTCGTGGAGTGGTTAAAATGCAATGCACAATCCCTATTGTGCATTGCATTTTAATGGCAATGCTATGCTAACATTGACCAGCAGCCAATTGCGGACATTTAACCCCGCAGATGCCGTGGTCAATCCTGATCACGGCATCTGAGCGCGATGAAAACCGAAAGCGCACTCTTTCGGTGGTGCTACGGCTCCCGATGTGGCAATCGGAGAAGCCGGAGCTTGTGTGTAGCAGCCCCTGTCTTTGTGAATGACAGGAGGCTGCTGCATGTGCATTCCTATGGAGCCCTTGCCTGTTATAGGGCTCCATAAGAAAATAGTAAAACATCATAGACTCTAATGCAAATGCATTGGAGTCTATGATATTAACAATCAGATGATTGGTTGTTATAGTTTCCTATGGAAAAAATTATAAAAAAAAAAATAAAACATAATTTAAATCACTCCCCCTTTCCCAAAATAAAAATAAAAGAACTAAAAATGTTTAACAATACATATCATGGGTATCGCAATGTGCGAAACGTCTATAGTATAAAAATATAAAAATATATTCCCATACGGCAAACAGCAAAACGGAAAAAAGTGTCCAAATGGCCAATTCGTCATTTTGGTCGCTTCATTTTCTACAAAAAATTAAATAAAAAGTGATCAAAATCTCATACACACTCCAGAATGGCATTCATGAAAAGTTCAGATCGCCCTGCAAAAATAAGCCCCCATACAGTTCCGTGTACATAATTACAAAAAGTTATGGCTAAAATATGGCTACAAAAAATAAAACAGATTTTTTCCCACTTTTCCCACCCAATTTTTTTATCACTATCAGAACATAAGAAAACTATACATTTAAGGTATTGCCATATTCGTACTGACCTGTAGAAAAAAAGAAACTGGTAATTTTTTTAGCAAATCGAACGTCGTAAATAAAAAACATGTAAAACAGGAAACAGGACGAACTGGATGGACAAATGTCTTTTTTCGGCCTTATATACTATGTTATATACTATGTTAAAACTGTGGTGGAATTGCTTTTTTTGCAATTTTACCCCAGTTGGAATTTTTTCCCCGCAAAACAAAAGCCCTCTTATAGCAATGTGAACATACAAATAAAAAAGCTATGGCTCTGGGAAGGCAGGGTGCGCAGAACAAAAACACACACAAAAAAAAAACTCTGTGGGTGAAAGGGTTAAAG
Organism: Bufotes viridis; assembly: GCA_033119425.1. Classification (NCBI taxonomy): domain Eukaryota; kingdom Metazoa; phylum Chordata; class Amphibia; order Anura; family Bufonidae; genus Bufotes; species Bufotes viridis. The sequence continues at coordinate 464,521,801 of CM065592.1, read as the reverse complement.
AACAGGAGGAACTGAGCAGACTGATGTATAGTTTTATGGAAAAAGATTTAGTATAACTTGTATTTCATTTGTTTATATTCCTGCTCATTCTGATCTTTGAAGTCAAGGAGGTGAACCTATCAGTGATTGACAGCTACCTACATATACACAGTTATAGAGGGAAGGCTGTCAACCACTGATAGGACCGCCTCCTGGACTTTAAAGCCCAGAATGAGCAGGCATTTAAATGAATAAAATGCAAGTTTTACTGAATCTTTTCCCATAATCTATACATCAATCTGCTCAGTTCCTCCTGCTCTATAACATGCTGTCTTCAGGTCAGATACCATGTTCAATGTGTCAGGTTCACTTTAATGTTCACACCGTGAGCCTAAGTTCAGAGGAGTTCGTTTTTCTCCTTAGCTATAAAATGACTTTAATTATAGTATGTGAACCCTATGTACTGCATCAATTGCTAAAGGGCCTCTTGACCTGTAGGAATTTATGCAATCTTCCTCTTAAAGTAGAACTTCAAGTTGTAGTAAAGTTTAATATTTTATTCTGTAACGTGTCTTGATCTGTAAGAAAGGTGAAAAGAAGCATAAAACAGCTGACTGGAGCTGAATAATGCAGGGTTCATTTAAGAACAGGAGCGCCGATGCCAGACAAGATTACTGAACTGCTTAAAACCTTTTAGCATTATGAATTTAATTAATGATATGGAGTGCTCCAGCAATATTGATATTCCTTTGTGCCATATTGTGTACCTGACTGCCAAAAGCACAAGCATATACAATATACCCATTGTGTTAAAAAGGTTTTACAATCTGAGATACTTCTGTTGTATTCACATGATTCCTAACGCTGGCTAGACCCTTACAGGGGTTGACCCATGAAAAATATTCAACATTTTTCATCCCAGCATTCTTGCATGTAATTGTATGTAATGAAAAATATAATATGGCTGCTGAGTTTTTCAATAAAATGTATCTGTATAGCGCCACCTGCTGTTTCCTGTTGTCCTTATTTCTTTGTCCATCTTGCTGATGTGGTTGCACATGCTCAGTTCCATCTTTCAGTTGCCACCAGCCTTATCTTCTCTTAGAAGATGTGACAGTTATAGGGAGAGAACTGCAGCAGAAAAGACGTGCCACCTGAGATAGGACCCCCCCATCCCATCCTTAGCTGTGACAGGGAGAGGAGAGCTGCAGCCGAAAGAGAAAGGCCATGATCCCTAAATTCCAACCTGAAATAAATCTAACAGAGCAGTTGGAGTTATGAATGGGGGAGCTCTGGATCCATGTGACAGGGCTGAAGGAGGTCATCATGTACTATATGAAGTCTGATTTTCACTTTTCCCATTAATCGTGGAATAATGACCCTTGCACACAAATAAATATCAGATTATTTAGTACATTTTGAATAGGGTGGGTGGGTAGGTGTGGTGTGATTTACCAGTCATGTTTTGGTTAATGGCTTGTGAGTACTGTAGACAGACCAATGCAGATAATAGAAATGTAGTATACATTGCTGCTTTAAAAGTCAAGTAAAATCACAGCCCCAGAACCCCTTGATGAATCTATTGTAAAATATGCATTAAGAGCCATTCCACAGAGTTAACAGCTCATTGATGGGGTTTAGGAAGCCAGATCTGTGATGACCCCACTAGGTCAGTATCTGTTTAAAAAGTCTTCAAGCTCATTCACAAAAAGAAAAGCCATTAGAAGCTATTAACCATTTGTAAAGTATCATGAGACTTGGTACTGCACAACACCATCAGCTGTTTGTTCTCACGATCCCACACATACACACAGAGAAATGTTGTAAAAAATGCTGCAACCTTAAAGGAGCAGCGGATTAGAGTGGCAATGGCTCTGGTTGCAAGAGTCACTCATAGTGGCAATGATCCCTTGCACTGGGCAGTGACAAGAGTCCACACCCACTCCTCCTTCAGGGCATGCATTGATGTTCGAGCTCCTGCCTGATGGTAATTGGGGTGCCCTTGGTTCACCTTTTGTGTTGTACACATGTAAGGCAGGAGATGTAGGTGCATTGGCCGGCATATGGTGCTGGAGTCAGTAACCAGGCTATTTGTAGAAGATAAATAGGTATCTCTTTACTAAAGTGCAGAATGGGAGTTGTAGTACATCCAATGGTATCAAACAGTTCCAAACAATTCACAGCGCAAATCTTCCCTGATATCGATGTATGGATATAAGCCAGGGTGTGGGTTGTAGTACTCCTTTCTACTAAATTACAGTATATCTCCAAAAGTCTCTCTCTTCGCAGAATCTAAGGCTGGCAATAAGGTTCCTGCATTAAGATACGGCTGGCCAAGATTGTGTCAAAGTGTGGCTGGGTGTATTAGCAGTCTCACTGCAGTAAAGCCTTTATCAGCCTTAAAGCGAACCTGTCACCTGCTTTTTACCTCTTAAGCTGTTAACTGTACCTATAGATCATTGTAACCTTGTTTCCAAACAGGTGTTCTTCGTTTTTCTGGGGTTTATATTCCTGAAAAATCACTTTATAATCTCCTGCTCTGCTGCGTCTGAAGTCACCAGACAAGTCAAGGAGGCAGACCCTCCTGACTGCTGGATGCGACTCCCGCCCTAACCCCGCCTCTCATCCCTATGATTGACACTAGGTCTTCTGCCCGGGACCGCTGGTCTCGGCGGCGCATGCGCCGTCTGCCTTCATAGCAGCGCGATCCCGAGCCTCGCGCTGAGTGAAGCGCGATCCCTTGCTAGATCGCGCTTGCGCACTTCTCTCCTCTCTAGCCGGGCCGCTGGTGAAATGCAGATCACTCAGCGCGAGGCTCGGATCGCGCTGCTATGAAGGCAGACGGCGCATGCGCCGCCGAGACCAGCGCGGTCCCGGGCAGAAGACCTAGTGTCAATCATAGGATGAGAGGCGGGTTAGGGCGGGGAGTCGCATCCAGCAGTCAAGGAGGGTCTGCCTCCTGACTTGTCTGGTGACTTCAGACTCAGCAGAGCAGGAGATTATAAAGTGATTTTTTCAGGAATATAAACCCCAGAAAAACGAAGAACACCTGTTTGGAAACAAGGTTACAATGATCTATAAGGTACAGTTAACAGCTTAAGAGGTAAAAAGCAGGTGACAGGTTCGCTTTAAGCAGTGAATACCCTACTGACTGGAAGGGGTTTAATTATATTAAAATCCTTGAAACTGTAGCATCGGAAAAAGAGCACAGGGTGCTTAGCAACATGAGAGTCCATTCCCTGGCATAACATCCAAGTTTCTGAGGTGAACCAGCTTATCATGCTGATGTGAAGTTGCAGAGGTGCATGGGCATGTCAGAGATCGGCAACAAATTCAGTGTTGTCTGTAGTGTTGATCACTAATATTCAAATTGCAAATTTTTGTTGCGAATATTGGCACTTTGAGAATTCGCGAATATTTAGAATAGAGTGATATACATTCGTAATTTCGAATATTTGAGATTTTTTTAAACATTACACATGATCCCTCCCTGCTTCTAGCTTGTGGGCCAATAAGAAGGCTGCAATATCTTTCATTTGAGGAGTAGTGTTGAATGCGAATTTTCTTAATGCGAATTTGTTAATTGTCGATTTCCGCAATCAAGAAAATAATGACTGGAGATAATGAACAGTACACATGATCCCTCCCTGCTTCTAGCTTTTGGGCCAATGAAAAAGCTGCGATATCTTTGATTTTAGGAGTAGTGTTGAATGCAAATTTTCAGAATGCGACTTTTAAATTGTGACTGGAGATAATGAATTTTCGAATTTGCGAATATTCGCCAAAATATTTGCGAAATATCACAAATTTGAATATTGTCCCTGCCACTCATCACTAGTTGTCTGGCATACAATACCCATGATGAGTACTAAGCGATCGTCATAATGAGAAAGACTCCCCCGAACCTGGAAAAGGCCCCTTAGGTATTTCTTCAGCTTATATGAGACACTCAGTTATCTTGTCCTTTTGGAAGAAGAACTGGTTTGCACATCTCTCTCACACCAAAGTTATCTGGGGACATTCAGTTTTCTTGCACTTTTGAAAAAAGAACTGAATTGCATGTCTGTTTTGAAGAGGAGTCTCTGCATCTGTGATTTCCACAAAACAAATCACAATAAATTCAGGTTTGTTATAATCTGAATTTTTATAACATTTTGGACAAATTCCAAATCAGTAGAATTGATTATCTCATCTCTAATATGATCCTATAACAGCTCCAGAATTGTATGGAGCCATAAAATGAAACCTATTGGAATCTAAAGGCCTATTTTATGCATTTGTATGTCTCTCTACGGTCAAAAATAAAAAAATGGAGGTCAGATAAATACTTTTTCGTCAGTAAGGTGGGCTCTGTCCTGGTTAAAAACAAATACTGTACATTGTAAGGAGTATTTCACCAAAGGTGCCAATACACATAGCAGTTGTGTACTGCACAGCAAAAAATGTAGCAAATCTACAAATGGTTTTAACCCCTTAAGGACACAGGGTTTTTTCATTTTTGCGTTTTCATTTTGAGTGCCGCACCGCTTTCTTTCTTCATCTGTAATTTTTTATTTTTCCGTTCACATGGCCATATGAGGGCTTATTTTTGCGGGACAAGTTGTACTTTCCAACGCCATCATTTAATAATGCATACGGTGTAGTGGGAAGTGGGAAAAATTCCAAATGGGGTGAAATTGCAAAAAAGCAATTTCACCACAGTTTTACGGGTTTCTAAATTACGACGTTTGATTTGGAGATAAAACTGACCATTTAGTTTTATTCTACAGGTCAGTACGAATCCGGCGATACCCGGCGATTTTTTTTTTGTCGCCATGTTTTGACCGCTATAACGTATTTGTAAATAAGTGTATGGCATTGTATGGGGGCTTATTTTTTGGGCGATCTTAACTTTTAGTTGATACCATTATGGGGTGTGTAGGACTTTTTGATAGCTTTTTATTTTATTTTTTTTGAGGAAATGAAGCGTCCAAAAACGGCAAATCGGCCATTTGGGCGCTTTTTTCCGTTTTTCTGTTTACCGTATGGGAAATATATTTTTATATTTTTATACTAGGGGCGTTTTCACACATTGCGACACCCATGATGTGTATTTTTTTATTTTTTGTTATTATTTATTATTATTATTTTTATTATTTATTATTTTATTTTAATTTTGGGGAAAGGGGGGTGATTTAAATTTTTAGGTTTTTTTTATTTATTTTTTTATTTTTTTATTTATTTTTTTACACTTTTATATAGATCCCATAGGGACCTATATAAATCAGTTACCTGATTGCTTATCATAAACTCCAATACACTTGTATTGAGTTTATGAGCATTTTATTACTTTCCTATGAAGCCCTATTGCTAACAAGGGCTCCATAGGAAATAGTAAGTGATAGTATTAAAGGGTTATCCAAGTTGTATTTATTGATGACCTATCCTCAGGATAGGTCATCATCAGATCGCGGTCCGACACCCGCACCCCTCGCGATCAGCTGTTTGAAGAGAGGCGGCAGCCATGCCAGCCTCCTTCGTCATTGTTTACATGCTGGCCTTGCACGCGCGTGAGCATGTGAATCACCCAATGCCGCTCCATTCATTTCCAATGGGGACGGCTCTGTGTAGTACTACAGAGCCGTCCCATTGAAATGAATGGAACGGCTTGGGTGTAATTACACATGCTCACCGCTGCAGATGCAATGGCCAGCATGTAAACAATGACGAGGAGGCAGCGCTGGCACGGCGCCGCCTTCTCTTCAAACAGCTGATCGGGCGGGGTGCCGGGTGTCGGACCCCGTCGAGCCTGATATTGATGACCTATCCTGAGGATAGGTCATCAATAAATATAACTTGGATAACCCCTTTAAGCTGAATGAAAGGCTTAAGGCTATCCCTTACAGCACTCCGATTCTCCCGATCACCACTAGGGGTGCCGGAGCGCTGCCGAAGTTTTACTGTTTTAGCGCAGCGCAGATGCCGTGATCAGGATTGATCACGGCATCTGCGGGTTAAATGATCGCGATCGGCACGCTGCCGACCGCGATCATCAGCTGCGGAGGTCAGCTACAGGAATCAGCCGGACACCCGCAGCGATGGTGCCCGCAGCGGCCAGGAGCGGGCGCCATCTTCAGGGACTGGACACATGACGTACCCATACGTCAAGTGTCCTTAAGGAGTTAAAACCCAATGTTTCTTCTGTACTAGCCGTATGTATGAGCTGTATGTCCAAAACATGCATAGTAAAACTACTAAGCTACACATCACACTACCCCATGCTACAGGTCTGGGCTTCCTGAAATATCTTAATGGCATATACATAGAATAAGTCTTCAGTGTTTGATTGGACTTGGTGTGTCCTATATGCCCCTTTGGCCCTGGAGGTGAAAAGGAAATGAGATGACCAATCTCAAGGATCTATGGAGAGTATGTAAATAACCAACTATGCTCTCCAAAGGTTTGTACATTGGCCCAGCTTCAAAGCAGTGACAGAGGGTACTGGACCAACTTCCTTCCACTTGACCAGAGCAGACATTTACATCACAGATGTTCTGTCTTCATACACATTCACATAGTCTGCAGTCTGACATTCAGCATAAACTTTTCCTGTCTTCCAAATAAGAGGACTGTTTTCTGTAGTCTAACTTGTTTATTGGTCAACAGGATTGTGAATTGGTAAAACTACAATGCAAATGACATGTATAAGTATAAAGCATATAAGATAGCATGTACAGCAGAAAGCATAGAACAACATGTACTACAACATTACATTAACTCTGAGCATATGTTCAAAATGTCTACACATAGGATTACATATCTAATATCTAACATGTTCCCTGAGACAATTATAAACAGCTCTACATAATGTCCCTGAAACAAAGATAGAATTCTCACCAAATATGCATGTACAAGGATGATGGAGTTTAAGAAGGAGAACTGCATGGAACAGCTCTGCTGATGTCATGTAGTCTGTATGTAGACTGGGCTTCTCCTTCCCAGAATGCATTGCACTCCCACACAATACGATAAACTTTATTAACAAGAAAACAAAGCGCAGTACATTTTTACCACTGCTAGATGGTGCTGTTACCTAACTAATAACGACAGAATACAGCAGATGTGATCTGTAATGATACTGAAATGAATCTCCTAATGCTGGGACAGAACACTCCCCGTGTGGCGTCAACAGATGCCACCACTATGTCTCTGCGGTGAAAACAACAGGACAAGCTTCACTTCTGGCCTGAGGAATAGTTTACATTCTCCAAGCTTCCAAATTCTTAAGCTCAGCCTTGCGCACGTTCCCATCCTTACTTGGGAATTTGTTGGTGATGAGTAGAGATGATTGAATTTTTAAAAAAATTTGATTCTGCTGATTCAGAAAAAATTTCTGGAAAAAGTTAATTTGATCTGTGAAAAGGTGAATTACATTTAAAAATGGCTATTTCCTGGCTGCTGAGAGCCTTTATAGTGGTGTAGAACACTGTGCCATAGGGAGTATGCTTTGGTAGTGAAATAATACTGTGAGTCCGTAAGTCATGCAGATGACAGGCGTCGCTCTTAGAATCACTGAATACTTCACTTATTTGGGCGGTCACGGGGCCAAAACTAAATTCAATTATCAACTCAGGCTTACAGGTAGAAGTTACAGTCACGAAGAAGCGCACTCCTTTTACACCCTCGTCAGCTAATTCCACATAGATGTCTACAGAACCTGTTCTATTAAATGCTTTTACAAGTGGAGACCCCCTAACACAAATAACTGCAGCGCTATATGCTGAATATATCTTGATTTTTGTTCAGAAATAGACCACTATATGCTTTAACCAGAAAACAATTAAAGAGTAAAGTGCTTATATATTTTTCTTTTTTGAATGAAATACACCCCTATACAGTTTCAACAGAAATCACTGCAACACTGCAGTGCGTATATACAATTTTTTCTGGTGTATAAGACGACTGGGCATATAAGACGACTCCACTACTTTTCCTGTTGAAATATGGGGTTTGGGCTATACTCGCCGTATAAGACTACCCCTCTTCCAACGCACAACAAATATAAATTAAACAGGCGATCCGAGCATGAGGAAACCACTGAGAGCAGGGAGAGGGGGCTGCTTCAGGAGCGATGCCCGGGATGCAGTGCACAGTGGCTCAGCTAGAGGGCGTCTGTCCCTGTACCTGGAGAATATATATTTCTTGTTGGATGGAAAACAGCCACTTTACGCTTTAACCAGAAAACAATTAAAGAGTGAAGTGCGTATATATTTTTCTTGTAGTACTGAAATACGCACCCTATACTCTTTTCACCAGAAATGACTGCAAACGTGCAGTGTGTTTATATTTTTGTTTATTACTTAAATACCGCCCTAAACTCTTTCACTCAGAAATGACTGCAAATGTGCAGTACGTTTAGATTTGTCGTGTATTACTGAAATACCGCCTTAAACTCTTTCACCAGAAATGACTGCAAATGATTTCAGCGTAAATAACAACAAAAGTGACCTGCATATATATTTATATTTTCCACAGATAAAATCCACTAAAGGCTTTTCAACATAGCACTTGCAACCCAATAACTAATTGCTGGAATGACAGAGCTGTATTATAAGGCCTTACTCACACGTCCGTAGTGTTTTGCGGATCCACAAAACACCTTGCCACCAGCCTTATAGAGATGCCTATACTTGTCCGCAATTGCGGGCAAGAATAGGACATGCTCTATATTTTTGTGGAGCCGCCTTCCAGAAGATTGGCGGCTCGCTCACAAATGCGGAGAGCAAAGTGTGTGCTCTCCGCATCCATCACGTTCCCATTCAAAATGAATGGGTCCGCACCCATTCCGCAAATTTGCGGACCGGGTGCGGGCGTAGATTGCGAGTTGTGTGAATTAGGCGTAAGACTATCTGTATCCCCAAGTAATGTTTCCCTTCACTTGTAAATCGCTTCTTATCACAATGAGGATTTTCCTATTACTGTCCCTAGCATCTCCACACGTCTCTCCCTGCCTGTGAAATGATTCCTCTCACTATCCTTTTCCTGCACTAGTAAATCGCTTCTTTCCTTTTTTTTTTTTTTTACGATGAGTTTTTCTTTGACTCTCCCTAGCGCCTGCATACACGTCTCTCCTGAACAAAGTACGATTGTAAATGGCAGAATCTAAGATGGACGATGTATTTATAGGGCTGTAACATCACCGGGCTGGCTGCTGATTGGCTGCATGCAGGGCATTATGGGTCATCCTGCCTTCCCACAGTTCCTTGCCCCATGTTCTCACACGTGTAGCCTCCAATAACGATTTGTTACCACGAACCACAGGGAAATTCGCATTCATTGCAAATCTAATTTTTCCTGAAATTGTAAACAAATTCCACTTTGTCAGCTTCGATTCGCTCGTCTCTAGGCCCTGTGGCCACTCATTCCGGTTCGACTGGCTGTCTTTCATGAGCACAACATCCCCAGGTCTGATGTTCAGCTTATTTTGCCACTTTCTTCTTGATTACAAGGTAGAGATATATTGCTTCCTCCACCTGTCCCAGAAGGCATTAGAAAAACTTTGCACCTGCCTCCATTGTCGTCTATAGAGGTCTTTGTTATTATATTCTCCAAGAGGAGCATTCAGGGTGCTGGTCTTCTGCGTGAGTGGCAGGAGTTAGGATTGTTCGGGGTCATTGGAAAGGGTAGTCAACAGTCTTGCGTTCATGTTGGCTGAGATTTCCGCCAATAATGTGACCAAACTTTCATGTGTGAGTCTAGTGGTCCCCACTTGTAAGAAGATGGAATCCAGGATTTTCCTTGCTATACCTATCATCCATTCCCAGACACCGCCCATGTGAGAAGAATGCGGGGGATTAAAGGTCCAGGTGCATCCCTGCTCGTTTAGGTACCTTTGCATGTTGGCAGTGTCCAAGTTGGAAGGAATTTAAAGTTCTTTAACTGCTCCAACAAAATTCGTGCCTCTGTCCGAATGAATATGTTTCACGGGCCCTCTAATGGCAATAAACCGTTGAAGTGCGTTTATGAAACTTGAAATGTCCATGGATTCGATCACTTCTATATGGACAGCTCTGCTGGACATGCAAGTATACATGACCGCCCAGTGCTTCGCAATGGCGTGAATACCTCTAGTGTGCCGTGTAACCAATGACGAAGCTACCGAATACATCCAGACCAATGTTGGTGAAAGGAGGATCTGTACTGAGTCTCTCGGTTGGGAGACTGGCCATCTTTGGGTTCTGAAACATGCCACGAAGTTTGCGACAGGTAACGCAGTTGAAGATGAGCTTGCTCATGCACGTCTTCACTCCAACTATCCATAGTCCGGCAGCTCGTAGATTCCCTTTGGTAAACAATCGGCCCTGGTGTTTCACTTGTGGTGATGTCGCACGAGCAGGGTCGTGACGTGGTGATGTTTTTCCACGAATTCCAGATTAGCTTCCTGAAGACAGCCTCCTATTCTTATCAACCCATTTTGGTCAATGATGAGATCAAGCTTCGTCAAAGTGCTGTTCTTAGAAACTGTTTTGCCTTTGCTGAGTCTATTTCTTTAGCATAACATTCATGTTCTATAGTGCATATTATTATGTTTTGGCCTTTTCTAGATTAGCAGCGGTAAAGGTGTGTTTGCAGTGAATTGACAACCTATGAAGGGCTTCTGGCTCACAGGTAATGTAGATTTATAAGACTGAGCTATATGATCTAGACAGGCTATAGCACGAACGAGTGACATCTAGGTGGAGAACCTGCCGAAACAATGGGATTTGAGTTGGTGGTCCGAAGTCACTGTATGTAGAACATATACTTCAGGTCGGATTTCTTCATCGGCATCTGGGTCTACCAATTCAGATGTGTCGGATCCGATGTCAAAAGATGTGGAACATTACAGGAATACAGGAGCCATAAATCATGTTGTGTTTTTAAGGTGGCTTGGTGTAACAGATCTAGTCGCGTAGTCTGCAGGATTATGCTGTGTAGGCACGTAGTGCCACTATTTAGGACAAGTGAATTTCCTGAACCTTAGCACCTGATTACAGACTTAGACGTAAAAACATCTGGTTTTGTTGCAGATGTATCCTAGGACTACCTTTGCTGTCCATATAAAACTCAACTTCTTTGATTTCTAGGTACATTTCTGAAGTTATAAGTTCAGCCAACTCCACTGCAAGCACAGCGGCGCAAAATTCCATTCTGGGTATCGTGTGTTCGCGGAGTGGTGCTAGCTTGGTCCGGCTCATGACAAATCCTATATGGTATTGTTCTTTGATGTCTATGGTCTTTAGGTATGCTATGGCAGCAATTGCCTTGACTGAAGCATGGCAGAAGATATATAGTCTTTGCATCTTGACTTCAGTAGATGGCACGGAAGCATATAGTCGTGCCACATGAAGACTAGTCAAAGCTTCGAGAGACTTCTTCCAACCTGTCCACAGGTCCTTTTTCTCCATGGGAAGCGGATCATCCCAATCAGACGTCTCTGTGGTGAAGTCCCTTAACATCATTTTACCTTGGATAGTAACAGGCGCTACAAAAACCAGAGGTTTGGACAGGACTCCTCTGTGTGTGAACGGCTTTTCTTTCTTGCTGATTTGGAAGGTGAATGTGTCTGCCTTTAGGTCCAACAGCAGACAGAGGCACCGCTGCATGGGGAGGGAGTTGGTGCTAAGTCCCGTAGATCACTTAAATGGTCTTGGGGTGAGAAGGCTTCCATTAACTCACCGCTGTTGGAGGCAATTTTGTGCAAACTCATATTAGATAGTGAGCATCTCTTGAGCCCTTTTTAGGAGACTGATTGCAGTCTCATTCGTGGTTGTGGATTTCAAGCAGTCGTCCACAAATAAATCTTTTTCCACAAAGGATTTGGCATCTGACCCATACATTGCTTCACCCTCTCGGGCTGAATGTCTCAGTCGGTAGATAGTGACTGCAGGGGAAAGACTGTTTCCGAAGATGAGCACTCTAATTTGTTACTCTACAATTTCTTCATTGGGGTCGTTATTGTGGTACCAGCAGAACCTCAAGTAGTTTCTGTGTTCTTCCTTAACGAGGGAGCAGTGGAACATTTATTGTATGTCGGCCATAAATACTACAGAATCTCTGCGGAAATACCTCCAGAAGTCTGTTGTTGAGCTCTGGACCAGACAGCAAGACATCGTTTAGCGAAACACCATTGCACCTGGCGCTCGAGTCGAATAATACTACTTGTATCTGCCCTGGCTTTTTATGATGATACACGCCGAATATGGGTAAGTACCAACACTCCTCAGAGTCTTGGAGCGTGGGTGCCATTTCTGCATGGTTGGAATATTCTTTCCATGAAGGTAAAGAAATGTTTTCTCATCTCTGGTGTCCTGGAAGTTTGCGCTTGAGGGAGATAAATCGACTGTAGACAAATTCTTTGTTGTTAGGTAAGTGTTGTCTCCGGTTTAAACGGTAAAGGTGTGACCCAGCTTTTCGACTTGTCTTTTACTATTCCTTGATCCATGATATCCAAGTACAGCCTGTCTTCTATGGACATTGCGACCCTGTTGTCTTCTCTTGTCCTGTGCACACTTGTCCTGTGATCTTGCTCACCATCGCAGGAGGGATCCACGAAAGGACAAGGCACAGGAGCTATCTGTGGCAATTTTTTATTAGGAAACTGCTCTGACATGGCTTGAATAAGGAAGGACGTCCATATTCAAGTGTGTTGGTGAGCATAGTGTTGACTGAGGACGGCTTGTGTGCTCCTCTTAGACAGACGTCTCCTATGATGACCCATCCTAGGTCAAGTCTCTGGGTGTATGGAGCGTTTTGGGGACCTTTAATCTGTTCTCTAGCCTTGTGAACTCCTAGTATGTCTCTTCCAAGGAGTAAGACTATCAGGGCCTTGAGTCTAGTTCCGGTATCAGGTGACGTATATGCTTCAGATGGGGGTGGTATGCTGCTACCTCTGGTGTAGGTATCTCAGAACGGTTGTGAGGTATGTGATAGCACTCCAGTATGGTTGGCAGTGATAATCAGGTCTGACTATCTATGGACTTCACCTTGTACCCAGTTGCTTTCCTCTGCGCCGTCTCAACTGTACCTGCACATGTCCTTAAGGAGTAGGGAGAACTGGGCCCTACGATGTTGAAGGTGTCGAAGAAGGTGGGTTTAGCTAAAGGTCTGTTGCTTTGATCATCTAAGATTGCATGTACCTTGATCGCCTTATCTCGGTAACTGCCCGGGTAAACTCTGACAAGGCAGATTTTTGAGCAGGACTTCCCTCCTGCGAGTCCTTTACAGATCTCAGTACAGTGAGAAGTGACTACTGCGGTGTCTATGTCAGTGTCTATCTGTTTCCCGTCATGCTCCTCTATTTGGGGTGATACCTAAGAGGGTGGTCCAGGGTGTAAAGCTGTGCTGTTTTCTGTGCATGTCACACTGACCTTACAGTTCCTGGCGAAGTGTGATGTTGTAGCGCAGCACCTGTAGCAGATATTGTTCTCTTTGAGGAATTTTTGCAGTCCTCTAAAGACTTCTCCCTGAAGGCTCTGCATTTTAGTAGAGTATGTGGTTTTTTTGTGCAGGGCGCATTCTTTGGTAAGATCTTTAAGTTTGTTCTCTTCTTGAGTAGACTTAAACGACCTGTAAGGGAGAACCTGTGGAGGCAATGTTAGTTTTATGGACTGCCACTGGTGTTTTATGAGGATTGACACCAGGGGTAGTGGGACATGACAATGTAAAGTAAAAACTGGGATAATTTCTGTAGTCTAACTTTTTATTGGTCAACAGGATTGTGAATTGGTAAAACTACATTACATGTATAAGTATAAAGCATATAAGATAGCATGTACAGCAGAAAGCATAGAACAACATGTACTACAACATTGCATTAACTGTAATTACATGTCCAAAATGGCTGTCTATACATAGGAATTAATATCTAGTATCTAACATGTTCCCTGAGACAATTATAACTAACTAAACAGCTCTGCATAACATAATGTCCCTGAAACAAAAATAGAATACTCACCAGATATGCTTGAACAAGGATGATGGAGTTTAAGAGGAGAACTGCATGGAACAGCTTTGCTTATGTCCTGTAGTCTGTATGTAGACTGGGCTTCTTTTTCCCAGAATGCATTGCACTCCCCAAAATACATTAAACTTTATTAACAAGAAAACAAAGCGCAGTAAATTTGCTAGATGGTGCTGTTACCTAACTAATAACTACAGAATACAGCACATGTGATCTGTAATGATACTGAAATGAATCTCCCAGTGCTGGGAGAGAACAATAGATATTCATAAAACCCTGCCATTGAGATACCTCTTTAAACCACTCTTAATGATAAAGATAGATGTAGCTTGACTATAATCAGGGACAAAATTTGTACCTGTGATAGTGTCAACGCCTTTACCCATTTCCGGCATATGGTTCAGTTCTGATGCATTAGCTCCTCCATGGCAGTATGAAAAAAATGAAAATAGGTTCCAAACACCTGTAGCAAATGAAGAGTATATATAGTATAATAAGGAAAGATCCCTTCAGTCGGTCAGTCTTTAGTAACATTTTCTGATAGGAGATGATACTGTTATGCTATTTAATAACACGCAGCAACAGAAATGCCTGAGTAAAGAGGCACAAATGCTGCTAAAGTGCTTTTCATAATGGCCTTTAATGCTGTGTGATTGTTTCTGCCATCATGTATATAGTTACATAATAATATCACTATAGCTATTAGCAGTCTTTGGAGTTTCTTAATACAGCAGATGTTCTTGTACCAGACGTCACAACATAAGCATGTAAAAATACAGATTTATAGTTCTTGTGTTCTCCTTCCATTAAAGGGGTTGTTCCATGTAAAATATTCTAAATTTTTCAACCCAGCACCTGGATCTAAATATTTTCAGAAGTGCATGTAATTAACCCCTTCCTGACATTCACAATCTGTTACTGACAACCAGGCCCCTGCTATGTTTGTTGGTATCTCTGAAAACTCTGATGCCGGCGGAGTAACCCTTTAGATACCGCTGTCAATGCTGACCACGGCATCTAAGGGGTACACAGAGGGAGGGAGCTCCCTCTCTTACTCCACTGGCTACCCACAATGCGATCGCAGGGTTCTGATGGTTGCCATGGGTCTCGGAAGCCTCACAAAGGCATCTGGGCCTGCCATGTATGGAAGCCTATGTGGCCCAGGCTGTGTCTCATGCTGTATTGTACTGCATTGAAACAGGGATCAGAACCTCAAAAGTTGAAGCCCTATAGTGGGACAAAAATAAAAAGTACGACTTTTTTTAAATTTGATAAACATAGAAAAATAAAAGTTTTTAAGTGTAAAAAATTTCTCCTTTCCCCTTATCAAGCATTTTATGTAAAAAAAAAAAAAATAGACAATTAGGTATTGCTGCGCCAGTAACGACTGGCTCTATAAAAATATTACATGATTTACCCTATCAGGTCAGATCCATCAAGATAAAAATAAAAAATGTATGGTTCTCAGAAAATGGCCATACTAGTAACCCAGAGGCTGTTCAAAAGCCTGGTCTGTGAATGGCACTTTTATGGGGGTGATCTGTGGATGGCACTGTTATGGGGGCGATCTGTGGATGGCACTGTTATGGGGTCATCTGTGATTGGCACTGCTATGGGGGCATCTGTGGATGGCACTGTTATGGCGGCATCTGTGGATGGCACTGTTATGGCGGCATCTGTGGATGGCACTGTTATGGGGCATCTATGGATGACACTGGAATGGGGGCCATCTGTGGATGGCACTGTTATGGGGCCATCTGTGGATGGCACTGTTATGGGGCCATCTGTGGATGGCACTGTTATGGGGGCATCTGTGGATGGCACTGTTATGGGGGCATCTGTGGATGGTACTGTTATGGGGGATCTGTGGATGACACATCTTATGCTGTGTGTCATCCACAGATTCCCATAGCAGTGTCCCTGTGGATTGAATGGGGGCCGGCATCTGGTTTTGTAATGGCAGCGGCGCCCGGTGCAGTCACTGTATTCTACACACCAGGCCCCGCTCACTGTGGTATAATCATATCTGACCTGTAGATATTGTTAAACTATTCAAATCATCTGAAATCCAGCGCCTGTCCTACTTACTACTAACCGTAGCAGGTAGGAGGCCGGACGGGCTGGCGCTGGTGGCAGCGTGACTCACTACGTAACGTGTCTGCGCCACCTGCTTCATTCATAAAGTGGGCGGAGCAAGAGCGTGACGTAGTGAGTTACGCTGCTGCCCGCCCGGCCTGCCTCCTGCCTGCTAAAAAGTTAGTAGTAAGTAGTACAGATTTCAGATAATTTGAATAGTTTAACAATACCTACAGGTTAGATATGACTATAGTACAGCAGAGCGGAGCCTCTCAGCTGATACACCCGCCGGCCGAGAATGCTGTGTGGCATCAGTGTAAATTGCAGCATTCGCAGACGCACTGCGATCTTCTTCCCCACTTTTGGGGTGAAAATAGTGCGTCTTATAGGGTGAAAAATGTGGTACCTTGACTGGCAATAATGCCAATCGCGGTAATTTAAGGCTTCCTACCGACATTCCTTGCAGTCAATGGGGATGTCGGTAGTTGCTTTGAATGCTGTGAGTCTCGCTGACGAGACCCATTCAATTCTTATTTTGGCCACCAGATGTCAGGCAAACATAAGAAATGATCAACTAACAGTAATAAACTCATTTTAAAAATACATGATGGTTCAAAATGAAAAATTACAAAACGGAATTTATAGGCTCATATATGCTCTTCAAAATAATTACAAAAAGTTTAAGAAAAAAATGGTAAAATATACAAAGAAATAAAAAAATAAGTTTAAATCACCCCCTTTCCGTATAATAAATAAAATAAATACCTAAGTAACAAAAAATATAAACATCATGGGTATCACCATGACTGAAAACGCCCATACTATTTAAACATAAAAAAAAAAATCCAATACGGCGAATAGCGTATCGGAAAAAAGGGTCAAAATGGCCAATTTGCCATTTTTTCATGGCTTCTCTTACCCCAAAAAATGTAATAAGGTATGATTCAAAAGTCACAAACACTCCAAAATTACAGATGGTCACGCAAAAAATGAGCCCCTATACAGCTCAGAATATGGTGATATAAAAAATTATTATTTTTCAAAGTTTCAATTTATTTTTACACTATGTAGACATAAAAACCTATACACATTGGGTATCATAATCATATGGATAGAATGAAGGGCATGGGTCAGTTTTGCCACAAATGAAACGCTATGGGAACAAAACCGTTTTTTTCCAATTCCACCCTATTTGGAATTTTTTACCATTTGTCACTACATTGTATCCCATAATTAATGGTGGCATTAGAATGTACAACTTGTCCTGCAAAAAATAAGCCTTTATACAGCTATGTGAACAGAAATATAAACAAGTTATGGCTTAAGGAAGATAGGGAAGAAAAATGAAAACGCTAAAGCGAAAAAACGTTCGGTAGTAAAAGGGTTAAGTACTCTGGTGTGAGTCCATTAGAAAACGTGGTGTGGTGTTTAACAAGCAGGATATGCTCAACCCATATGCAGTTGTGCATGTATCTAGGGAGCACATCCTGCACTTGTAGTCCGTTGCTAGGGGCAATCAACAGCAAAAATGCATACAATGGAAGATGCCAGCAACGGACTACAAGTACCACAATAATCATCCTACATACGATAGCGATAATGTGGATGTGGAGAACAATCAAAAACATAACTATAGCAAAAAGCAGGTGCACTCTGCGGCAATGCTAAACCCTCACACTGATAAAATTGAGGGGTTAGTTCGACATATCCTACTAGGAGGACATGTCTTAAGCTCGGACACCACGGCAAGGTCCCTTAAGTAGCCCGAGGCCCTACCACTCAACCTACCTGAGCCGTATGGGCGATTCCAGGAGCCGTTGGGCATTACGGGAGCGTAAGGCCTGACTCACAGACAGCTCACCAGTGACCTCCAGCATGTAACCATGCTTGCAATGGGAGGTGGGAGGTGCCTGTGAGCCCCACCCGAGACCGGCTGATATGGCCCAGAGCCTCCCAGGTGCACCTGAATGTAACCTGTAGATGAAAAGCAGGCACATTAAAATCGGAGTTTATACACCTCCAAACATATTATACAATCCATTAAAAAACGTGGTGTGGTGTTTAACAAGCAGGATATGCTCAACCCATATGCAGTTGTGCATTTATCTAGGGGATGTGAGTCTCAAATAATAATAATAATAAGGGTACATTCACACGACCTTATGTATTTTGCAATTAAACAACTGTGGGATCAAAGCACATGTTACATCCCTGGATATTCAATCTAAAACCTTAGACCAGACATGCTCAACCTGCGACCCTCTAGCTGTTGCAAAACTACAACTCTCAGCATGCCCAAACAGCTTACAGCTATCAGCCTACAGCAGGGCATGGTGGGAGTTGTAGTTTTACAACAACTGGAGGGCTGCAGGTTGAGCATCCCTGCCTTAGACCCTGAAAGTGACCCAGGATTATTCAAAAGTGCTTAGTTCAATAGCCAAAGGCTATCCAATTTCTGTTTTAAGTAATTTTCTTTTATTTAAAACATAACATTTACATTTATTCACTTTAAGAACCTATAAATTTCCCAATAAAGAAATAGATTAAAAGTTGAAGGTGACCATATGAGTCTTTTCTTTTTACTGTAAATTATTTACATGCATTTAAGATATCAACAGGGATATTTACTTCATATCCCCTTAAAAGGAATCTGTCACCTGCCTATCATCATTTTTTTATTTGTCACTTGTCATTTTGATAAAAAAAGAATTTTCCTTTATGCTAATTAGGGTCCAAGGTGCACAGAGGGGTGTTTTTTCCCAAATCAGGAGCCCAGTAATGCCCCCCTAATGTGCCCAGCCCGCTTAAATTTGAATCCCCAAGCACGCCTACAGCTGCAGAAACCGCTTCCCAGAGGCAAGGCTAATAGCTCCGCCCCTGGCTACCTCCGCTTTCAGGCCACAATAACGCCCCGATCTTCATCTAGCTGGCCGCCGGAATTCTTGCACAGGCGCGGTGCCGTGGATTTCCTGCGCCTGCCCGATCCTAAGCTAACTGAGGGCACTGCGCCTGTGCGAGAATTCCGGTGGCCGGTGAGATGAAGATTGGGGTGTAATTGTGGCCTGAAAGTGGAGGTAGCCAGTGTCGGAGCCGTTAGCCTCGCCTCTGGGAGGCGATTTCTGCAGCTGTAGGCGTGCTTGGGGATTCAAATTTAGGCGGGCTGGGCACATTAGGGGGGCGTTACTGGGCTCCTGAGCTGGAAAAACGCTCCTCTGGGCACCTTGGACCCTTATTAGCATAAAGGAAATTTCGTTTTTTATCAAAATGACAAGTGACAAAGAAAAAGAAGAACAGATCCGGATATAAGGTACTTTATTACACATAGATAATGTGACAGAAAAAAATTATGATAGGCAGGTGATAGATTCCCTTTAAAGGGGTTGTCCGAGTTATGAATAAAAAAATATTATAGCACTGTAAATCTGATGGGCAGCAATATATAACTGAGCTAAGCAAGTTTTAGGTAAAAAAAAATTATATTTCCTCATTTCCCTGGTTCTCTTCTGGCCCTTTGCTTATCTGCAATAACAACAATCTCTGCCCTCGCCCTGCTCTGCAAAGGAGTAAATACAAGTGCTGCCTTGAGTGACATGTCTGCCTTCTGGGATACTCAGCAGCATGTATGTGTAGGACTACAACTCCCAGCTGTACAATGACACTGATGATGCACACAGAATCTCCCCCCTACCTGTTCTTGTGCAGAACTCCACTAGTCTGTCAGCTCCAGTGCCAAGCATTTGTCTCCTTACTGCCTGAAGCTACTCAGTAAAGCCTTCAGCCCTGAGTCTGTGCTCCTGAAGGGGTTAATATCTCCTGAAGTATCCAGTGGGAGGAAAACACAGGGCAGAGAGCAGCAGCAGACGGCAGAGCAGGAAGTGCGTGGCCAGCCCAGTGACGTCTCATGTACAGACACAGATCTGATCTCTTAGGCCCCTTTCACACGGGCGAGTTTTCCGCGTGGGTGCTTAGCAACGGGACCAGATCTTTATTATTTTCCCTTATAACATGGTTATAAGGGGAAATAATAGCATTTTTAATAAAGAATGCATAGTAAAATGAAGAGGAAGGGGTTAAAAATAATAAAAGTTAACTTACCTTAGCCACTTGATCGCGTAGTTGCGATCTGTCCTCTCTTTTCCAACATCAGCTAAGAACTAAAGGACCTGTGATGACGTCACATCACATGGTCCAATCACATAGTTCATCTTACCATGGTGATGGACCATGTGATTGGACCTTGTGATGTGACGTCATCACAGGTCCTTTAGTTGTTAGCTGATGCTGGAAAAGAGAGGACAGATCGCAACTACGCGATCAAGTGGCTAAGGTAAGTTAACTTTTATTATTTTTAACCCCTTCCTCTTCATTTTACTATGCATTTTTTTTTATTAAGAATGCTATTATTTCCCCTTATAACCATGTTATAAGGGAAAATAATAAATTCTCCAGAATATTCTACCCGAAACCGGACTTCAGTGATGAAGTCCGGCTTCGGGTCTGGGAACCAAACATGGCGATTTTTCACACGCGCGTGCAAAACGCATTACAAACGTTTGCACCCGCGCGGGAAAATCGCGCATATTCCCGCAACGCACCCGCCTCTTATCCGGGCGTCAAACATGACGCTCGTGTGAAAGAGGCCTTAGGCTTGTGCACGAAACATCATCAGAGCAGGGAGAGGACAGAGGAGCTGTCATGTAACCCCCAGTGAAATCTGAGAAACCAGCAACTGGAGATAAAGTAAGTCAATTGTAAAGTCCTTTCATTTGCCTAGTTAGAACCATACAAAGAACAAAAAAATAACTCGGACAACCCCTTTAAGTAAATGTGCAATGGCTATGATAGATTGTGTCAATTTAATAACATCTATGTTGAAACTAGATGTATAATTCTTATTGAGTTGTTGCCATTTGCACATAGTCAATTAGCGATAGGTTACATAAACTGTTGTTGTGGAAATTTTATTAGGATGTGTTTTTAATATGTCATGTATTGTCATCATGTCTCTCAGTGTGTAAACCATTGGAGTGGATATCTTACTATGGATGTAGAGAACAATCAGCTGCCGGGCGCAGAGGTCTCTGCTGGCAAACAGTCTATGTACTATGCACTGGGCTGTGGGCCGGGGGAGACTGATGCGCTACAGAGCAGTGTTTTCTTGGGAAATGAATGAGTGGATTTATTGGCTTGGCGTGGATGAATTTATTAAGAGAACAATATACAAAAAAGAACGTGCGTTTATTGTTTCCAGTGTGCCTGATCAACCGCTGGAGATAGTGGCGCAATTCCTGTACATAAGCACACATGAGAATCCTAGTGAACTAAGGCTGACTTCAGTGGTAATTGGAGACATGGGGGGTGATTGTACTGTACATGAAGGAAGTGGTCAGGTGTTGGGCCTACCCCTTCCTATTGTAACCCCTGTTTGTCTATTAAAATAAAGAAAAGAGTCTGGGCGGGAACAGTGCGCACCAGATTTCTAAGCATGGAACATATTGTCTGACTCTGGAGGAGTGTGGCCTTTCCTTACACAAAAGGAGCTTGATACACGTGCTTGTAAGCACGGGAGAAATTATTTGTGGCTGGCGTACTTTGGTGCACTTTTAGCGCATCTTGGATATGTGCGTCGGACACAAGGAAATTTCTACAACACTTTTGATACCTAATGTTGTGGATTCAAATCTATATTACTGAGCCTAAGCTTGTAGCAATATCACTTTCTGTCCCTCATCGCTACTATCTCCCTCTCCCTTGTATTTCAATATCTTACTAAGCTAACAGCGTGGCTGTAGCACATCCCAACGCTATCTCAATATATTCACATGGTCACTTTCTTTAAAAACAGTGTGAGCGCAGCTCCGCCAACATGTTTCACCGCTAAACGCGGCATACTCAGGGGTAACAGAGCTACTGCTAACACGAGCGCTCTCTCCGAGTTTCATTTAAACCTAAAAGGTGGATTTACCTTTCATATCATCCAATGTGTAAGAGCTATTCCTAAATCTTCGGCGGAATAAGCCAATAGGATACTACTACTTTACAATTACTGCCTCCGATAGGTGCTTTTATCTAGGTATCTAGTGCGCATAAATAAGGTAATAGGTATATTCGTCCTTCTTTATTTGTTATGCGCAGACTCAGAGACTTATACTTTTTCTCGCTGCATCATCCACTCTGCGCATCTCTTTTCCTGCTCTGCGCAGCGTTTGAACTTAGACTTATTCTCTATGATTAGTCTTTAGTGCGCATGTTTTAGGACTTCAAAATTATCTACAATCTTCGGCTGACGTATACACTAGATCAAAATGGAGAATTATACTCCAATAAGGTCGACAATTAGATCAGGGTTGTAATTTGATGTAAATATGCTTCCAAACTTTACAAACGGGCTAAGATATCAGTGACCAATCCTAATTAACACTCTATTTCACATAATTTTACATCTATTTAACCCCTTCACGCCCAATGATGTACATGTACGTTATTGGGCGTGTGTTTAATAATAGCGCCCACTCCTGCCTGCTGCGGGCGCCATAACTGCGGGTGGCTGCCTGCTTCTTATAGCATTCACAGGATAGACCCCAGCACGTTTGTTGGGATCTATCCTGTGAATAAAATGTGGAGAAAGCTCCTTCCCGCGCAACGTAAGAGGAGGATAGAGTGCTGGCTATCTTCAATATTGCTTCTTATAGCAGACACCCGCGGCTAATGTCCGCAACCGGCGGTAATGCCGATCGCGGACATTTAACCCCTCAGATGCTTTTGGTTGTGCCCAGGGTCCCCTGTGTAGCGATCAGAGGAGCTGGAGCATGTATGCAGCAGCCCCTCTTCTTTATGAATGACAGGAGGCTGCTGCATAGTATTTTCTATGGAGCCCTTGCCTGAAATAGAGCTCCATAAGAAAGTAGTGAAATTATCATAGATTCCAATGCA
Organism: Bufotes viridis; assembly: GCA_033119425.1. NCBI lineage: Eukaryota > Metazoa > Chordata > Amphibia > Anura > Bufonidae > Bufotes > Bufotes viridis. The sequence goes on along the minus strand of CM065592.1, from coordinate 464,498,832 downwards.
AGTGCATTAGAGTCTATGATAAAAGCAATCAGATGATTGCATGTTACAGTTTGCTATGGGATATTAATAAAAATAAATAAATAAATAAAAAAACATAAAAATTCGAATCACCCCCCTTTTCCCAACTAAAGAAATTAAAAATATACACTTCGAGGGTGTCGCAATGTGCAAAAACACCCATAGTATAAAGATACAAAAATATATTCCCCATATGGCAAACAGCAAAATGGAAAAAAAAGTGTCCAAATGGCCTATTCGCAGTTTTTGGTCGCTTCATTTTCTACAAAAAATTAAATAAAAAGTGATCAAAAAGTTATTCACATCCCAGAATGAGATCAATGAAAAGTTCAGATCACCCCGGAAACAATGATCTTCCACTCAGCTCCGTACACATGATTACAAAAAAGTTATAGCGGTAAAAATATGGCGACAAAAAAATAAAACAGATTTTTGTCCCCCACTTTTAAATTTTTTTTGTCACTATCAAAACGCAATAAAAACTATACATATAAGGTATCACTGGATTCGTACTGGCCTGTAGAATAAAAATGACTGGTCAGTTTTATCGCACATCGAACGTCGTAAATAAAAACCCGTAAAACTGTGGTGGAATTGCTTTTTTTTTTTTTTGCAATTTCACCCCATTTGGAATGTTTTTCCCGCTTCCCACTACATCATATGCAAAAAAACAACTCTGTGCCTGAAAGGGTTAATATCTTTAAATTATATATATTACATTTTATTAAACATGACTATCGAAATAGTGAAGCACTCAAGATAAAAATAAAATAAAAAATATTAATAATAATAAAGGGAAAAAAAATTGTTAACACTGTATATAAATTAATAGCCATAAATTCCACATATCTAATTTATGTGCAGTAGTAGGCTTGTATTTTTTCCATGGACATACCTTATATGTCTTAAAGTAGACGTGTCCTTCTCTGTCTCTATTGTACTTAGATGACCTGAGATTCGATGTCTGAGTTCTTATGTGGCGTTTCTGGCATACAACTTTGGACACGGGCATGATGCTACATAAATTACCCCTTGGGTCTTGCAGTTAATAAATTGTCTAATCTCGTATTCCTTTTGATCACTTGGATTTGTGAATTTTTTGATATGTGGAATGTATCTACAAAAGAACAATATCCACATGGTGCTGATCCTTGATATTTTTCTCAACTAGTCTTGCCCATACTTTCAATATCTTGAAGAAAGCTATGGACCAAATGGTCCTTCAAATTCAAGCCTCTACAATATGTAATGCTGGGGTTATGCTGGCTCCAGTTCTTTATCTGATTATATAATATGCCAATGTTTTTTAGGATCTGGTATAGTTCTTTATTATATCCTTTAAAAGTGCCAATACATCTGATGATATATATATATATATATATATATATATATATATATATATTTTTTTTTTTGGGGGGTATTTTCTTGCCCTGTTAAAGGCTCTTTTGGATATCCCCTGTCTTGAAATCTCTGGAAAAGATTATTACTTTCTTTAATAAATGACTTATCATTAGTACAATTTATTCGAGCTCTCAGGTATTGGCCAACCGGAATCCCCCTTTTGAGAGGGAGAGGATGCCAGCTAGTCCAATGCAAATAACTGTTCGTAGAGGTTGGTTTTCTGTATATCTCAGTATCAAGGTGGCCCTCCTCTGTTTTTATTAGTTTTTAAACCAGAAGCACAGACCAGTAGCAATCCCCAACCGGCATGTGACCTGTAGTATCACCCTTCACATGATCAGAAGTCCGTGACCTCACCGTCACATGGGCTGTCATGTGACTCAAAAGGGTCGGCGCAGCAATCACATGATGAAAGAGTGGGCGTATCCAAGATCAAGTAGACCCCAGTGCTCCAGACTAAAAAAATATCAAGGAGCCATTGGCTCCTAACCTGAAAAATTTAAGAGCCAAATTTAAAATACACATAATATAGCTTGGATGCTTAGGAGCATGGTGTTTTCTAAGCTATAGCCCAGGCAGTTAAAGGGGTGTGCACTCATTTCCATGACCTGTCAGACTAGCCAGATTCGCGTTGGCAATCCCTAGGTGCTGGGCCCTGGCTCATTCACTTCCAAGCCTGCTTGTCTTGGGTTTCTCCATGAAAATTTTTGGCTGCAGTGACAATCACTGGCCACAATGTGAGGGGCGGATCTTCACCCAGCAGACGTCTTCAGCGTAGCATATGTCTGCTGGATGAATGCCTTTTCTTTCTTAAAGAGGCAGAGCAGCTGAGCGTCTGCAAATTGCGGATCCGCAAAACAAAACGGATGATGTCCGTATGGCATCTATTTTTTTTTTTTGCGGATCTATAGTAACAATGCCTATTTTTGTCCGCAAAACTGACAATTTCTATCTTTTTGCGAGGTTAGGTAAATTCTTTAATGTCCGGCAAGCCCCTTTGGAGTATCTGCCATTCATCCTTGACTATAGCGGCAATTCTCCCACTATCCCTCCCATATTGTGTCCATATATGGGAGGGATAGTGGGAGAATTGCCGCTATAGTCAAGGATGAATGGCAGATACTCCAAAGGGGTTTGCCGGACATTAAAGAATTTATGGTCCCACCCATGATGGCCTATAAGAGGAGTCCTAGTCTCCGCGACAGACTGGTCAGGGCAGATGTGGGGGGAAGTGGGATGGATAGGCAACTGCGGTTAGCCCCCAAAAAATGTGGAACCTTCCCTGTCTCTCCTGCTGCAACTGTGGTGGTGTGTTAAAAGGGGACAGCTTTTCGCACCCCTACAGTGGCCGCAAATATAAAATCAAGGAGTACTATACGTGCAGATCCACTAATGTGGTATACATGATTCAATGCCCCTGCAGCATGATTTATGTAGGGGAAACAACGATGGAGCTTAGGGAACGCATTAATAAACACAAGAGCACAATCAGGACTAGGGCCATGGACAAACCCGTTGCAAAACATTTCATTGAAAAAAACCACTCCATCAATCAGCTACGGTTTCGATGCGATTGATGGGGTGGGATTATCTGAGGAGGGGAGGAGATGTTTATGCAATTTTGAGACATAAAGAGTTAAAATGGATACATACTCTGAGATCTTTACAGCCGTGTGGTTTGAATCTCGAGTTTAATGTCACGTCCATCCACTAGATTGGTCGATTGATCCTACAGTGTGAGGCAGGGTTGTACCATTGTTTTTAACTGTTGTTATTATATCATATGTCCTGTATTGCGATTTACATGATATTTGTAATGCGTCCTTTGAAGGACTTATACCTATATATATTGTACTCATATGGCAGCATCGCCAGGTGTAGCGATCATACATGGCTCTTGGCGCCGGGTGGTTGCCGTGGAGACGTTTACTCCCGTTGTTGGCATTTGATGACATCACGAGATCAGGCGCGGGCTGATGACGCGGTCCGGTGTCGCACTGGACGTGCGTCATCGGGAGCGCGACTACACACGTGCATGACAGAGCGGCGTGGTCATATTGCACAGCATGTATATTCGGGTGAGTACCGCCCACCGGGTGTGACGCTCGATGATGCCTTACAGGTATGGTCCCAACACAGGTGTTGCTGCCTTGGTGTTTATGCAAATACGGATTTTGAAATGTATGTTCGCTGATAGGCCAGCCATGTTTTGGCACACTGTTTGATTGGTGGATACCAATTGCTGCACTCAGGTGCTTTTAATATATATATGTGTACTACAACCCCCATTTGTATGAGCTTGATAAAGGCTATTTATTAGCTGAAACGTTGCTTTGTTATATGTCTTAGAGTTATCAATAAATCCTTATTGCGAGATGCTGCCGAGAATACCCATCTTCTTTTGTAGCACACTATGTGCTGTCCGCATCCGCATTTCCGGATCAGCACTCCCGCATCCGCACTTCTGTTTCTGCAAAAATATAGAACATGTCCGCAATTGTGGACAAGATTAGGAATTTTTTGTTTTAGTGCTGGAGATGTGAATAGACCCTAAGGCCTCTTTCACACGGGCATTGCGGATTGGGGCCAGATAGGATGTCAGTCAGTTTTGACTTTGATTGCGTTGCGTGGTTCAGTTTTTTCCGCGCGAGTGCAATGCGTTTGCACGCGTGTGAGAAAAAAACTGAATGTGGTAATTCCAGACCCGAACTTCTTCAATGAAGTTCGGGTTTGGGCTAGCTGTAGTGTAGATTTTATTATTTTCCCTTATAACATGGTTATGAGGGGAAATAATAGCATTCTTTAATACAGAATGCTGAGTAGAAGGTCAATTGAGGGTTAAAAAAAATAAAATAAATTAACTCACCTCCTCCAATGGATAGCGTAGCTGCTGGTCTCCTGTTCTTTCTTCAGGACCTGTCAAAGGACCTGTGGTGACGTCACTGAGCTCATCACATGGTCCAATCACATGGTCCACCACCATGGTAATGGACCATGTGATTGGACCATGTGATGTGACATCACCATAGGTCCTTTAGTCGGCAGCTCATGAATTAAAGAAGAAAGAAGAGATCGTCAACTACGCAATCAAGTGGATAAGGTGAGTTAATTTTTTTTAATTTTTAACCCGTCAATCCACATTTTACTAAGCATTCTGTATTGAGAATGCTATTAATTTCCCTTATAATCATTTTATAAGGGAAAATAATAAAGATGGGGTGCCCATCCCGATCGTCTCCTAGCAATCATGCGTGAAAATCGCACCGCATCGGCACTTGCTTGCGGATGCTTGCGATTCTCACGCAGCCCCATTCATTTCTATGGGGTCTGCATTGCGTGAAAAATGCTGAATATAGAGCATGCTACGATTTTCACACAACGCACAAGGGATGCGGGAAAATCACCGCTCTTCTGCACAGCCCCATTGAAATGAATGGGTCCAGATTCAGTGCGGTTGCAATGCGTCAATATCACGCATTGCACCCGCGTGGAATACTCGCCCGTGTGAAAGGGGCCAAAGTCTGTATGCAGGTTTTGGTGTAATATGCGGCAGTGCACACATCACCGCTGAGGTGGACCAAAAACTGCAGTTGTCCAGCCTAAACAGTCACCCCCAATTATTCCACCAGACAAGAACATTTTGGGGCATCATACTCTCTGTGCATCAGTTGCCCATAGCAACCAGTCAGCCTGCAGCTTAGAGAACATGAACGAGTCCGATTGGTTGCCAAGGGCAACTGCTAACCGTCCTCTCCTACCTGCCGCAGTGAGGGCCTCAAATGCTGCCATCTGAAGCTGTCGCCGGCTCCCTTGTGTCTCGCTGTAGGCGCGGCAGACCGGACTTAAGCGGTCACCGGGATGACGATGCGGAGGAGGGAGAGGAGAGCGGACACCGGAGACCCAGCGCACACCGGGACATCCTCTATTATCGACCTCCTGGCCATTTGCCTTACTGCAAGGCAGCATAACCACCCCTCCACAGCACTCCCTGCAGGGAGGCGCCACGGATATCTCTCAGTATTTCAGCAGCTGGCGCTGTGATGCCGGGAGTACCAGCGATTCCAGGAGGCACAGGAAGAGTACCAGTCTGAAGCGAGCAGTCTAGTTGTGAGGAGGTTGCGGCCAGTCTGGGCCCAGTTTCTCCCCTTGCAGTGGTTGTCATGTTTTGGGGTTTCATGCTGCGAGGCCCCCTGTTCAAATAGATCTCCTTCGCTCACCAGCTCGGCAGGGAAGAGCTCCCGCAGAAAGTTCTCCAGCAGATGTCGGCTCTCTGTCAGGTCCCACAGTTCCCCGACAACCAGGACTTTCTGAGGAGCCCAGAAGCCCTCCAGCACCTCCCTGAAGCGTCTCTCGCCATGCTGGCCTTCATCATCCCAGCAGCAGTGGCGTGCCTAGGGTGTTTGGCGCCCAAGGCGGCAGTGGCGTGCCTAGTGTGTTTGGCCCCTGGGGCTGGTCCTTCTCTAGCACCCCACTCCCCCAATAATTGATTACATACCTCTTACATCCAGGGACATCTCCTGTCATAAAGACCTTCTCTTCCTCTTCTCTTCTGTTAGACTGCCATGACAAATTCTTTCAGCCGCATCTCGTCTCTACAGAGTTTGTAATACAGACACGTTAGATTTCTCAGTTTTTCTATCAACCGCCTCATCCTGGTGTCCCCACAGTGTCATCCTTCTGCCACCCCCAATACTGTGCCGTGGTGCTCCCCAATGTCCCAGGTACTATACTGCTGAAAAGAATAGTGACCCCAGTAGACATAATTCAGGTCATTTATCAAACTAGTGTAAAGTAGAACTGGATTTCCAAAAGAGCTGTCAAATATGAAAGGTGGAATCTGATTGGCTGCTTTCGGCAACTAAGCTACTTTACACCAGTTTGATGAATTACCCCAAATGTCCCTATAGTGTCCACAGCAGATATAATGTCCCCTAGAGTGCCCCCAGTAATAATAACACCCTATATTGTGCTCCAGGTAATAATCCCTGTCAAGTATCCCCAAAAATAATAGAATTGCCCCCACAGTGCTTCCCCAAAAGCAATGCCCCCCACGCTGCCCCATATAGTAATTTCCCCCAAACTGCCCCCAAACAGTAGTGTCCCCCACACTGCCCCCATACAATAGTGTCCCCCACACTGCCCCCATACAGTAGTGTGCCCCACACAGTAATTTCCCCCACACTGCCCCCATACAGTAATTTCCCCCACAGCGCCCACATACAGTAGTGCCCCCCACACTTCCCCCATACAATAGTGTCCCCCATACAGTAGTGCCCCCCACACTGCCCCATACAGTAGTGTCCCCCGTACAGTAGTGTCCCCCACACTGCCCCCATACAGTAGTGTCCCCCACACTGCCCCCTTACAGTAGTGTCCCCCACACTGCCACCCATACAGTAGTGTCCCCCACACTGCCCCCATACCATAGTGTCCCCACACTGCCCCTACAGTAGTGTCCCCACAATGCCCCCTACATTAGTGTCCTCCATCCCCCCGCCTACAGTAGTTTCCCCTACACAGTAGTTTCCCCCACACAGTAGTTTCCCCCACACAGTAATTTCTTGCACACAGTAGTGTACCCCACACTGCCCCACACAGTAGTGTCCCCCCACAGTAGTCTCCCCACACTGCCCCCTACAGTAGTGTCCCCACAATGCCCCCTACTTCAGTGTCCTCCATCCCCCCCCGCCTACAGTAGTTTCCCCTACACAGCAGTTTCCCCCACACAGTAGTTTCCCCCACACAGTAATTTCTTGCACACAATAGTGTACCCCACACTGCCCTCCACACAGTAGTGTCCCCCACACGGCCACCACACAGTAGTCTCCCCCACACAGTAGTGTCCCACACACAGTAATTTCCCGCACACAGTAGTTTCCCCCACACAGTAGTGTACCCCACACAGTAGTGTCCCAAAAAAACAGTAGTATCCCCCACACTGCCCCCCCACACAGTAGTGTCCCCACACTGCCCCCACACAGTAGTGTCCCCCACATAGTAGAGTACCCCACACTGCCCCCACACAGTAGTGTACGCCACACTGCTCCGACACAGTAGGTTCCCCAACACTGCCCCCACACAGTCATTTCCACCACACTGCCCCCATATAGTAATTTGACCCACACAGTAGTTTCCCCCATATTGCCGCCATTTAGTAATTTGCCCCCCCACATAGTAATCCCTCCCATAATTATTGCCCCCACACAGTATCTCACCATAATATTTTTCCCCCACGTGTCCTCCAGTGTCCCCCAAAGTTACTTGGCACATAAAATAATAAAAAAAAACTAAAAGCTAAATACTCACTTCTGTCCAGGCGCTTGCTCGCAGAGGAAGGTGCGCACACTTCACTGTGCTGCTGCGTCCAGGCACAGGTGCGCATGATTTCACTACCGCATAGGCCTCAGGCCTGCTAGGCCTGAAGCCTTTGGCGGTGATTGGCTGCGGGGCAGGGAACTATGTGCTCCCATGCCCCGCCGCAGTATGTGGGCGTCAGCGCTGCAGCAATGAGCGCTTCCATCTGTATTGATGGAAGCGCTCATTACTTCTCTGGCACCCCCCTGAGAGCCAGCACCCAGGGCAGACCGCACCCCCACACACCCCCCTAAGCACGCCACTGTGGGGCAGGTCCTTTTTCTGGCACCCCTCCCCCCAAAAAAATGATACCCCCTCACAGTAGTATTGTCCTCATTGTACAACCTTCACAGTAGTTATGCCCTCTCTGTGCCCCTTTCGCAGTTGTAATGCCCTCTTTGGGCCCCTTCACAGTAATAATCCCCATTGTGCCCCCTTCACAGTAATAATCCCCATTGTGCCCCCTTTATAGTAATAATAGACATTGTGCCCCCTTCGTAGTAATAATCCCCATTGTGGCCCCTTCACAGTAATAATGCCCACTGTGCCCCCCTCACAGTTTTTAATAAATAAATAATAAAAATCATATGTACCCCAAAATAGTACCATATGGGGTAATAGTCTCTCTAGCGTACTATTAGTGTAGATAGTTTATAGTGACCAATGTCACAATTGGTCACTATAAACTATCTACACTAATAGTATGTTAGAGAGACTATTAACCCATATTAGTTGCTGTCCAAGTCATTGACCAAACTATATCACTTTTTGCTGCTATACACCTATTATCCGGTATATAAATTTTGCTGCTACAGTGCATTTTACCTATTTATTATGTATTATTTAATCTTGATTGGTGCTGTGTACAATAGGGACATTGTTCCTTTTCTGTAATCTAATTGGTGCTATTCCAAGACTGTTGCTGCTACAACACATTGGTTGGAGTTTTTATAGTGTACATAACCTTAATTTAATTTATTATTCAATAAATTTACATGAATTTACTCTGTATGGTCCGGATTATCTGAGTGTGCCCAGCCACTTTTTTCAGATTTAAAGAAAAAAATGGATTCAAATACCAAAAAAGTGAAATTTAGAAATTTCATCTCCATTTTCCTTCTTGTGGGACACCTAAAGGGTTAACAAAGTTTGTAAAATCAGTTTTTAATAACTTGAGGGGTGTAGCTTCTAAAATGGGGTCATTTATGGGGGGTTTCCACTATGTAAGCCACACAAAGGGACTTCAGACCTGAACTGTGCTTAAAAAATTGGTTTTGGAAATTTTCTTAAACATTTTAAGAATTGCTTCTAAAATTCTAAGCCTTCTAACGTCCTAAAAAAAATAAAATGACATTTACAAAATGATGCCAACATAAAGTAGACATATGGGGAATGTTAAGTAATAAATATTTTATGAGGTATCACTTTCTTTTTTAAAAGCAGAGAAATAGAAATTTTGAAAATTGCTAATGTTTTAAATTTTTTTGGTAGACTTGGGTTATTTTATAAATAAAAGTGAAATATATTGACTCAAATTTACTACTGTCATGAAGTACGATGTGTCACAAGAAAACAATCTCAGAATGGCTTGGATAAATAAAAGTGTCCCAAAGTTATTACCACATAAAATGACACATGTCAGATTTGCAAAATTAGGCCTGGTCAGGAAGGGGGCAAATGGCCCGGTCTGGAAGTGGTTAAAGAGAAGAGGTGACTGGGAGAAGAGGATTTTGCAGAGGGAGACCTGGTGGATATCTGAATTGAAAACGACCCAACCAAGGGGTCTTAATGAACAACTTTCTAGTCACATGATGTTGCTGCCCCCATTATATGCAGTCTGGTTCTTACTAGCATAATCATATTATTGGACTCTCCTTCCTTAACACTTTCAGGACACAGACAATTTTTATTTATTTTTTCCTCGCTGCATTGAATACATAATTTATATAGTTATTGTGTTTCATATTTTTTTTTAAATAAATCTTCGAAAAAACTTTTTTTTATTTGCTTTGTCATATTTTGAGACCCATTTTTGCTGGGCAAACTGTGATTTTCATCAGGGTACATCCGACTTTTTGATCACTTTTATTAAATTGTTCTGGGGGGACGAGGCCAGAAACAAGCAAATCGTCCATTTTTTTCTCTTATGGTGTTCCCCATACCTGATAAATTTATATTTTGTTAGTTTGATGCAGTGATACTGATTATATATTAATTTATTATTTGCATTATTATTATATTATTATGGAGAATGATTTAAAATTTTTAATATATATATATTTTAAACACTTTACTTTGTTTTACTGTAATTTTTAGTCCCCTTAGAGGACTGGAATATGAAATCCTCTGATCGCATATACCATAGATCGCAATAGTATACTGTTGCAGTCTATTGGATTTTTATTAGTCACCTGCCAGAGCCTTCCTGCAGGCATAGTTTCTGCAGGTTGTTTACTATGTCAGCCCTGGAAGCCTTCTTATTGTGTCATAGCAACAGATTAGATCTCCCTGCTAAACTCTATATGTGCCACAGCTTCCAAAGGACAAAAAGGTGACAGGGCCCATTGAGATATTATCTGCTCCACAGAGGGAACCACCAATGCATGCGAATGTTACCTTGTTTTTGGGTAGTCCAGGAGGTCCCCAGGACTCTTACATCTCAGGCACTTTGTATAACATTTGAATTTCTCAGATGCAAGGATTTTATTTGGCTTCTTATGATGAATTATTTTCAGACATGAATTTTTCATAGACAGTATTAATGCCCTTAATGATTCTTAAAAACTGTTACCAATTACTCAAGTCTCTAATTATCAAATATTTTAATTTGCAAGAGACTCTAATGGCACAAAAATGTTTTCAATTGGCTTCAGCTGATTAAATGTGGATGTAAATTTACCATTATAAAAGTAATTAATTTTTCAAATGAGGAAATTCTGAAATAAAACTAGTGCCATGCCGGAGATGACTATGAGAGAAACACATGCAAAGTGACAGATGTCTCATGTACAGAAATAAATATCATAATTAAATGCATGTAGTCTGTATGAGTCAGGGATCCCGCATTCTTAGCTATATTCATGAATGCAGGTTTTTTTTTATTTGAAATTGTTCCATCTGACTCATAGAAATATTAAGAGAAAAATGTATTATGTAGAAAGCCTTCTATTATGATCATATTTAGCTGCTATGGACATGACAATGTGAGTTATATACAGTATGTATTTTGATTGAAGTCGATAAGTAAAAAGTTATAGACTGATAGATATTACAGTTGTGTTCAAAATTATTCAACCCCCAATGCTGTAAAGGGTTTTAGGGAATTTAGTGTACATTTGTAATTGTGTTCAGAATGAAATCTTACAAGGACTTTTTAAAGAACCAAATGCAACTAAAATGACATCAATTGTTTTTGTAATACAGTATTAAATGTTTTTTTTTTGTGATTTCTTCATTGACACAATTATTCAACCCCTTAAAGACTACCACTCTTAAGAACAGAGGTTCATTCAAGTGTTTTCGATCAGGTATTGAAAACACCTGTGGATGTCAAGGAGCAGCAATCAAGCATAATAAGCACCAATTAGGCAGATTTAAAATGACTGTGATACTCAGCTCCTTCTAGACATTTACTGGTGTGTTTACAAACATGGTGAAGTCAAGAGAATGGTCCAGGAAGACAAGAGAAGAGGTGATTTCTCTTCACAGGAAGGGCAATGGCTATAAGAAGATTGCAAAGCTGTTAAACATACCAAGAGACACTATAGGAAGCATCATTCGCAAATTCAAGGCAAAGGGCACAGTTGAAACGCTACCTGGTCGTGACAGAAAGAAGATGCTGACTTCGACTACTGTGCGCTACCTGAAGCGCAAAGTGGAGAAAAGTCCCCGTGTGACTGCTGAGGAACTGAAAAAGATTTGTCAGATGCGGGTACTGAAGTTTCAGCTCAGACAATAAGGCGCACACTGCGTAATGAAGACCTCCATGCCAGAACTCCCAGGCGCACCCCTTGCGGTCTCCAAAGAATAAGAAGAGTCGACTGCAGTATGCCAAAAGTCATGTGGACAAACCACAAAAGTTTTGGGATAGTGTTCTGTGGACTGATGAAACAAAATTAGAATCGTTTGGGCCAATGGATCAACACTATGTTTGGAGGACGAAAAACAAGGCCTATGAAGAAAAGAACACCTTGCCTACTGTGAAGCATGGTGGGGGTCAATCATGCTTTGAGGCTGTTTTGCTTCTACAGGTACAGGGAAGCTTCAGCGTGTGCAAGGTACCATGAATTCTCTTCAGTACCAGGAGATATTGGATGAAAATGTGATGCAGTCCGTCACAAACCTGAGGCTTGGGAGGCGTTGGACCTTTCAACAGGACAATGATCCCAAGCATACCTCAAGTCCACTAGAGCATGGTTGCAGATTAAAGGCTGGAACATTTTGAAGTGGCCATCACAGTCACCAGACTTAAATCCGATTGAGAACCTCTGGTGGGACTTAAAGAAAGCAGTTGCAGCGCGCAAGCCTAAGAATGTGACTGAACTGGAGGCTTTTGCCCATGAAGAATGGGCGAAGATACCCGTAGATCGCTGCAAGACACTTGTGTCAAGCTATGCTTCACGTTTAAAAGCTGTTATAACTGGAAAAGGATGTTGTACTAAGTACTAAGATTGAATGTCACTTGGGGTTGAATAAAACTGATAATGATGTGAGCACAGAAAAAGACATTTGTGGTTATTTCATTATAAATGTTATTACAAGTGCCTCTTTGATTTAATTGTAACCAAGATGACTGAAATGATCAAAATCAATGTCAAACTGGGTTGAATAATTTTGAACACAACTGTATATCACTATGTCAGTGGATCACTAACTTTCAGTCAGATAGATCTCAAATAGTACGTGTGGGCAAACATGTTTCATGCCCCCTCATCTTGAATGTTGGCGGCCCACAATGCTGTGTTCTGAGTCCATTGCTCTACTCATAATTAGAAATGAGCGAATTTCCAAAAATTTGATTTTGCTAGTTTGCCGAATTTTACGAAAAGATTAGATTCAATTCAAATTTATTTGTGGTGAATCGCATTAAAAACTGTTCTTTCTGGCTGCAGAGGCCTGTATAGTGGTGTAGAACACTGTGCCTTGCAGTGACACGCATAGGGAGTCCGCTGTGGTAGTGAAACAATACTGTGAGTCAGTATGACACACACTTGACAGGTTTCACTCTTAGAATCACTGCACACTTCACTTATTTGGGCAGTTATGGGGCCAACACTGACCAAATAACTCAAGTGTGAATTCAGCCTTACAGGTCGATGTTAGCATCAGGTATAAAGAAACGTGCAGAGGCCCAAGATCCTACTATAGTGTGAAAGAGCACACTCATTCATCAGCTGATTCTACATAGAAGTCTACAGAACCTGTTCTATTAAGCGCTTATACAAGTAGAGCCCCCGACAGAGTGGCGAGGGTGTCAGCAGTAAGTTTGTGTTGACATCACTAATTATTTTGCCCTTCCTCTAATGCGTCAGAACAATAACCCCCAAAAACGGATCCTGTCTGTTGAGCATCCACCTTCACTTCGGTCAGCATTTGGTCAGTAATCCATCAGTATTGCTAAAGCCAAAAAAAAACAGGAGTGGATCAAAAACAGAGATGACACGTGAATGGAATATTTGCATGTTTTCTGTGTTTGTACCCACTCCTGCTTTTAACTAATTTAATTCTGATGGGGCCATACAGGCCTTACAGCTGCTGCATAGACAGGATCCATTTTGAGTCTCATTTTCCTTCCTTCTGACATATCAGAAGTAGGGTCAAATAAATGATGATGTCAATAAGGCCAAAGAGGGACACCAGCATGAGGAGACCACAGAGTGACACAATGACATAGTGTGGAGGTGGCAACAGCAGCATTAGGAGACCTGAGTGGTGAGGTGGCAGCAGCATCAGGAGACCACAGAGTGACACGGTGACAGATTGGGGAGGTGGGTTGAAATAACAGTACCCACTGACGATGGTGGGTGTGAGAAGGAACACTTGGCATCAGATGTGTTGCATCAGGTGGGTGGACGCAGCAGAATAGTAGCTGAGGCAGGTAGCCAGAAGAAACCGGTCTCTTTTGTCAAAGTGTTGATGTAGCACCATGGATGATCTAGTCTAATGCATCAGACACTGGTGGGTGGAACTCCTGGCTGATCCACGCATGATTCATCTTGACAAAAGTCAGTCTCTCCACATTTTGGTTGGACAGGCGAGTTCTTCTTGGCGGTAACTATGGCCCCCCGCCACACTAAACACCCGCTCTGATGCCACACTACTGGCCGGGCAGGACAGCTTTTCAGAGGGCAAACTCTGCCAGTTGCGGCCACAAGTCCAGTTTGGCTGCCCAGTCTCGGTGTCCAAGCCAAGCGTACGTAATTTTTCATATGTTCACTACATTTGAGATTGTGTTTAATAGTTTTTTTTAGTAAAGTTTCTGTTTTTGCATGAGCTGGTGTTGGTGTTGCTTTCCTCATTCGTGACTTCACTGTATCCTGGGGAGCCCTCCCCTGTACACAGTCTTACATAGTCGGTCCAACATATGGAGGGTGGAATTCCAACGGGTGGAAACGTCGCATATCAGCCTATGTTGGGGGATGCCATTCTGCCGCTGCAGCTCAAGGAGGGTATGCTGGGCAGTGTACGAGTGGCTGAAGTGCATGCACAGTTTCCTGGCCATTTTCAGGATGTCTTGGAGATGGGTGAAAGATTTAAAGAACTGCTTGACAACCAGATTGAACACGTGTGCCGTGCAGGGCTCATGGCTCAGCTTCCTAGATGCAGCGCCGACACCATGTTCTTCCTGTTGTCAGTCACCATGGTTCCTATTTTGGCTTGTTGCAGAGAAAGCCAGGATTCAATTTCTTGATGAAGGACATAGAGCAGTTCCTTTCCTGTGTGACTCCGTTCGCCCAGGCAAATAAGGTGTAGAACAGCGTGACAGTGCCGTGCCCTGCACATGTGGTATGCTGGAGGAGCACTGTGAATTGTTCCTGCAGTGGAGGCTGAGGACACGGTGGTGGATAAGGAGGCAGAGGCTGACATTGTCGCAGGACCAACGGCGTGAGAACGTGGAGGGTGCGTCATCTGGCCAAATTGCTGGTGTGGCTGGGTAGGAACCACATTCACCCAGTGGGCCGTAAGGACATGTATTGTCCCTGACCGTAGTTATAGCTCCACATGTTGGCACTGCCGTGCACTTTGGCAGACACCAACAGGCTCAAGGACCGGCCCACCTTCAGTTCTACTTATTTGTGCAGGACTTGTACTGCTTTTTCGCAAAGAAATGATGGCTTGGTACTCTCCACCTCTGCTCGGCACAAGCAAAAAATTTATATGAAAGGTGCAGAGTCCACCACTTGGAAAGGGAGGGACTGCAGTTCCAGCAACTTGGCCAGGAGCACATTCAGCTTCGTCGCAATATGACTACCACAAGCATATTGCTGTCTCTAGGCAATTGCTTCGGTGATCGACTGCTGACGAAATGAGTGACGAAGTGCAGGAGGACGAGGACCAGGAGCATCAGGACCAGTAGATGATGGGAAGGACATACAGCACCCTTCGGCTAAGGTGGTGGAGCCTTGAATGCCTGAAATTGGGTGCATGCCACTGGGTGAGGTTGCGGTTGCTGCAGCAGGCTAGACCACCACATTGGAGCCACGGTTCTCCCAGGCCACTTTATGGTGATGCTGCATATGTTGGCGCAGGGCCATGGTGCCAACATTGGCACCCTGGCCACGCTTCACCTTCTCTTCACAGATTCGGCAAATGGTCATGTTCACCTCCTCCTGCGGGTTAACAAAGACTGCCACATTGCCGAGCAGGTGATTTACCCCAACACTCTGCACTGACTCACTGCTATGGCCGCTGCCTCTGTGAACCTCTGCACCACAACTTTCCGAGCACGTAGGCTCCTGAGAAGCGGGTGGTTTATCCCGGGCACGCTTGGCTCCCGACCTCCCACTGCTGCCACGCTGCTGACTCCCGGCCACTCCACCGACTTGCTGGCTCCGCCGCTGCCTCACGGCCAAGCTGCCACCCTTTTCTCCCAATGATGATGAAGCCCCTTTTTCACCCGGCTCCCAATTGCAATCGGCTACATCATCGAGTACTGTCTGCATGTCACTGATGTCCTCCTCAACGGTCTCTGAGCCAGGAGGCTGACCGCTTGCAACACCAGCTCCCACGCTCCTTTCCTCATTACTACTTGAGTAGACACTGAAATCCACTATCTAAAAAATGACTTTTATTTATATACTGTAAAAGTAGCCCCACATATATATCAAAAAATAAAATAAAAAAAATTATAATAAATCAAATAAAAATAACTACTCCGTATGGGAGAATGGGTATAGGGTGGGTAAAATTGACCAATGATAGTATTGGAAGGGGGAACTATCCCTATTACTTACCCTATACTGTAGGCCCTACCTACAAACAGAATAGCCACCCCGATAGGGGCGATCCTGTGCCTCATGCCTCCTATAGGCCCTAGGAGACCCTGACAGTGGGATATAATCCGCCACTCTATATAAATGGCACAATAACTATTCCTAGACTACTAAACATACAAAAAAGTCTAAATACAAATATGCCCCCAGTATTGTGCACAGTGAAAATGTAACAAACATGCAGCACATATAATGTCTGAAGACAGTCCCAACACGTTTCTTCTAGTTAATGATAGGCTCATCAGAGGACAAATATATTCATCAAAAGAGGATACCCATGCCCTCAGATGATTAATATAACTACACTGATAAGAACCAGTCTGGGACAAGAAAACAGTCACAGTGTTATACGTATGGATAAACTGATCCCAAAGCTACATTAAAAATAATGGTCATCATTATCTTTAATTAGAACAGGAGATATGGAGACATAGCCGCTCTCCAATTGATCCACCTCAAGACGGTGAGGTGTTGATGAATTACACCTCACTATTAAAAATATGCAATGCCCCAGGAGATATTGGCACTGGGTTCTTCTTACTAGATATCAGTGTCAATGAGGCCCTAAGTGTTTATCTTGTTAGAGAATGTAGAGATCCAAATCTCAAATAAGACACAGTCAAAGTCAAATATATGATAGATACTCAATTATACATTCTTGCAGAACAGCTGAATAAGAGCGCAACAAGAGCCCCAAACACAATTGATTTTAGACCCACAGAACATGCCACCTTACAATAAGACGTAATACCTGCATGTCCATGGTCCGCCGGTAGATAAATATGATGGATGCAATAGTAAAGAAGATAGAGAAAAACATCCCACGTGAGGTCAAATGTGTAAGGTATATAAGTCTTCCCACCAGATCATTATAAAGTAACCTTGTTAGCTCTGCGCCCCTATAGAATAGGATGAGACCAATGAGATATCAACAGCCACCTAGACTGTCAGCCTCAGACAACAGCTCCTCTGGTATAGAGTCAAATAGTATAGTTAAATAAGGCACTAGTGATGAGTGGGAGGTGCCATATTCGATTTCGTGATATTTCATGAATATTCGATTGAATATTCGTCATATATTCGTCAAAATCGAATATTCGTCATTATTCTATATATTGCGAATTTTACGTGAATTTATATTCGCATCGCGAATTAAACTTAGAGCTGGGTTCCTAATGGTTGTCAACCATTAGGAACTCAGCTTTAAGTTAAATCGCCATGCGATTAATATAACCTGTATTACTCTCATTGCGAATTTAACTTAGAGCTGGGTTCCTAATGGTTGTATTGCTAGAATATAACGAATATCACAAATATAGCACTATATTCTCAATCTTCGTTATATTCTAGCAACGACCATTAGGAACTCAGCTCAAAGTTTAATTCGCGAGCTAACATATACTCGCATTGCAAATTTATCTTAGAGCTAAGTTTCTAATGGTTGTATTGCTAGAATATAACGAAAATGACGAATATCATGAATTCACGAATATAGCACTATATTCTCAATCTTCGTTATATTCTAGCAATACAGCCATTAGCAACTCAGCTCTAAGTTTCATTCGTGAAGCGAACATATACTCGCATTGCGAATTGATCTTAGAGCTAAGTTCATAATGATTGTATTGCTAGAATATAACGAAGGCGACGAATATCACGAATTCACGAATATAGCACTATATTCTCAATCTTCGTTATATTCTAGCAACAACTATTAGGAACTCAGCTGTAAGTTGAATTCGCAATGCGATTAATATAACCTGTATTGCTCGCATTGCGAATTCAACTTAAAGCTGGGTTCCTAATGGTTGTATTGCTAGAATATAACGAATATCGCAATGCGAATAATTCAGGTTATATTAATTGCATTGCGATTACAACTTAGTCAAATTTGTGAGATCGTGATTCTCACATCCGACAGTACATTTTAGCATGGAGGCGTTCCCATGCACACAGGAAGTCGGCGAGCGGCAACGGGCATTGAGTGGAGCGGGCAGGGAGCCAGGAATCCTCTGGACAGGTAAGAACAGCTTTTGGGAAGTGGGAAGACAACCAGAGAGCAACAAGGATTAACATCTAAAAAAACCAAAAAACGAATATTCGAAATTGCAAATATATAGCGCTATATTCGCAATATTTGCGAATTATTGAATTTGCGATATTCGCAATAAAAATTCGCTATTCGAATATGCGTGCTCAACACTAAAAGGCACCAAAGAAGGAACCAATAGACAAGTTATCACAAACCCATGGTGCATGTTTGCACCCCTGGGTAAAGCACGATACTTGTGTGCCCCTGGGTCGCCCAGTACATGAGGGAGGTATATGACACTGTCTGAGGGGCAGAAGGATTCAGTCGGCATGTGCTCTGCTGTGAAATGTAGCCGCAGAGTAAATGCCGGTTAGGCGCACTGTTTAAAAGTGCCGGCCGGAAGTGACGCCGGTCACGGGACAAGAGATCGTCACGTGTTTAGTAAAGACCACCCACCTCGCAGGTCCTGCAACTAGCCCGGTATGGAAGTGCCGCTCGATGTTATAGATCACTGGGCTAACAGGATGGATACTTATGTAATCCTATCTGGGGAGGAAAGACATGGCTAATGTCGATATCCAAGATACAGCCAGTCAAATCAATGATCCAAGCAGCCGAGAACAATTCAAGAGGGGATTCTGGTTATAAATAAATAGAGTATATCAAAATAGAGATAACAATGATATAGACATTGATTTAGTAGCATGAAGGGTCAATGATAATTTATCAAGCAAAAAACTAAAACAATAGATGAATCCATTGGGATTCCTAGAGGGGTATAAAAGTGTATATACGAAGATAAAAAGGGGGTCTGGAAATGTAGGGGGGGGGGGTAGTTTTATATCCCCTCTAATATAGGGAAGGTATACTGATGGAATCATTCCAGAACATTTAGAGTATAAATCCATCTAGACTCCTTTTTTCTCAAAATTTTGTCCGTATGGCCCCCCCCCCCCCGATGGAGGGTCTAATAACTTCACTACTTGCCAGCCTACCAGAGGAAGCGGAGAATTTCTCCTCCAGATCTTGGCTGGGCAGTAGCTGCTGACTGTCCTCTAGTAGCTCGTCCTCACTGTATAGTGGAGCTGAGCCATATAATACTCCTCTGGCTGAGGGAACAGAAAAGGACAGAGGCAGGTTGAGGACAGGTGAGGGCACAGGGCCTGCTCCTGGGCAATGCCAACTACGGGTTGTGTCTGACGAACCCACCAACTCTTGGCTGGGGGTGTCTGATGTCACTTGGGACAAAGTGGATGACCGAGTTAACCAATCAAGAACCGCTGGGTTGCTGATTAAGACACAATCGCTGAGATGACACTGGGAGCTAAGGCCTTCGAACTGACCTCTGCTGCCACACCCCTTACTCTGCTGCGACCTGTGCCTGCGCCAGAAACATTTAGGCCTCTGCCCTTCCCTGTGCAGGGCCTGTCACTTCTGTCTGACATATTATTAGATCAAATAACTAAATAAAAGGAAAATAATACACCCAAAAAAGGCTGTAATTTTGTCACTTCACCGCACAATGGCTAAGGCTACTTTCACATTAGCATTTTTCATTCCGCTATTGAGATCCGTCACAGGATCTCAGTAGCGAAGAAAGCTGCTACGTTTTGTCCCCATTGATTGTCAATGGGGACAAAACTGAACTACACGAAACGGAATGTACCAAAATGCATTCCATTCCATTTGGTTGCGTCCCCATCTCGGACAGAAAAACACTGCAAGCAGTGTTTTTGTGTCTGCAATGTGGTGCAGAAGAAAAAGTCTTATTTGCCGTTCAGCGGATCCGTCTTGAACACCATTAAAGTCAATGATGGATGTATCCGCTTTCTATTGTGTCAGAGAAAGCGGATACGTCCCCATTGACTTACATTGTGTGTCAGGACCCGTGACACAATAGAAAACGGATCCATCCTCATTGACTTTTAATGGTGTTCAAGACGGATCCGCTGAATGGCAAAAAATTTTTTTCTTCCCACTAATACACCCCAAAAAGGCTGTAATTTTCTCACTTCACTGCACAAAGGCTAATAAGCCCTTTTTCCCACTAATACACCCCAAAAAAGGCTGTAATTTTGTCACTTCACAGCACAACGGCTAATAAGACTTTTTTTCCACTAATACACCCCAAAAAAGGCTGTAATTTTGTCACTTTACCGCACAATGGCTAAAAAGCCTTTTTTCCCACTAATACACCACAAAAAAGGCTTTAGAACATATAACTGCACCGCTGAATGGCTAATAACACTTTTTATTCCCCTCTAATATACCCGAAAAAAGGCTTTAATTTTGTCACTTCTATGCACAACAGCTAACAAGCTTTTTTTTCCACTAATATACTCAAAAAAAGGCTTTAGAACATATAACTGCACCCCTGAATGGGAAATAAGCCCTTTTTCCCACTAATACACCACAAAAAAGGCTTTAGAATATATAACTGCACTGCTGAATGGCTAATAACACCTTTTTTCCCCCACTAATACACCCCAAAAAAGACTGTCATTTTGTCACTTCACTGCACAAAGGCTAATAAGACTTTTTTTCCCACTAATATACCAGAAAAAAAGGCTGTCATTTTGTTACTTCACCACACACTGGCAAATAAGCCCTTATTTTTCCACTAATGCACCCCAAAAAAGGCTGTCATTTTCTTATTTCACAGCACAACAGCTAAGAAGCCCTTTTTTCCCACTAATACACCCCAAAAAAGGCTTTAAAACATATAACTGCACCGCTTAACGGCTAATAAGACTTTTTTTTCCCACTAATACACCACAAAAAAGGCTTTAAAACATATAAATGCACCGCCTAACGGCTAATAAGACCCCCCCCCCAATACACCACAAAAAAGGGTTTAAAACATATAACTGCACCACTGAACGGCTAGTAAGACTTTTTCCACTAATACACCACAAAAAAGGCTTTAAAACATATAACTGCACTGCTGAATGGCTAATAAGACTTTTTTTCCGCTAATACACCCCAAAAGGCTGTAATTTTGTCACTTCACCGTAAAGCCATTTTTCTACTAATACACCACGAAAAAGGCTAGAACATATAACTGCACCACTGAACAGCTAATAAGACATTTTTGCCACTAATACACTCCCAAAAAGCCTTAAAAACATATAACTGCACCGCTGAACGGCTAATAATACTTTTTCCGCTAATTTACCCAAAAAGGCTGTAATTTTTCCACCGCACATCGGCATATAAGCCCTTTTTTCCCCACTAATACACCACAAAAGGCTTTAAATCATATAATTGCACAGCTGAACGGCTAATAAACCCTTTTCCCACTAATACACCCTAAAAATGCTTTAGAACATATAACTGCACCGCACAAGGGCTCATAAGACATACAAATATGTCCTTGTAATACACCCTGTTAATGGCTGTATCACACAGCACTTGCATCCCATTAACAAGCAAGGTTTGCTGGAATTACATAGGTATTATCTATTGCAAAACTAAAAGCAGCAGTATAATGGCAATTTAGATCCCCAGTCAGTGCAGCAAGATGTAATAGGATTGTTCCTATTACCCGGGCTGTAAACTCCCTACTGGACCCTGTTCTCCTTTTATAGTGTGGAATAGTTCCTCCCTATCCTTTCTCTTTACTTCTAATAATGATCTTTCCCTGAACTTCTATTCAGCAAAATAAAAGTTTTCACGTCTTTCCTAACACTGTCCCTAGCGCCCGCTAATGTCTCTCCCTGTACTAAGTACACTAGAAAATGGTAGAATCCAAGATGGCTAAGGCTGTTTATAGGGCTGTGACATCACAGGGCTGGCTCGCTGCTGATTGGCTGCATGCATGGCATTATTGGTGATCCCGCCTTCCCAGAGTTCTTTGCTCCATGTCCTAAGACGTGCAGCAGCCATTTTAGGAAAAAATTGCGATTCGTCACCACGAAGCATAAGGAAATTCGGATTTAGCGCAAATCGAATTTTTCTTTAAATTCGGATCAAATTCCACTTTGTCAACTTCGATTTGTTCATCTCTACTCATTATATACTTATGATTGTGTGGCCACCTCCAGTTCCTCTACAATTATTAAAGGGAACCTGTCATCTTAAATTTAGCTATTAGGGTCCATTCACACGTCCGCAATCGCGTTCCCGAAAAAAATAGAACATGTCCTATTCTTGTCCGTAATTGCGGACAAGACAAGAAAAGGCATTTTCTATGAGAGTGCATTTTCTATGAGAGTGTTGGCGATGTGCGGTCCGATGTGCGGTCCGGACCCTTAAACTTATCCTTTCTAAATCTTTATTGTGTTTCCCCAGTCATATAAATCACAATTAAAATTAAATCTGCTGCCAATTTAACTAACTAACAATCTTTTCTCCACTTCCCACCATCTATGCAAATGTACATAAAAGAGTCATATCTTACGTCTCTCAGCCGAGAAGAGTCATATCTTCCATGAGTCAAGCTCCTCAGCTCTGCCTCAGAAACGCCCTATATCAATGTAATCTCGCGCATGCGCATTATTCTTAACATTGAAAATGAGGTTGCGTCGGGATTGGAATGCAACTACGTGAGCTACGTAGTGGGAACATTCCAGCATGTTATGGCGTGAGGGGGAGGGGACATACACTGAGCTATCTTATTGGTCCAAGAAAAAAGGACAATTGCGATGCGCACGATTTCAGATGCGATTTCGAGCAAGGATGCAGAATATTGTCTGTCAATCAAAGTCTAGGGGGAGGGAAATAGGCGCTGATGGTGTGAGGGGAAATAATTAATTATGCTAATGAGCATAATGGCAGGAAAGCTTTAGGGAGCGATATATTAGGATATGGGGGCCCAGAAAAGGTTATGGATGGATCGCTTGAAACTCTCATGGTAGACAAGATTTAACCACTTCAGCCCTCTAGCTTAAACACCCTTAATGACCATTTGTGGGGTGTGTTTACTGTTCTGGCATTTTGGGCGGGCTGAATTGTGAGCAGCCATGTAAAAGCTAAAGGTACTCGTTGGAATTTGGGTCCCTTTGCGCACCCAGGCTGCAAAAAGTGTCACTTATGTGGTATCGCCGTACTCAGGAGAAGTAGGGCAATGTGTTTTAGGGTGTATTTTTACATATACCCATGTTGGGTGAGAGAAATATCTCTGTAAACTGACAACTTTGTATAAAAATTTAAAAAGTTGTGGTTTACAGAGATTTTCTCACACCCAGCATGGTTATATGTAAAAATACACCCCAAAACTCATTGCCCTACTTCTCCTGAGTACGGCGATACCACATGTGTGACACTTTTTTGCAGCCAAGATGCGCAAAGGGGCCCAAATGCCAATGAGTACCTTTAGGATTTCACAGGGCATTTTTACACATTTGGATTCCAGACTTCTTCTCACGCTTTAGGGGCCCCTAAAATGCCAGGGCAGTATAAATACCCCACAAGTGACCCCATTTTAGAAAGAAGACACCCCAAGGTATTCCGTGAGGGGTATGGTGAGTTCATGTACAATTTTATTTTTTGTCACAAGTTAGTGAAATATGAGATATCAATTTCCGCTAACTTGTGCCAAAAAAAAAAAAATTCCGTGAACTCGCCATGCCCCTCACGGAATACCTTGGGGCGTCTTCTTTCCAAAATGGGGTCACTTGTGGGGTATTTATACTGCCCTGGCATTTTAGGGGCCCTAGAGCGTGAGAATCCAAAATGCGTAAAAATGTCCTGTGAAATCCTAAAGGTACTCATTGGTTTTAGGGCCCCTTTGCGCATCTTGGCTGCAAAAAAGTGGCACACATGTGGTATCGCCGTACTCAGGAGAAGTAGGGCAATGTGTTTTGGGGTGTATTTTTCCATATACCCATGCTGGGTGTGAAAAATATCTCTGTAAATGACAACTTTTAAAAAAAATGTATACAAAGTTGTCAATTTACAGAGATATTTAGAGCCCTAAAATGCCAGGGCAGTATAAATACCCCACATGTGACCCTATTTTGGAAAGAAGACACCCTAAGGTATTCCGTGAGGGGCATAGCAGAGTTCATAGAAGATTTTTTTTGGCACAAGTTAGCGGAAATTGATTTTTATTGTTTTTCTCACAAAGTCTCCCTTTCTGCTAACTTTTAACAAAAATTTTTAAAACCTAAAGGTACTCATTAATTTGGGCCCCTTTGCACCTAGGCTGCAAAAAGTGTCACACGTGGTATCACCGTACTCAGTAGAAGTAGGGCAATGTGTTTGAGGTGTATTTTTACATATACCCATGTTGGGTGAGAGAAATATCTCTGTAAACTGACAACTTTGTATAAAAAAAATTATAAAGTTGTCGTTTACAGCGATATTCTCACACAAAGTATGGGTATATATAAAAATACACCTTAAAACTCATTGCCCTACTTCTCCTGAGTACGGCGATACCACATGTGTGCCACTTTCTGCAGCC
This sequence comes from Bufotes viridis, assembly GCA_033119425.1. Taxonomy (NCBI): domain Eukaryota; kingdom Metazoa; phylum Chordata; class Amphibia; order Anura; family Bufonidae; genus Bufotes; species Bufotes viridis. The sequence goes on along the minus strand of CM065592.1, from coordinate 464,474,129 downwards.
AAATGCACAAGGGGCCCAAATTCAAAGAGTACCTTTAGGATTTCACAGGACATTTTTACGCATATGGATTCTCACGCTTTAGGGCCCCTAAAATGCCAGGGCAGTATAAATACCCCACATGTGACCCCATTGTGGAAAGAAGACACTCCAAGGTATTCCGTGAGGGCATGGCATTTTCACAGAAATTTTTTTTTGGCACAAGTTAGCGGAAATTGATATATATATTTTTTTTTTACAAAGTCTCAAATTTCCACTAACTAGTGACAAAAAATAAAATTTTACATGAACTCACCATACCCAGCACGGAATACCTTAGGGTGTCTTCTTTCTAAAATGGGGTCACATGTGGGGTGTTTGTACTGCCCTGGCATTTGAGGGTCTCTGCAATCATTACACGTATGGCCAGCATTAGGAGTTTCTGTGATTCTCCTTATATTGAGCATACGGGTAATGAGATTTTTTTCCGTTCAGCCTCTGGGCTGAAAAAAAAATAATGAACGGCACAGATTTCTTCATTCGCATCGATCAATGTGGATGAAAAAATCTCTGCCAAAAATGTGCAAAAAATAAAAAAGTAGGCCCCATTCACACGTCCGCAAAAATGTCCGCATCTATTCCGCAATTCTGCAGGAATAGATGCGGACCCATTCAGTGTGAATGGGGCCGGCGGTGATGCGGAGAGCACACTATGTGCTCGCCGCATCTGCATTTGCGGAGCTGCGGCCACAAACTTCCGGGTTTCGGCCCCCAAACTTCCGGCTGCAGCTCCGCAAAAGATAGAGCAATTGCGGACAAGAAAAGGCATTTTCTATAGTTCTGGCAATGTGCGGATCCGCAAAATGCGGAAAGCACATTGCCGGTGTCCGTGTTTTGGCTGGATCCGCAAAACACATACGGACGTCTGAATGAGCCTGACGGGGGTGATCAGGGGGTGACATGGGGTGATCAGGGGTTAATCGGGGGTTAATCGGGGTTAATCAGTGACGGGGAGGGGATGGATGGGGGTCTGTGTGGTGATTGGTGCACTTACAAAGTTTCCTTTGGTGGTCCCAAGCAAAAGGGACCACCAATGGAACGAACAGCAAGCATATCAGACGCTGTTAACAAAACAGCCGTCTGATCCACCATTTTTTAAGCTTCTATAGCCTGCCAGCGCATGATCAGCGCTGGCAGGCTGTAGATAAAGTTTTCCTCGACGCGATCCTGTGAACACGCACACGCAGCGGAACAAACCGACCGCCTGTAGGTCAGAGAAGG
>CM065592.1:464277753-464472861 GCA_033119425.1 Bufotes viridis | reverse complement strand
ATATTGTGTACCTGACTGCCAAAAGCACAAGCATATACAATATACCCATTGTGTTAAAAAGGTTTTACAATCTGAGATACTTCTGTTGTATTCACATGATTCCTAACGCTGGCTAGACCCTTACAGGGGTTGACCCATGAAAATATTCAACATTTTTCATCCCAGCATTCTTGCATGTAATTGTATGTAATGAAAAATATAATATGGCTGCTGAGTTTTTCAATAAAATGTATCTGTATAGCGCCACCTGCTGTTTCCTGTTGTCCTTATTTCTTTGTCCATCTTGCTGATGTGGTTGCACATGCTCAGTTCCATCTTTCAGTTGCCACCAGCCTTATCTTCTCTTAGAAGATGTGACAGTTATAGGAGAGAACTGCAGCAGAAAAGACGATGCCACCTGAGATAGGACCCCCCCATCCCATCCTTAGCTGTGACAGGGAGAAGAGAGCTGCAGCCGAAAGAGAAAGGCCATGATCCCTAAATTCCAACCTGAAATAAATCTAACAGAGCAGTTGGAGTTATGAATGGGGGAGCTCTGGATCCATGTGACAGGGCTGAAGGAGGTCATCATGTACTATATGAAGTCTGATTTTCACTTTTCCCATTAATCGTGGAATAATGACCCTTGCACGCAAATAAATATCAGATTATTTAGTACATTTTGAATAGGGTGGGTGGGTAGGTGTGGTGTGATTTACCAGTCATGTTTTGGTTAATGTCTTGTGAGTACTGTAGACAGACCAATGCAGATAATAGAAATGTAGTATACATTGCTGCTTTAAAAGTCAAGTAAAATCACAGCCCCAGAACCCCTTGATGAATCTATTGTAAAATATGCATTAAGAGCCATTCCACAGAGTTAACAGCTCATTGATGGGGGTTTAGGAAGCCAGATCTGTGATGACCCCACTAGGTCAGTATCTGTTTAAAAAAGTCTTCAAGCTCATTCACAAAAAGAAAAGCCATTAGAAGCTATTAACCATTTGTAAAGTATCATGAGACTTGGTACTGCACAACACCATCAGCTGTTTGTTCTCACGATCCCACACATACACACAGAGAAATGTTGTAAAAAATGCTGCAACCTTAAAGGAGCAGCGGATTAGAGTGGCAATGGCTCTGGTTGCAAGAGTCACTCATAGTGGCAATGATCCCTTGCACTGGGCAGTGACAAGAGTCCACACCCACTCCTCCTTCAGGGCATGCATTGATGTTCGAGCTCCTGCCTGATGGTAATTGGGGTGCCCTTGGTTCACCTTTGTGTTGTACACATGTAAGGCAGGAGATGTAGGTGCATTGGCCGGCATATGGTGCTGGAGTCAGTAACCAGGCTATTTGTAGAAGATAAATAGGTATCTCTTTACTAAAGTGCAGAATGGGAGTTGTAGTACATCCAATGGTATCAAACAGTTCCAAACAATTCACAGCGCAAATCTTCCCTGATATCGATGTATGGATATAAGCCAGGGTGTGGGTTGTAGTACTCCTTTCTACTAAATTACAGTATATCTCCAAAAGTCTCTCTCTTCGCAGAATCTAAGGCTGGCAATAAGGTTCCTGCATTAAGATACGGCTGGCCAAGATTGTGTCAAAGTGTGGCTGGGTGTATTAGCAGTCTCACTGCAGTAAAGCCTTTATCAGCCTTAAAGCGAACCTGTCACCTGCTTTTTACCTCTTAAGCTGTTAACTGTACCTTATAGATCATTGTAACCTTGTTTCCAAACAGGTGTTCTTCGTTTTTCTGGGGTTTATATTCCTGAAAAAATCACTTTATAATCTCCTGCTCTGCTGCGTCTGAAGTCACCAGACAAGTCAAGGAGGCAGACCCTCCTTGACTGCTGGATGCGACTCCCCCGCCCTAACCCCGCCTCTCATCCCTATGATTGACACTAGGTCTTCTGCCCGGGACCGCGCTGGTCTCGGCGGCGCATGCGCCGTCTGCCTTCATAGCAGCGCGATCCCGAGCCTCGCGCTGAGTGAAGCGCGATCCCTTGCTAGATCGTGCTTGCGCACTTCTCTCCCTCTCTAGCCGGGCCGCTGGTGAAATGCAGATCACTCAGCGCGAGGCTCGGATCGCGCTGCTATGAAGGCAGACGGCGCATGCGCCGCCGAGACCAGCGCGGTCCCGGGCAGAAGACCTAGTGTCAATCATAGGGATGAGAGGCGGGGTTAGGCGGGGAGTCGCATCCAGCAGTCAAGGAGGGTCTGCCTCCTGACTTGTCTGGTGACTTCAGACTCAGCAGAGCAGGAGATTATAAAGTGATTTTTCAGGAATATAAACCCCAGAAAAACGAAGAACACCTGTTTGGAAACAAGGTTACAATGATCTATAAGGTACAGTTAACAGCTTAAGAGGTAAAAAGCAGGTGACAGGTTCGCTTTAAGCAGTGAATACCCTACTGACTGGAAGGGGTTTAATTATATTAAAATCCTTGAAACTGTAGCATCGGAAAAAAGAGCACAGGGTGCTTAGCAACATGAGAGTCCATTCCCTGGCATAACATCCAAGTTTCTGAGGTGAACCAGCTTATCATGCTGATGTGAAGTTGCAGAGGTGCATGGGCATGTCAGAGATCGGCAATAAATTCAGTGTTGTCTGTAGTGTTGATCACTAATATTCAAATTGCAAATTTTTGTTGCGAATATTGGCACTTTGAGAATTCGCGAATATTTAGAATAGAGTGATATACATTCGTAATTTCGAATATTTGAGATTTTTTTAAACATTACACATGATCCCTCCCTGCTTCTAGCTTGTGGGCCAATAAGAAGGCTGCAATATCTTTCATTTGAGGAGTAGTGTTGAATGCGAATTTTCTTAATGCGAATTTGTTAATTGTCGATTTCCGCAATCAAGAAAATAATGACTGGAGATAATGAACAGTACACATGATCCCTCCCTGCTTCTAGCTTTTGGGCCAATGAAAAAGCTGCGATATCTTTGATTTTAGGAGTAGTGTTGAATGCAAATTTTCGTAATGCGAATTTTTAAATTGTGACTGGAGATAATGAATTTTCGAATTTGCGAATATTCGCCAAAATATTTGCGAAATATCACAAATTTGAATATTGTCCCTGCCACTCATCACTAGTTGTCTGGCATACAATACCCATGATGAGTACTAAGCGATCGTCATAATGAGAAAGACTCCCCCGAACCTGGAAAAGGCCCCTTAGGTATTTCTTCAGCTTATATGAGACACTCAGTTATCTTGTCCTTTTGGAAGAAGAACTGGTTTGCACATCTCTCTCACACCAAAGTTATCTGGGGACATTCAGTTTTCTTGCACTTTTGAAAAAGAACTGAATTGCATGTCTGTTTTGAAGAGGAGTCCTGCATCTGTGATTTCCACAAAACAAATCACAATAAATTCAGGTTTGTTATAATCTGAATTTTTATAACATTTTGGACAAATTCCAAATCAGTAGAATTGATTATCTCATCTCTAATATGATCCTATAACAGCTCCAGAATTGTATGGAGCCATAAAATGAAACCTATTGGAATCTAAAGGCCTATTTTATGCATTTGTATGTCTCTCTACGGTCAAAAATAAAAAAATGGAGGTCAGATAAATACTTTTTTCGTCAGTAAGGTGGGCTCTGTCCTGGTTAAAAACAAATACTGTACATTGTAAGGAGTATTTCACCAAAGGTGCCAATACACATAGCAGTTGTGTACTGCACAGCAAAAAATGTAGCAAATCTACAAATGGTTTTAACCCCTTAAGGACACAGGGTTTTTTCATTTTTGCGTTTTCATTTTGAGTGCCGCACCGCTTTTTTTCTTCATCTGTAATTTTTTATTTTTCCGTTCACATGGCCATATGAGGGCTTATTTTTTGCGGGACAAGTTGTACTTTCCAACGCCATCATTTAATAATGCATACGGTGTAGTGGGAAGTGGGAAAAAAATTCCAAATGGGGTGAAATTGCAAAAAAAAAGCAATTTCACCACAGTTTTACGGGTTTCTAAATTACGACGTTTGATTTGAGATAAAACTGACCATTTAGTTTTATTCTACAGGTCAGTACGAATCCGGCGATACCCGGCGATTTTTTTTTTTTGTCGCCATGTTTTGACCGCTATAACGTATTTGTAAATAAGTGTATGGCATTGTATGGGGGCTTATTTTTTGCGGGGCGATCTTAACTTTTAGTTGATACCATTATGGGGTGTGTAGGACTTTTGATAGCTTTTATTTTATTTTTTGAGGAAATGAAGCGTCCAAAACGGCAAATCGGCCATTTGGGCGCTTTTTCCGTTTTTCTGTTTACCGTATGGGAAATATATTTTTATATTTTTATACTAGGGGCGTTTCACACATTGCGACACCCATGATGTGTATTTTTTATTTTTGTTATTATTTATTATTATTATTTTTATTATTTATTATTTTATTTTAATTTTGGGGAAAGGGGGTGATTTAAATTTTTAGGTTTTTTATTTATTTTTTTATTTTTTTATTTATTTTTACACTTTATATAGATCCCATAGGGACCTATATAAATCAGTTACCTGATTGCTTTATCATAAACTCCAATACACTTGTATTGGAGTTTATGAGCATTTTACTACTTTCCTATGAAGCCCTATTGCTAACAAGGGCTCCATAGGAAATAGTAAGATGATAGCTTAAAGGGGTTATCCAAGTTATATTTATTGATGACCTATCCTCAGGATAGGTCATCAATATCAGATCGCGGGTCCGACACCCGGCACCCCGCCCGATCAGCTGTTTGAAGAGAAGGCGGCGCCGTGCCAGCGCCTCCTCGTCATTGTTTACATGCTGGCCGTTGCATCTGCAGCGGTGAGCATGTGTAATACACCAAGCCGCTCCATTCATTTCAATGGGGACGGCTCTGTGTATACTACAGAGCCGTCCCATTGAAATGAATGGAACGGCTTGGTGTATTACACATGCTCACCGCTGCAGATGCAATGGCCAGCATGTAAACAATGACGAGGAGGCAGCGCTGGCACGGCGCCGCCTCTCTTCAAACAGCTGATCGGCGGGGGTGCCGGGTGTCGGACCCCCGCCGATCTGATATTGATGACCTATCCTGAGGATAGGTCATCAATAAATATAACTTGGATAACCCCTTTAAGCTGAATGAAAGGCTTAAGGCTATCCCTTACAGCACTCCGATTCTCCCGATCACCACTAGGGGGTGCCGGAGCGCTGCCGAAAGTTTTACTTTCGGTTTTAGCGCGCGCAGATGCCGTGATCAGGATTGATCACGGCATCTGCGGGGTTAAATGATCGCGATCGGCAGCGCTGCCGACCGCGATCATCAGCTGCGGGGGTCAGCTACAGGAATCAGCCGGACACCCGCAGCGATGGTGCCCGCAGCGGCCAGGAGCGGGCGCCATCTTCAGGGACTGGACACATGACGTACCCATACGTCAAGTGTCCTTAAGGAGTTAAAACCCAATGTTTCTTCTGTACTAGCCGTATGTATGAGCTGTATGTCCAAAACATGCATAGTAAAACTACTAAGCTACACATCACACTACCCCATGCTACAGGTCTGGGCTTCCTGAAATATCTTAATGGCATATACATAGAATAAGTCTTCAGTGTTTGATTGGACTTGGTGTGTCCTATATGCCCCTTTGGCCCTGGAGGTGAAAAGGAAATGAGATGACCAATCTCAAGGATCTATGGAGAGTATGTAAATAACCAACTATGCTCTCCAAAGGTTTGTACATTGGCCCAGCTTCAAAGCAGTGACAGAGGGTACTGGACCAACTTCCTTCCACTTGACCAGAGCAGACATTTACATCACAGATGTTCTGTCTTCATACACATTCACATAGTCTGCAGTCTGACATTCAGCATAAACTTTTCCTGTCTTCCAAATAAGAGGACTGTTTTCTGTAGTCTAACTTGTTTATTGGTCAACAGGATTGTGAATTGGTAAAACTACAATGCAAATGACATGTATAAGTATAAAGCATATAAGATAGCATGTACAGCAGAAAGCATAGAACAACATGTACTACAACATTACATTAACTCTGAGCATATGTTCAAAATGTCTACACATAGGATTACATATCTAATATCTAACATGTTCCCTGAGACAATTATAAACAGCTCTACATAATGTCCCTGAAACAAAGATAGAATTCTCACCAAATATGCATGTACAAGGATGATGGAGTTTAAGAAGGAGAACTGCATGGAACAGCTCTGCTGATGTCATGTAGTCTGTATGTAGACTGGGCTTCTCCTTCCCAGAATGCATTGCACTCCCCACAATACGATAAACTTTATTAACAAGAAAACAAAGCGCAGTACATTTTTACCACTGCTAGATGGTGCTGTTACCTAACTAATAACGACAGAATACAGCAGATGTGATCTGTAATGATACTGAAATGAATCTCCTAATGCTGGGACAGAACACTCCCCGTGTGGCGTCAACAGATGCCACCACTATGTCTCTGCGGTGAAAACAACAGGACAAGCTTCACTTCTGGCCTGAGGAATAGTTTACATTCTCCAAGCTTCCAAATTCTTAAGCTCAGCCTTGCGCACGTTCCCATCCTTACTTGGGAATTTGTTGGTGATGAGTAGAGATGATTGAATTTTTAAAAAAATTTGATTCGCTGATTCAGAAAAAATTTCTGGAAAAAGTTAATTTGATCTGTGAAAAGGTGAATTACATTTAAAAAATGGCTATTTCCTGGCTGCTGAGAGCCTTTATAGTGGTGTAGAACACTGTGCCATAGGGAGTATGCTTTGGTAGTGAAATAATACTGTGAGTCCGTAAGTCATGCAGATGACAGGCGTCGCTCTTAGAATCACTGCATACTTCACTTATTTGGGCGGTCACGGGGCCAAAACTAAATTCAATTATCAACTCAGGCTTACAGGTAGAAGTTACAGTCACGAAGAAGCGCACTCCTTTTACACCCTCGTCAGCTAATTCCACATAGATGTCTACAGAACCTGTTCTATTAAATGCTTTTACAAGTGGAGACCCCCCTAACACAAATAACTGCAGCGCTATATGCTGAATATATCTTGATTTTTGTTCAGAAATAGACCACTATATGCTTTAACCAGAAAACAATTAAAGAGTAAAGTGCGTATATATTTTTCTTTTTTGAATGAAATACACCCCTATACAGTTTCAACAGAAATCACTGCAACACTGCAGTGCGTATATACAATTTTTTCTGGTGTATAAGACGACTGGGCATATAAGACGACCCACTACTTTTCCTGTTGAAATATGGGGTTTGGGCTATACTCGCCGTATAAGACTACCCCTCTTCCAACGCACAACAAATATAAATTAAACAGGCGATCCGAGCATGAGGAAACCACTGAGAGCAGGGAGAGGGGGCTGCTTCAGGAGCGATGCCCGGGATGCAGTGCACAGTGGCTCAGCTAGAGGGCGTCTGTCCCTGTACCTGGAGAATATATATTTCTTGTTGGATGGAAAACAGCCACTTTACGCTTTAACCAGAAAACAATTAAAGAGTGAAGTGCGTATATATTTTTCTTGTAGTACTGAAATACGACCCTATACTCTTTCACCAGAAATGACTGCAAACGTGCAGTGTGTTTATATTTTTTGTTTATTACTTAAATACCGCCCTAAACTCTTTCACCAGAAATGACTGCAAATGTGCAGTACGTTTAGATTTGTCGTGTATTACTGAAATACCGCCTTAAACTCTTTCACCAGAAATGACTGCAAATGATTTCAGCGTAAATAACAACAAAAGTGACCTGCATATATATTTATATTTTTCCACAGATAAAATCCACTAAAGGCTTTTCAACATAGCACTTGCAACCCAATAACTAATTGCTGGAATGACAGAGCTGTATTATAAGGCCTTACTCACACGTCCGTAGTGTTTTGCGGATCCGCAAAACACCTTGCCACCAGCCTTATAGAGATGCCTATACTTGTCCGCAATTGCGGGCAAGAATAGGACATGCTCTATATTTTTGTGGAGCCGCCTTCCAGAAGATTGGCGGCTCGCTCCGCAAATGCGGAGAGCAAAGTGTGTGCTCTCCGCATCCATCACGTTCCCATTCAAAATGAATGGGTCCGCACCCATTCCGCAAATTTGCGGACCGGGTGCGGACGTAGATTGCGGTTGTGTGAATTAGGCGTAAGACTATCTGTATCCCCAAGTAATGTTTCCCTTCACTTGTAAATCGCTTCTTATCACAATGAGGATTTTCCTATTACTGTCCCTAGCATCTCCACACGTCTCTCCCTGCCTGTGAAATGATTCCTCTCACTATCCTTTTCCTGCACTAGTAAATCGCTTCTTTCCTTTTTTTTTTTTACGATGAGTTTTTCTTTGACTCTCCCTAGCGCCTGCATACACGTCTCTCCCTGAACAAAGTACGATTGTAAATGGCAGAATCTAAGATGGACGATGTATTTATAGGGCTGTAACATCACCGGGCTGGCTGCTGATTGGCTGCATGCAGGGCATTATGGGTCATCCTGCCTTCCCACAGTTCCTTGCCCCATGTTCTCACACGTGTAGCCTCCAATAACGATTTGTTACCACGAACCACAGGGAAATTCGCATTCATTGCAAATCAAATTTTTCCTGAAATTGTAAACAAATTCCACTTTGTCAGCTTCGATTCGCTCGTCTCTAGGCCCTGTGGCCACTCATTCCGGTTCGACTGGCTGTCTTTCATGAGCACAACATCCCCAGGTCTGATGTTCAGCTTATTTTGCCACTTTCTTCTTGATTACAAGGTAGAGATATATTGCTTCCTCCACCTGTCCCAGAAGGCATTAGAAAAACTTTGCACCTGCCTCCATTGTCGTCTATAGAGGTCTTTGTTATTATATTCTCCAAGAGGAGCATTCAGGGTGCTGGTCTTCTGCGTGAGTGGCAGGAGTTAGGATTGTTCGGGGTCATTGGAAAGGGTAGTCAACAGTCTTGTGCTCATGTTGGCTGAGATTTCCGCCAATAATGTGACCAAACTTTCATGTGTGAGTCTAGTGGTCCCCACTTGTAAGAAGATGGAATCCAGGATTTTCCTTGCTATACCTATCATCCATTCCCAGACACCGCCCATGTGAGAAGAATGCGGGGGATTAAAGGTCCAGGTGCATCCCTGCTCGTTTAGGTACCTTTGCATGTTGGCAGTGTCCAAGTTGGAAGGAATTTAAAGTTCTTTAACTGCTCCAACAAAATTCGTGCCTCTGTCCGAATGAATATGTTTCACGGGCCCTCTAATGGCAATAAACCGTTGAAGTGCGTTTATGAAACTTGAAATGTCCATGGATTCGATCACTTCTATATGGACAGCTCTGCTGGACATGCAAGTATACATGACCGCCCAGTGCTTCGCAATGGCGTGAATACCTCTAGTGTGCCGTGTAACCAATGACGAAGCACCGAATACATCCAGACCAATGTTGGTGAAAGGAGGATCTGTACTGAGTCTCTCGGTTGGGAGACTGGCCATCTTTGGGTTCTGAAACATGCCACGAAGTTTGCGACAGGTAACGCAGTTGAAGATGAGCTTGCTCATGCACGTCTTCACTCCAACTATCCATAGTCCGGCAGCTCGTAGATTCCCTTTGGTAAACAATCGGCCCTGGTGTTTCACTTGTGGTGATGTCGCACGAGCAGGGTCGTGACGTGGTAATGTTTTTCCACGAATTCCAGATTAGCTTCCTGAAGACAGCCTCCTATTCTTATCAACCCATTTTGGTCAATGATGAGATCAAGCTTCGTCAAAGTGCTGTTCTTAGAAACTGTTTTGCCTTTGCTGAGTCTATTTCTTTAGCATAACATTCATGTTCTATAGTGCATATTATTATGTTTTGGCCTTTTCTAGATTAGCAGCGGTAAAGGTGTGTTTGCAGTGAATTGACAACCTATGAAGGGCTTCTGGCTCACAGGTAATGTAGATTTATAAGACTGAGCTATATGATCTAGACAGGCTATAGCACGAACGAGTGACATCTAGGTGGAGAACCTGCCGAAACAATGGGATTTGAGTTGGTGGTCCGAAGTCACTGTATGTAGAACATATACTTCAGGTCGGATTTCTTCATCAGCATCTGGGTCTACCAATTCAGATGTGTCGGATCCGATGTCAAAAGATGTGGAACATTACAGGAATACAGGAGCCATAAATCATGTTGTGTTTTTAAGGTGGCTTGGTGTAACAGATCTAGTCGCGTAGTCTGCAGGATTATGCTGTGTAGGCACGTAGTGCCACTATTTAGGACAAGTGAATTTCCTGAACCTTAGCACCTGATTACAGACTTAGACGTAAAAACATCTGGTTTTGTTGCAGATGTATCCTAGGACTACCTTGCTGTCCATATAAAACTCAACTTCTTTGATTTCTAGGTACATTTCTGAAGTTATAAGTTCAGCCAACTCCACTGCAAGCACAGCGGCGCAAAATTCCATTCTGGGTATCGTGTGTTCGCGGAGTGGTGCTAGCTTGGTCCGGCTCATGACAAATCCTATATGGTATTGTTCTTTGATGTCTATGGTCTTTAGGTATGCTATGGCAGCAATTGCCTTGACTGAAGCATGGCAGAAGATATATAGTCTTTGCATCTTGACTTCAGTAGATGGCACGGAAGCATATAGTCGTGCCACATGAAGACTAGTCAAAGCTTCGAGAGACTTCTTCCAACCTGTCCACAGGTCCTTTTCTCCATGGGAAGCGGATCATCCCAATCAGACGTCTCTGTGGTGAAGTCCCTTAACATCATTTTACCTTGGATAGTAACAGGCGCTACAAAAACCAGAGGTTTGGACAGGACTCCTCTGTGTGTGAACGGCTTTTCTTTCTTGCTGATTTGGAAGGTGAATGTGTCTGCCTTTAGGTCCAACAGCAGACAGAGGCACCGCTGCATGGGGAGGGAGTTGGTGCTAAGTCCCGTAGATCACTTAAATGGTCTTGGGGTGAGAAGGCTTCCATTAACTCACCGCTGTTGGAGGCAATTTTGTGCAAACTCATATTAGATAGTGAGCATCTCTTGAGCTCTTTTTAGGAGACTGATTGCAGTCTCATTCGTGGTTGTGGATTTCAAGCAGTCGTCCACAAATAAATCTTTTTCCACAAAGGATTTGGCATCTGACCCATACATTGCTTCACCCTCTCGGGCTGAATGTCTCAGTCGGTAGATAGTGACTGCAGGGGAAAGACTGTTTCCGAAGATGAGCACTCTAATTTGTTACTCTACAATTTCTTCATTGGGGTCGTTATTGTGGTACCAGCAGAACCTCAAGTAGTTTCTGTGTTCTTCCTTAACGAGGGAGCAGTGGAACATTTATTGTATGTCGGCCATAAATACTACAGAATCTCTGCGGAAATACCTCCAGAAGTCTGTTGTTGAGCTCTGGACCAGACAGCAAGACATCGCTTAGCGAAACACCATTGCACCTGGCGCTCGAGTCGAATAATACTACTTGTATCTGCCCTGGCTTTTATGATGATACACGCCGAATATGGGTAAGTACCAACACTCCTCAGAGTCTTGGAGCGTGGGTGCCATTTCTGCATGGTTGGAATATTCTTTCCATGAAGGTAAAGAAATGTTTTCTCATCTCTGGTGTCCTGGAAGTTTGCGCTTGAGGGAGATAAATCGACTGTAGACAAATTCTTTGTTGTTAGGTAAGTGTTGTCTCCGGTTTAAACGGTAAAGGTGTGACCCAGCTTTTCGACTTGTCTTTTACTATTCCTTGATCCATGATATCCAAGTACAGCCTGTCTTCTATGGACATTGCGACCCTGTTGTCTTCTCTTGTCCTGTGCACACTTGTCCTGTGATCTTGCTCACCATCGCAGGAGGGATCCACGAAAGGACAAGGCACAGGAGCTATCTGTGGCAATTTTTTATTAGGAAACTGCTCTGACATGGCTTGAATAAGGAAGGACGTCCATATTCAAGTGTGTTGGTGAGCATAGTGTTGACTGAGGACGGCTTGTGTGCTCCTCTTAGACAGACGTCTCCTATGATGACCCATCCTAGGTCAAGTCTCTGGGTGTATGGAGCGTTTTGGGGACCTTTAATCTGTTCTCTAGCCTTGTGAACTCCTAGTATGTCTCTTCCAAGGAGTAAGACTATCAGGGCCTTGAGTCTAGTTCCGGTATCAGGTGACGTATATGCTTCAGATGGGGGTGGTATGCTGCTACCTCTGGTGTAGGTATCTCAGAACGGTTGTGAGGTATGTGATAGCACTCCAGTATGGTTGGCAGTGATAATCAGGTCTGACTATCTATGGACTTCACCTTGTACCCAGTTGCTTTCCTCTGCGCCGTCTCAACTGTACCTGCACATGTCCTTAAGGAGTAGGGAGAACTGGGCCCTACGATGTTGAAGGTGTCGAAGAAGGTGGGTTTAGCTAAAGGTCTGTTGCTTTGATCATCTAAGATTGCATGTACCTTGATCGCCTTATCTCGGTAACTGCCCGGGTAAACTCTGACAAGGCAGATTTTTGAGCAGGACTTCCCTCCTGCGAGTCCTTTACAGATCTCAGTACAGTGAGAAGTGACTACTGCGGTGTCTATGTCAGTGTCTATCTGTTTCCCGTCATGCTCCTCTATTTGGGGTGATACCTAAGAGGGTGGTCCAGGGTGTAAAGCTGTGCTGTTTTCTGTGCATGTCACACTGACCTTACAGTTCCTGGCGAAGTGTGATGTTGTAGCGCAGCACCTGTAGCAGATATTGTTCTCTTTGAGGAATTTTTTGCGGTCCTCTAAAGACTTCTCCCTGAAGGCTCTGCATTTTAGTAGAGTATGTGGTTTTTTTGTGCAGGGCGCATTCTTTGGTAAGATCTTTAAGTTTGTTCTCTTCTTGAGTAGACTTAAACGACCTGTAAGGAGAACCTGTGGAGGCAATGTTAGTTTTATGGACTGCCACTGGTGTTTTATGAGGATTGACACCAGGGGTAGTGGGACATGACAATGTAAAGTAAAAACTGGGATAATTTCTGTAGTCTAACTTTTTTATTGGTCAACAGGATTGTGAATTGGTAAAACTACATTACATGTATAAGTATAAAGCATATAAGATAGCATGTACAGCAGAAAGCATAGAACAACATGTACTACAACATTGCATTAACTGTAATTACATGTCCAAAATGGCTGTCTATACATAGGAATTAATATCTAGTATCTAACATGTTCCCTGAGACAATTATAACTAACTAAACAGCTCTGCATAACATAATGTCCCTGAAACAAAAATAGAATACTCACCAGATATGCTTGAACAAGGATGATGGAGTTTAAGAGGGAGAACTGCATGGAACAGCTTTGCTTATGTCCTGTAGTCTGTATGTAGACTGGGCTTCTTTTTCCCAGAATGCATTGCACTCCCCAAAATACATTAAACTTTATTAACAAGAAAAAAAAGCGCAGTAAATTTGCTAGATGGTGCTGTTACCTAACTAATAACTACAGAATACAGCACATGTGATCTGTAATGATACTGAAATGAATCTCCCAGTGCTGGGAGAGAACAATAGATATTCATAAAACCCTGCCATTCAGATACCTCTTTAAACCACTCTTAATGATAAAGATAGATGTAGCTTGACTATAATCAGGGACAAAATTTGTACCTGTGATAGTGTCAACGCCTTTACCCATTTCCCGGCATATGGTTCAGTTCTGATGCATTAGCTCCTCCATGGCAGTATGAAAAAATGAAAATAGGTTCCAAACACCTGTAGCAAATGAAGAGTATATATAGTATAATAAGGAAAGATCCCTTCAGTCGGTCAGTCTTTAGTAACATTTTCTGATAGGAGATGATACTGTTATGCTATTTAATAACACGCAGCAACAGAAATGCCTGAGTAAAGGGCACAAATGCTGCTAAAGTGCTTTTCATAATGGCCTTTAATGCTGTGTGATTGTTTCTGCCATCATGTATATAGTTACATAATAATATCACTATAGCTATTAGCAGTCTTTGGAGTTTCTTAATACAGCAGATGTTCTTGTACCAGACGTCACAACATAAGCATGTAAAAAATACAGATTTATAGTTCTTGTGTTCTCCTTCCATTAAAGGGGTTGTTCCATGTAAAATATTCTAAATTTTTCAACCCAGCACCTGGATCTAAATATTTTCAGAAGTGCATGTAATTAACCCCTTCCTGACATTCACAATCTGTTACTGACAACCAGGCCCCTGCTATGTTTGTTGGTATCTCTGAAAACTCTGATGCCGGCGGAGTAACCCTTTAGATACCGCTGTCAATGCTGACCACGGCATCTAAGGGGTACACAGAGGGAGGGAGCTCCCTCTCTTACTCCACTGGCTACCCACAATGCGATCGCAGGGTTCTGATGGTTGCCATGGGTCTCGGAAGCCTCACAAAGGCATCTGGGCCTGCCATGTATGGAAGCCTATGTGGCCCAGGCTGTGTCTCATGCTGTATTGTACTGCATTGAAACAGGGATCAGAACCTCAAAAGTTGAAGCCCTATAGTGGGACAAAAATAAAAGTACGACTTTTTTAAATTTGATAAACATAGAAAAATAAAAGTTTTTAAGTGTAAAAATTTCTCCTTTCCCTTATCAAGCATTTTATGTAAAAAAAAAAAATAGACAATTAGGTATTGCTGCGCCAGTAACGACTGGCTCTATAAAAATATTACATGATTTACCCTATCAGGTCAGATCCATCAAGATAAAAATAAAAATGTATGGTTCTCAGAAAATGGCCATACTAGTAACCCAGAGGCTGTTCAAAAGCCTGGTCTGTGAATGGCACTTTTATGGGGGTGATCTGTGGATGGCACTGTTATGGGGGCGATCTGTGGATGGCACTGTTATGGGGTCATCTGTGATTGGCACTGCTATGGGGGCATCTGTGGATGGCACTGTTATGGCGGCATCTGTGGATGGCACTGTTATGGCGGCATCTGTGGATGGCACTGTTATGGGGCATCTATGGATGACACTGGAATGGGGGCCATCTGTGGATGGCACTGTTATGGGGCCATCTGTGGATGGCACTGTTATGGGGCCATCTGTGGATGGCACTGTTATGGGGGCATCTGTGGATGGCACTGTTATGGGGGCATCTGTGGATGGTACTGTTATGGGGGGGATCTGTGGATGACACATCTTATGCTGTGTGTCATCCACAGATTCCCCCATAGCAGTGTCCCTGTGGATTGAATGGGGGCCGGCATCTGGTTTTGTAATGGCAGCGGCGCCCGGTGCAGTCACTGTATTCTACTACACCAGGCCCCGCTCACTGTGGTATAATCATATCTGACCTGTAGATATTGTTAAACTATTCAAATCATCTGAAATCCAGCGCCTGTCCTACTTACTACTAACTTCGTAGCAGGTAGGAGGCCGGACGGGCTGGCGCTGGTGGCAGCGTGACTCACTACGTAACGTGTCTGCGCCACCTGCTTCATTCATAAAGTGGGCGGAGCAAGAGCGTGACGTAGTGAGTTACGCTGCTGCCCGCCCGGCCTGCCTCCTGCCTGCTAAAAAGTTAGTAGTAAGTAGTACAGATTTCAGATAATTTGAATAGTTTAACAATACCTACAGGTTAGATATGACTATAGTACAGCAGAGCGGAGCCTCTCAGCTGATACACCCGCCGGCCGAAATGCTGTGTGGCATCAGTGTAAATTGCAGCATTCGCAGACGCACTGCGATCTTCTTCCCCACTTTTGGGGTGAAAATAGTGCGTCTTATAGGGTGAAAAATGTGGTACCTTGACTGGCAATAATGCCAATCGCGGTAATTTAAGGCTTCCTACCGACATTCCTTGCAGTCAATGGGGATGTCGGTAGTTGCTTTGAATGCTGTGAGTCTCGCTGACGAGACCCATTCAATTCTTATTTTGGCCACCAGATGTCAGGCAAACATAAGAAATGATCAACTAACAGTAATAAACTCATTTTAAAAATACATGATGGTTCAAAATGAAAAATTACAAAACGGAATTTATAGGCTCATATATGCTCTTCAAAATAATTACAAAAAGTTTAAGAAAAAATGGTAAAATATACAAAGAAATAAAAAAATAAGTTTAAATCACCCCCTTTCCGTATAATAAATAAAATAAATACCTAAGTAACAAAAAATATAAACATCATGGGTATCACCATGACTGAAAACGCCCATACTATTTAAACATAAAAAAAAAAATCCAATACGGCGAATAGCGTATCGGAAAAAAGGGTCAAAATGGCCAATTTGCCATTTTTTCATGGCTTCTCTTACCCCAAAAAATGTAATAAGGTATGATTCAAAAGTCACAAACACTCCAAAATTACAGATGGTCACGCAAAAAATGAGCCCCTATACAGCTCAGAATATGGTGATATAAAAAAATTATTATTTTTCAAAGTTTCAATTTATTTTTACACTATGTAGACATAAAAAACCTATACACATTGGGTATCATAATCATATGGATAGAATGAAGGGCATGGGTCAGTTTTGCCACAAATGAAACGCTATGGGAACAAAACCGTTTTTTTTCCAATTCCACCCTATTTGGAATTTTTTACCATTTGTCACTACATTGTATCCCATAATTAATGGTGGCATTAGAATGTACAACTTGTCCTGCAAAAAATAAGCCTTTATACAGCTATGTGAACAGAAATATAAACAAGTTATGGCTTAAGGAAGATAGGGAAGAAAAATGAAAACGCTAAAACGAAAAAACGTTCGGTAGTAAAAGGGTTAAGTACTCTGGTGTGAGTCCATTAGAAAACGTGGTGTGGTGTTTAACAAGCAGGATATGCTCAACCCATATGCAGTTGTGCATGTATCTAGGGGAGCACATCCTGCACTTGTAGTCCGTTGCTAGGGGCAATCAACAGCAAAAAATGCATACAATGGAAGATGCCAGCAACGGACTACAAGTACCACAATAATCATCCTACATACGATAGCGATAATGTGGATGTGGAGAACAATCAAAAACATAACTATAGCAAAAAGCAGGTGCACTCTGCGGCAATGCTAAACCCTCACACTGATAAAATTGAGGGGTTAGTTCGACATATCCTACTAGGAGGACATGTCTTAAGCTCGGACACCACGGCAAGGTCCCTTAAGTAGCCCGAGGCCCTACCACTCAACCTACCTGAGCCGTATGGGCGATTCCAGGAGCCGTTGGGCATTACGGGAGCGTAAGGCCTGACTCACAGACAGCTCACCAGTGACCTCCAGCATGTAACCATGCTTGCAATGGGAGGTGGGAGGTGCCTGTGAGCCCCACCCGAGACCGGCTGATATGGCCCAGAGCCTCCCAGGTGCACCTGAATGTAACCTGTAGATGAAAAGCAGGCACATTAAAATCGGAGTTTATACACCTCCAAACATATTATACAATCCATTAAAAAACGTGGTGTGGTGTTTAACAAGCAGGATATGCTCAACCCATATGCAGTTGTGCATTTATCTAGGGGATGTGAGTCTCAAATAATAATAATAATAAGGGTACATTCACACGACCTTATGTATTTTGCAATTAAACAACTGTGGGATCAAAGCACATGTTACATCCCTGGATATTCAATCTAAAACCTTAGACCAGACATGCTCAACCTGCGACCCTCTAGCTGTTGCAAAACTACAACTCTCAGCATGCCCAAACAGCTTACAGCTATCAGCCTACAGCAGGGCATGGTGGGAGTTGTAGTTTTACAACAACTGGAGGGCTGCAGGTTGAGCATCCCTGCCTTAGACCCTGAAAGTGACCCAGGATTATTCAAAAGTGCTTAGTTCAATAGCCAAAGGCTATCCAATTTCTGTTTTAAGTAATTTTCTTTTATTTAAAACATAACATTTATTATTCACTTTAAGAACCTATAAATTTCCCAATAAAGAAATAGATTAAAAGTTGAAGGTGACCATATGAGTCTTTTCTTTTTACTGTAAATTATTTACATGCATTTAAGATATCAACAGGGATATTTACTTCATATCCCCTTAAAGGAATCTGTCACCTGCCTATCATCATTTTTATTTGTCACTTGTCATTTTGATAAAAAGAATTTTCCTTTATGCTAATTAGGGTCCAAGGTGCACAGAGGGGTGTTTTTCCCAAATCAGGAGCCCAGTAATGCCCCTAATGTGCCCAGCCCGCTTAAATTTGAATCCCAAGCACGCCTACAGCTGCAGAAACCGCTTCCCAGAGGCAAGGCTAATAGCTCCGCCCCTGGCTACCTCCGCTTTCAGGCCACATAACGCCCGATCTTCATCTAGCTGGCCGCCGGAATTCTTGCACAGGCGCGGTGCCGTGGATTTCCTGCGCCTGCCCGATCCTAAGCTAACTGAGGGCACTGCGCCTGTGCGAGAATTCCGGTGGCCGGTGAGATGAAGATTGGGGTGTAATTGTGGCCTGAAAGTGGAGGTAGCCAGTGTCGGAGCCGTTAGCCTCGCCTCTGGGAGGCGATTTCTGCAGCTGTAGGCGTGCTTGGGGATTCAAATTTAGGCGGGCTGGGCACATTAGGGGGGCGTTACTGGGCTCCTGAGCTGGAAAAAAACGCTCCTCTGGGCACCTTGGACCCTTATTAGCATAAAGGAAATTTCGTTTTTTTATCAAAATGACAAGTGACAAAGAAAAAAGAAGAACAGATCCGGATATAAGGTACTTTATTACACATAGATAATGTGACAGAAAAAAATTATGATAGGCAGGTGATAGATTCCCTTTAAAGGGGTTGTCCGAGTTATGAATAAAAAAAATATTATAGCACTGTAAATCTGATGGGCAGCAATATATAACTGAGCTAAGCAAGTTTTAGGTAAAAAAAAAAATTATATTTCCTCATTTCCCTGGTTCTCTTCTGGCCCTTTGCTTATCTGCAATAACAACAATCTCTGCCCCTCGCCCTGCTCTGCAAAGGGAGTAAATACAAGTGCTGCCTTGAGTGACATGTCTGCCTTCTGGGATACTCAGCAGCATGTATGTGTAGGACTACAACTCCCAGCTGTACAATGACACTGATGATGCACACAGAATCTCCCCCCTACCTGTTCTTGTGCAGAACTCCACTAGTCTGTCAGCTCCAGTGCCAAGCATTTGTCTCCTTACTGCCTGAAGCTACTCAGTAAAGCCTTCAGCCCTGAGTCTGTGCTCCTGAAGGGGTTAATATCTCCTGAAGTATCCAGTGGGAGGAAAACACAGGGCAGAGAGCAGCAGCAGACGGCAGAGCAGGAAGTGCGTGGCCAGCCCAGTGACGTCTCATGTACAGACACAGATCTGATCTCTTAGGCCCCTTTCACACGGGCGAGTTTTCCGCGTGGGTGCTTAGCAACGGACCAGATCTTTATTATTTTCCTTATAACATGGTTATAAGGGGAAATAATAGCATTTTAATAAAGAATGCATAGTAAAATGAAGGAAGGGGTTAAAAATAATAAGTTAACTTACCTTAGCCACTTGATCGCGTAGTTGCGAGTCTGTCCTCTCTTTTCCAACATCAGCTAAGAACTAGAGGACCTGTGATGACGTCACATCACATGGTCCAATCACATGGTTCATCTTACCATGGTGATGGACCATGTGATTGGACCTTGTGATGTGACGTCATCACAGGTCCTTTAGTTGTTAGCTGATGCTGAAAAGAGAGGACAGATCGCAACTACGCGATCAAGTGGCTAAGGTAAGTTAACTTTTATTATTTTTAACCCCTTCCTCTTCATTTTACTATGCATTTTTTTTATTAAGAATGCTATTATTTCCCTTATAACCATGTTATAAGGAAAATAATAAATTCTCCAGAATATTCTACTCAAACCGGACTTCAGTGATGAAGTCCGGCTTCGGGTCTGGGAACTAAACATGGCGATTTTCACACGCGTGCAAAACGCATTACAAACGTTGCACCCGCTGGGAAAATCGCGCATATTCCTCGCAACGCACCCGCCTCTTATCCGGGCGTCAAACATGACGCTCGTGTGAAAGAGGCCTTAGGCTTGTGCACGAAACATCATCAGAGCAGGGAGAGGACAGAGGAGCTGTCATGTAACCCCCAGTGAAATCTGAGAAACCAGCAACTGGAGATAAAGTAAGTCAATTGTAAAGTCCTTTCATTTGCCTAGTTAGAACCATACAAAGAACAAAAAATAACTCGGACAACCCTTTAAGTAAATGTGCAATGGCTATGATAGATTGTGTCAATTTAATAACATCTATGTTGAAACTAGATGTATAATTCTTATTGAGTTGTTGCCATTTGCACATAGTCAATTAGCGATAGGTTACATAAACTGTTGTTGTGGAAATTTTATTAGGATGTGTTTTTAATATGTCATGTATTGTCATCATGTCTCTCAGTGTGTAAACCATTGGAGTGGATATCTTACTATGGATGTAGAGAACAATCAGCTGTCGGGCGCAGAGGTCTCTGCTGGCAAACAGTCTATGTACTATGCACTGGGCTGTGGGCCGGGGAGACTGATGCGCTACAGAGCAGTGTTTTCTTGGGAAATGAATGAGTGGATTTATTGGCTTAGCGTGGATGAATTTATTAAGAGAACAATATACAAAAAGAACGTGCGTTTATTGTTTCCAGTGTGCCTGATCAACCGCTGGAGATAGTGGCGCAATTCCTGTACATAAGCACACATGAGAATCCTAGTGAACTAAGGCTGACTTCAGTGGTAATTGGAGACATGGGGGGTGATTGTACTGTACATGAAGGAAGTGGTCAGGTGTTGGGCCTACCCCTTCCTATTGTAACCCCTGTTTGTCTATTAAAATAAAGAAAAGAGTCTGGGCGGGAACAGTGCGCACCAGATTTCTAAGCATGGAACATATTGTCTGACTCTGGAGGAGTGTGGCCTTTCCTTACACAAAAGGAGCTTGATACACGTGCTTGTAAGCACGGGAGAAATTATTTGTGGCTGGCGTACTTTGGTGCACTTTTAGCGCATCTTGGATATGTGCGTCGGACACAAGGAAATTTCTACAACACTTTTGATACCTAATGTTGCGGATTCAAATCTATATTACTGAGCCTAAGCTTGTAGCAATATCACTTTCTGTCCCTCATCGCTACTATCTCCCTCTCCCTTGTATTTCAATATCTTACTAAGCTAACAGCGTGGCTGTAGCACATCCCAACGCTATCTCAATATATTCACATGGTCACTTTCTTTAAAAACAGTGTGAGCGCAGCTCCGCCAACATGTTTCACCGCTAAACGCGGCATACTCAGGGGTAACAGAGCTACTGCTAACACGAGCGCTCTCTCCGAGTTTCATTTAAACCTAAAAGGTGGATTTACCTTTCATATCATCCAATGTGTAAGAGCTATTCCTAAATCTTCGACGGAATAAGCCAATAGGATACTACTACTTTACAATTACTGCCTCCGATAGGTGCTTTTATCTAGGTATCTAGTGCGCATAAATAAGGTAATAGGTATATTCGTCCTTCTTTATTTGTTATGCGCAGACTCAGAGACTTATACTTTTTCTCGCTGCATCATCCACTCTGCGCATCTCTTTTCCTGCTCTGCGCAAGCGCTTGAACTTAGACTTATTCTCTATGATTAGTCTTTAGTGCGCATGTTTTAGGACTTCAAAATTATCTACAATCTTCGGCTGACGTATACACTAGATCAAAATGGAGAATTATACTCCAATAAGGTCGACAATTAGATCAGGGTTGTAATTTGATGTAAATATGCTTCCAAACTTTACAAACGGGCTAAGATATCAGTGACCAATCCTAATTAACACTCTATTTCACATAATTTTACATCTATTTAACCCCTTCACGCCCAATGATGTACATGTACGTTATTGGGCGTGTGTTTAATAATAGCGCCCACTCCTGCCTGCTGCGGGCGCCATAACTGCGGGTGGCTGCCTGCTTCTTATAGCATTCACAGGATAGACCCCAGCACGTTTGTTGGGATCTATCCTGTGAATAAAATGTGGAGAAAGCTCCTTCCCGCGCAACGTAAGAGGAGGATAGAGTGCTGGCTATCTTCAATATTGCTTCTTATAGCAGACACCCGCGGCTAATGTCCGCAACCGGCGGTAATGCCGATCGCGGACATTTAACCCCTCAGATGCTTTGGTTATGCCCAGGGTCCCTGTGTAGCGATCAGAGGAGCTGGAGCATGTATGCAGCAGCCCCTCTTCTTTATGAATGACAGGAGGCTGCTGCATAGTATTTTCTATGGAGCCCTTGCCTGAAATAGAGCTCCATAAGAAAGTAGTGAAATTATCATAGATTCCAATGCAAGTGCATTAGAGTCTATGATAAAAGCAATCAGATGATTGCATGTTACAGTTTGCTATGGGATATTAATAAAAATAAATAAATAAATAAAAAACATAAAAATTCGAATCACCCCCTTTCCCAACTAAAGAAATTAAAATATACACTTCGAGGGTGTCGCAATGTGCAAAAACACCCATAGTATAAAGATACAAAAATATATTCCCCATATGGCAAACAGCAAAATGGAAAAAAAGTGTCCAAATGGCCTATTCGCAGTTTTTGGTCGCTTCATTTTCTACAAAAATTAAATAAAAAGTGATCAAAAAGTTATTCACATCCCAGAATGAGATCAATGAAAAGTTCAGATCACCCCGGAAACAATGATCTTCCACTCAGCTCCGTACACATGATTACAAAAAAGTTATAGCGGTAAAAATATGGCGACAAAAAAATAAAACAGATTTTTGTCCCCCACTTTTAAATTTTTTTTGTCACTATCAAAACGCAATAAAAACTATACATATAAGGTATCACTGGATTCGTACTGGCCTGTAGAATAAAAATGACTGGTCAGTTTTATCGCACATCGAACGTCGTAAATAAAAAACCCGTAAAACTGTGGTGGAATTGCTTTTTTTTTTTTTTGCAATTTCACCCCATTTGGAATGTTTTTCCCGCTTCCCACTACATCATATGCAAAAAAAAACAACTCTGTGCCTGAAAGGGTTAATATCTTTAAATTATATATATTACATTTTTATTAAACATGACTATCGAAATAGTGAAGCACTCAAGATAAAAATAAAATAAAAAATATTAATAATAATAAAGGGAAAAAAAATTGTTAACACTGTATATAAATTAATAGCCATAAATTCCACATATCTAATTTATGTGCAGTAGTAGGCTTGTATTTTTTCCATGGACATACCTTATATGTCTTAAAGTAGACGTGTCCTTCTCTGTCTCTATTGTACTTAGATGACCTGAGATTCGATGTCTGAGTTCTTATGTGGCGTTTCTGGCATACAACTTTGGACACGGGCATGATGCTACATAAATTACCCCTTGGGTCTTGCAGTTAATAAATTGTCTAATCTCGTATTCCTTTTGATCACTTGGATTTGTGAATTTTTTGATATGTGGAATGTATCTACAAAAGAACAATATCCACATGGTGCTGATCCTTGATATTTTTCTCAACTAGTCTTGCCCATACTTTCAATATCTTGAAGAAAGCTATGGACCAAATGGTCCTTCAAATTCAAGCCTCTACAATATGTAATGCTGGGGTTATGCTGGCTCCAGTTCTTTATCTGATTATATAATATGCCAATGTTTTTTAGGATCTGGTATAGTTCTTTATTATATCCTTTAAAAGTGCCAATACATCTGATGATATATATATATATATATATATATATATATATATATATTTTTATTTTTTTTTGGGGGTATTTTCTTGCCCTGTTAAAGGCTCTTTTGGATATCCCCTGTCTTGAAATCTCTGGAAAAGATTATTACTTTCTTTAATAAATGACTTATCATTAGTACAATTTATTCGAGCTCTCAGGTATTGGCCAACCGGAATCCCCCTTTTGAGAGGGAGAGGATGCCAGCTAGTCCAATGCAAATAACTGTTCGTAGAGGTTGGTTTTCTGTATATCTCAGTATCAAGGTGGCCCTCCTCTGTTTTTATTAGTTTTTAAACCAGAAGCACAGACCAGTAGCAATCCCCCAACCGGCATGTGACCTGTAGTATCACCCTTCACATGATCAGAAGTCCGTGACCTCACCGTCACATGGGCTGTCATGTGACTCAAAAGGGTCGGCGCAGCAATCACATGATGAAAGAGTGGGCGTATCCAAGATCAAGTAGACCCCAGTGCTCCAGACTAAAAAAAATATCAAGGAGCCATTGGCTCCTAACCTGAAAAATTTAAGAGCCAAATTTAAAATACACATAATATAGCTTGGATGCTTAGGAGCATGGTGTTTTCTAAGCTACAGCCCAGGCAGTTAAAGGGGGTGTGCACTCATTTCCATGACCTGTCAGACTAGCCAGATTCGCGTTGGCAATCCCTAGGTGCTGGGCCCTGGCTCATTCACTTCCAAGCCTGCTTGTCTTGGGTTTCTCCATGAAAATTTTTGGCTGCAGTGACAATCACTGGCCACAATGTGAGGGGCGGATCTTCACCCAGCAGACGTCTTCAGCGTAGCATATGTCTGCTGGATGAATGCCTTTTCTTTCTTAAAGAGGCAGAGCAGCTGAGCGTCTGCAAATTGCGGATCCGCAAAACAAAACGGATGATGTCCGTATGGCATCTATTTTTTTTTTTTGCGGATCTATAGTAACAATGCCTATTTTTGTCCGCAAAACTGACAATTTCTATCTTTTTTGCGAGGTTAGGTAAATTCTTTAATGTCCGGCAAACCCCTTTGGAGTATCTGCCATTCATCCTTGACTATAGCGGCAATTCTCCCACTATCCCTCCCATATTGTGTCCATATATGGGAGGGATAGTGGGAGAATTGCCGCTATAGTCAAGGATGAATGGCAGATACTCCAAAGGGTTTGCCGGACATTAAAGAATTTATGGTCCCACCCATGATGGCCTATAAGAGGAGTCCTAGTCTCCGCGACAGACTGGTCAGGGCAGATGTGGGGGAAGTGGGATGGATAGGCAACTGCGGTTAGCCCCCAAAAAATGTGGAACCTTCCCTGTCTCTCCTGCTGCAACTGTGGTGGTGTGTTAAAAGGGGACAGCTTTTCGCACCCCTACAGTGGCCGCAAATATAAAATCAAGGAGTACTATACGTGCAGATCCACTAATGTGGTATACATGATTCAATGCCCCTGCAGCATGATTTATGTAGGGGAAACAACGATGGAGCTTAGGGAACGCATTAATAAACACAAGAGCACAATCAGGACTAGGGCCATGGACAAACCCGTTGCAAAACATTTCATTGAAAAAAACCACTCCATCAATCAGCTACGGTTTCGTGCGATTGATGGGGTGGGTTATCTGAGGAGGGGAGGAGATGTTTATGCAATTTTGAGACATAAAGAGTTAAAATGGATACATACTCTGAGATCTTTACAGCCGTGTGGTTTGAATCTCGAGTTTAATGTCACGTCCATCCACTAGATTGGTCGATTGATCCTACAGTGTGAGGCAGGGTTGTACCATTGTTTTTAACTGTTGTTATTATATCATATGTCCTGTATTGCGATTTACATGATATTTGTAATGCGTCCTTTGAAGGACTTATACCTATATATATTGTACTCATATGGCAGCATCGCCAGGTGTAGCGATCATACATGGCTCTTGGCGCCGGGTGGTTGCCGTGGAGACGTTTACTCCCCGTTGTTGGCATTTGATGACATCACGAGATCAGGCGCGGGCTGATGACGCGGTCCGGTGTCGCACTGGACGTGCGTCATCGGGAGCGCGACTACACACGTGCATGACAGAGCGGCGTGGTCATATTGCACAGCATGTATATTCGGGTGAGTACCGCCCACCGGGTGTGACGCTCGATGATGCCTTACAGGTATGGTCCCAACACAGGTGTTGCTGCCTTGGTGTTTATGCAAATACGGATTTTGAAATGTATGTTCGCTGATAGGCCAGCCATGTTTTGGCACACTGTTTGATTGGTGGATACCAATTGCTGCACTCAGGTGCTTTTAATATATATATGTGTACTACAACCCCCATTTGTATGAGCTTGATAAAGGCTATTTATTAGCTGAAACGTTGCTTTGTTATATGTCTTAGAGTTATCAATAAATCCTTATTGCGAGATGCTGCCGAGAATACCCATCTTCTTTTGTAGCACACTATGTGCTGTCCGCATCCGCATTTCCGGATCAGCACTCCCGCATCCGCACTTCTGTTTCTGCAAAAATATAGAACATGTCCGCAATTGTGGACAAGATTAGGAATTTTTTTGTTTTAGTGCTGGAGATGTGAATAGACCCTAAGGCCTCTTTCACACGGGCATTGCGGATTGGGGCCAGATAGGATGTCAGTCAGTTTTGACTTTGATTGCGTTGCGTGGTTCAGTTTTTTCCGCGCGAGTGCAATGCGTTTGCACGCGTGTGAGAAAAAACTGAATGTGGTACCCAGACCCGAACTTCTTCAATGAAGTTCGGGTTTGGGTTAGTTGTAGTGTAGATTTTATTATTTTCCCTTATAACATGGTTATGAGGGGAAATAATAGCATTCTTTAATACAGAATGCTGAGTAGAAGGTCAATTGAGGGTTAAAAAAAATAAAATAAATTAACTCACCTCCTCCAATGGATAGCGTAGCTGCTGGTCTCCTGTTCTTTCTTCAGGACCTGTCAAAGGACCTGTGGTGACGTCACTGAGCTCATCACATGGTCCAATCACATGGTCCACCACCATGGTAATGGACCATGTGATTGGACCATGTGATGTGACATCACCATAGGTCCTTTAGTCGGCAGCTCATGAATTAAAGAAGAAAGAAGAGATCGTCAACTACGCAATCAAGTGGATAAGGTGAGTTAATTTTTTAATTTTTAACCCGTCAATCCACATTTACTAAGCATTCTGTATTGAGAATGCTATTAATTTCCCTTATAATCATTTTATAAGGGAAAATAATAAAGATGGGGTGCCCATCCCGATCGTCTCCTAGCAATCATGCGTGAAAATCGCACCGCATCGGCACTTGCTTGCGGATGCTTGCGATTCTCACGCAGCCCCATTCATTTCTATGGGGTCTGCATTGCGTGAAAAATGCTGAATATAGAGCATGCTACGATTTTCACACAACGCACAAGGGATGCGGGAAAATCACCGCTCTTCTGCACAGCCCCATTGAAATGAATGGGTCCAGATTCAGTGCGGTTGCAATGCGTCAATATCACGCATTGCACCCGCGTGGAATACTCGCCCGTGTGAAAGGGGCCAAAGTCTGTATGCAGGTTTTGGTGTAATATGCGGCAGTGCACACATCACCGCTGAGGTGGACCAAAAACTGCAGTTGTCCAGCCTAAACAGTCACCCCCAATTATTCCACCAGACAAGAACATTTTGGGGCATCATACTCTCTGTGCATCAGTTGCCCATAGCAACCAGTCAGCCTGCAGCTTAGAGAACATGAACGAGTCCGATTGGTTGCCAAGGGCAACTGCTAACCGTCCTCTCCTACCTGCCGCAGTGAGGGCCTCAAATGCTGCCATCTGAAGCTGTCGCCGGCTCCCCTTGTGTCTCGCTGTGGGCGCGGCAGACCGGACTTAAGCGGTCACCGGGATGACGATGCGGAGGAGGGAGAGGAGAGCGGACACCGGAGACCCAGCGCACACCGGGACATCCTCTATTATCGACCTCCTGGCCATTTGCCTTACTGCAAGGCAGCATAACCACCCCTCCACAGCACCCCCTGCAGGGAGGCGCTTACGGATATCTCTCAGTATTTCAGCAGCTGGCGCTGTGATGCCGGGAGTACCAGCGATTCCAGGAGGCACAGGAAGAGTACCAGTCTGAAGCGAGCAGTCTAGTTGTGAGGAGGTTGCGGCCAGTCTGGGCCCAGTTTCTCCCCCTTGCAGTGGTTGTCATGTTTTGGGGTTTCATGCTGCGAGGCCCCCTGTTCAAATAGATCTCCTTCGTTCACCAGCTCGGCAGGGAAGAGCTCCCGCAGAAAGTTCTCCAGCAGATGTCGGCTCTCTGTCAGGTCCCACAGTTCCCCGACAACCAGGACTTTCTGAGGAGCCCAGAAGCCCTCCAGCACCTCCCTGAAGCGTCTCTCGCCATGCTGGCCTTCATCATCCCAGCAGCAGTGGCGTGCCTAGGGTGTTTGGCGCCCAAGGCGGCAGTGGCGTGCCTAGTGTGTTTGGCCCCTGGGGCTGGTCCTTTCTCTAGCACCCCACTCCCCCCCCCCCCCCCAATAATTGATTACATACCTCTTACATCCAGGGACATCTCCTGTCATAAAGACCTTCTCTTTCCTCTTCTCTTCTGTTAGACTGCCATGACAAATTCTTTCAGCCGCATCTCGTCTCTACAGAGTTTGTAATACAGACACGTTAGATTTCTCAGTTTTTCTATCAACCGCCTCATCCTGGTGTCCCCACAGTGTCATCCTTCTGCCACCCCCAATACTGTGCCGTGGTGCTCCCCAATGTCCCAGGTACTATACTGCTGAAAAGAATAGTGACCCCAGTAGACATAATTCAGGTCATTTATCAAACTAGTGTAAAAGTAGAACTGGATTTCCAAAAGAGCTGTCAAATATGAAAGGTGGAATCTGATTGGCTGCTTTCGGCAACTAAGCTACTTTACACCAGTTTGATGAATTACCCCAAATGTCCCTATAGTGTCCACAGCAGATATAATGTCCCCTAGAGTGCCCCCAGTAATAATAACACCCTATATTGTGCTCCAGGTAATAATCCCTGTCAAGTATCCCCAAAATAATAGAATTGCCCCCACAGTGCTTCCCAAAAGCAATGCCCCCACGCTGCCCCATATAGTAATTTCCCCAAACTGCCCCCACACAGTAGTGTCCCCCACACTGCCCCCATACAATAGTGTCCCCACACTGCCCCCATACAGTAGTGTGCCCCACACAGTAATTTCCCACACTGCCCCCATACAGTAATTTCCCCACAGCGCCCACATACAGTAGTGCCCCCACACTTCCCCATACAATAGTGTCCCCCATACAGTAGTGCCCCCACACTGCCCCATACAGTAGTGTCCCCGTACAGTAGTGTCCCCACACTGCCCCCATACAGTAGTGTCCCCACACTGCCCCCTTACAGTAGTGTCCCCACACTGCCACCCATACAGTAGTGTCCCCCACACTGCCCCCATACCATAGTGTCCCCACACTGCCCCTACAGTAGTGTCCCCACAATGCCCCCTACATTAGTGTCCTCCATCCCCCCGCCTACAGTAGTTTCCCCTACACAGTAGTTTCCCCACACAGTAGTTTCCCACACAGTAATTTCTTGCACACAGTAGTGTACCCCACACTGCCCTACACAGTAGTGTCCCCCACAGTAGTCTCCCCACACTGCCCCCTACAGTAGTGTCCCCACAATGCCCCTACTTCAGTGTCCTCCATCCCCCCGCCTACAGTAGTTTCCCCTACACAGCAGTTTCCCCACACAGTAGTTTCCCCACACAGTAATTTCTTGCACACAATAGTGTACCCACACTGCCCTCCACACAGTAGTGTCCCCCACACGGCCACCACACAGTAGTCTCCCCACACAGTAGTGTCCCACACACAGTAATTTCCCGCACACAGTAGTTTCCCCACACAGTAGTGTACCCCACACAGTAGTGTCCCAAAAACAGTAGTATCCCCACACTGCCCCCACACAGTAGTGTCCCCACACTGCCCCCACACAGTAGTGTCCCCACATAGTAGAGTACCCCACACTGCCCCCACACAGTAGTGTGCGCCACACTGCTCCGACACAGTAGGTTCCCCAACACTGCCCCCACACAGTCATTTCCACCACACTGCCCTCATATAGTAATTTGACCCACACAGTAGTTTCCCCATATTGCCGCCATTTAGTAATTTGCCCCCACATAGTAATCCCTCCATAATTATTGCCCCCACACAGTATCTCACCATAATATTTTTCCCCACGTGTCCTCCTGTGTCCCCCAAAGTTACTTGGCACATAAAATAATAAAAAAACTAAAAGCTAAATACTCACTTCTGTCCAGGCGCTTGCTCGCAGAGGAAGGTGCGCACACTTCACTGTGCTGCTGCGTCCAGGCACAGGTGCGCATGATTTCACTACCGCATAGGCCTCAGGCCTGCTAGGCCTGAAGCCTTTGGCGGTGATTGGCTGCGGGGCAGGGAACTATGTGCTCCATGCCCCGCCGCAGTATGTGGGCGTCAGCGCTGCAGCAATGAGCGCTTCCATCTGTATTGATGGAAGCGCTCATTACTTCTCTGGCACCCCTGAGAGCCAGCACCCAGGGCAGACCGCACCCCACACACCCCCTAAGCACGCCACTGTGGGGCAGGTCCTTTTCTGGCACCCCTCCCCAAAAAATGATACCCCTCACAGTAGTATTGTCCTCATTGTACAACCTTCACAGTAGTTATGCCCTCTCTGTGCCCCTTTCGCAGTTGTAATGCCCTCTTTGGGCCCCTTCACAGTAATAATCCCCATTGTGCCCCCTTCACAGTAATAATCCCCATTGTGCCCCCTTTATAGTAATAATAGACATTGTGCCCCCTTCGTAGTAATAATCCCCATTGTGGCCCCTTCACAGTAATAATGCCCACTGTGCCCCCTCACAGTTTTTAATAAATAAATAATAAAAATCATATGTACCCTAAAATAGTACCATATGGGGTAATAGTCTCTCTAGCGTACTATTAGTGTAGATAGTTTATAGTGACCAATGTCACAATTGGTCACTATAAACTATCTACACTAATAGTATGTTAGAGAGACTATTAACCCATATTAGTTGCTGTCCAAGTCATTGACCAAACTATATCACTTTTTGCTGCTATACACCTATTATCCGGTATATAAATTTTGCTGCTACAGTGCATTTTACCTATTTATTATGTATTATTTAATCTTGATTGGTGCTGTGTACAATAGGGACATTGTTCCTTTCTGTAATCTAATTGGTGCTATTCCAAGACTGTTGCTGCTACAACACATTGGTTGGAGTTTTTATAGTGTACATAACCTTAATTTAATTTATTATTCAATAAATTTACATGAATTTACTCTGTATGGTCCGGATTATCTGAGTGTGCCCAGCCACTTTTTCAGATTTAAAGAAAAAAATGGATTCAAATACCAAAAAGTGAAATTTAGAAATTTCATCTCCATTTTCCTTCTTGTGGGACACCTAAAGGGTTAACAAAGTTTGTAAAATCAGTTTTTAATAACTTGAGGGTGTAGCTTCTAAAATGGGGTCATTTATGGGGGTTTCCACTATGTAAGCCACACAAAGGGACTTCAGACCTGAACTGTGCTTAAAAATTGGTTTTGGAAATTTTCTTAAACATTTTAAGAATTGCTTCTAAAATTCTAAGCCTTCTAACGTCCTAAAAAAATAAAATGACATTTACAAAATGATGCCAACATAAAGTAGACATATGGGGAATGTTAAGTAATAAATATTTTATGAGGTATCACTTTCTTTTTAAAAGCAGAGAAATAGAAATTTTGAAAATTGCTAATGTTTTAAATTTTTTGGTAGACTTGGGTTATTTTATAAATAAAAGTGAAATATATTGACTCAAATTTACTACTGTCATGAAGTACGATGTGTCACAAGAAAACAATCTCAGAATGGCTTGGATAAATAAAAGTGTCCCAAAGTTATTACCACATAAAATGACACATGTCAGATTTGCAAAATTAGGCCTGGTCAGGAAGGGGGCAAATGGCCCGGTCTGGAAGTGGTTAAAGAGAAGAGGTGACTGGGAGAAGAGGATTTTGCAGAGGGAGACCTGGTGGATATCTGAATTGAAACGACCCAACCAAGGGGTCTTAATGAACAACTTTCTAGTCACATGATGTTGCTGCCTCCATTATATGCAGTCTGGTTCTTACTAGCATAATCATATTATTGGACTCTCCTTCCTTAACACTTTCAGGACACAGACAATTTTATTTATTTTTTCCTCGCTGCATTGAATACATAATTTATATAGTTATTGTGTTTCATATTTTTTTTTTAAATAAATCTTCGAAAAAACTTTTTTTTATTTGCTTTGTCATATTTTGAGACCCATTTTTGCTGGGCAAACTGTGATTTTCATCAGGGTACATCCGACTTTTTGATCACTTTTATTAAATTGTTCTGGGGGGACGAGGCCAGAAACAAGCAAATCGTCCATTTTTTTCTCTTATGGTGTTCCCCATACCTGATAAATTTATATTTTGTTAGTTTGATGCAGTGATACTGATTATATATTAATTTATTATTTGCATTATTATTATATTATTATGGAGAATGATTTAAAATTTTAAATATATATATATTTTAAACACTTTACTTTGTTTTACTGTAATTTTTAGTCCCCTTAGAGGACTGGAATATGAAATCCTCTGATCGCATATACCATAGATCGCAATAGTATACTGTTGCAGTCTATTGGATTTTTATTAGTCACCTGCCAAGCCTTCCTGCAGGCATAGTTTCACAGGTTGTTTACTATGTCAGCCCTGGAAGCCTTCTTATTGTGTCATAGCAACAGATTAGATCTCCCTGCTAAACTCTATATGTGCCACAGCTTCCAAAGGACAAAAAGGTGACAGGGCCCATTGAGATATTATCTGCTCCACAGAGGGAACCACCAATGCATGCGAATGTTACCTTGTTTTTTGGGTAGTCCAGGAGGTCCCCAGGACTCTTACATCTCAGGCACTTTGTATAACATTTGAATTTCTCAGATGCAAGGATTTTATTTGGCATCTTATGATGAATTATTTTCAGACATGAATTTTTCATAGACAGTATTAATGCCCTTAATGATTCTTAAAAACTGTTACCAATTACTCAAGTCTCTAATTATCAAATATTTTAATTTGCAAGAGACTCTAATGGCACAAAAATGTTTTCAATTGGCTTCAGCTGATTAAATGTGGATGTAAATTTACCATTATAAAAGTAATTAATTTTTCAAATGAGGAAATTCTGAAATAAAACTAGTGCCATGCCGGAGATGACTATGAGAGAAACACATGCAAAGTGACAGATGTCTCATGTACAGAAATAAATATCATAATTAAATGCATGTAGTCTGTATGAGTCAGGGATCCCGCATTCTTAGCTATATTCATGAATGCAGGTTTTTTTTTATTTGAAATTGTTCCATCTGACTCATAGAAATATTAAGATAAAAATTTATTATGTAGAAAGCCTTCTATTATGATCATATTTAGCTGCTATGGACATGACAATGTGAGTTATATACAGTATGTATTTTGATTGAAGTCGATAAGTAAAAAGTTATAGACTGATAGATATTACAGTTGTGTTCAAAATTATTCAACCCCCAATGCTGTAAAGGGTTTTAGGGAATTTAGTGTACATTTGTAATTGTGTTCAGAATGAAATCTTACAAGGACTTTTAAAGAACCAAATGCAACTAAAATGACATCAATTGTTTTTGTAATACAGTATTAAATGTTTTTTTTGTGATTTCTTCATTGACACAATTATTCAACCCCTTAAAGACTACCACTCTTAAGAACAGAGGTTCATTCAAGTGTTTTCGATCAGGTATTGAAAACACCTGTGGATGTCAAGGAGCAGCAATCAAGCATAATAAGCACCAATTAGGCAGATTTAAAATGACTGTGATACTCAGCTCCTTCTAGACATTTACTGGTGTGTTTACAAACATGGTGAAGTCAAGAGAATGGTCCAGGAAGACAAGAGAAGAGGTGATTTCTCTTCACAGGAAGGGCAATGGCTATAAGAAGATTGCAAAGCTGTTAAACATACCAAGAGACACTATAGGAAGCATCATTCGCAAATTCAAGGCAAAGGGCACAGTTGAAACGCTACCTGGTCGTGACAGAAAGAAGATGCTGACTTCGACTGCTATGCGCTACCTGAAGCGCAAAGTGGAGAAAAGTCCCCGTGTGACTGCTGAGGAACTGAAAAAGATTTGTCAGATGCGGGTACTGAAGTTTCAGCTCAGACAATAAGGCGCACACTGCGTAATGAAGACCTCCATGCCAGAACTCCCAGGCGCACCCTTGCGGTCTCCAAAGAATAAGAAGAGTCGACTGCAGTATGCCAAAAGTCATGTGGACAAACCACAAAAGTTTTGGGATAGTGTTCTGTGGACTGATGAAACAAAATTAGAATCGTTTGGGCCAATGGATCAACACTATGTTTGGAGGACGAAAAACAAGGCCTATGAAGAAAAGAACACCTTGCCTACTGTGAAGCATGGTGGGGGTCAATCATGCTTTGAGGCTGTTTTGCTTCTACAGGTACAGGGAAGCTTCAGCGTGTGCAAGGTACCATGAATTCTCTTCAGTACCAGGAGATATTGGATGAAAATGTGATGCAGTCCGTCACAAACCTGAGGCTTGGGAGGCGTTGGACCTTTCAACAGGACAATGATCCCAAGCATACCTCAAGTCCACTAGAGCATGGTTTGCAGATTAAAGGCTGGAACATTTTGAAGTGGCCATCACAGTCACCAGACTTAAATCCGATTGAGAACCTCTGGTGGGACTTAAAGAAAGCAGTTGCAGCGCGCAAGCCTAAGAATGTGACTGAACTGGAGGCTTTTGCCCATGAAGAATGGGCGAAGATACCCGTAGATCGCTGCAAGACACTTGTGTCAAGCTATGCTTCACGTTTAAAAGCTGTTATAACTGGAAAAGGATGTTGTACTAAGTACTAAGATTGAATGTCACTTGGGGTTGAATAAAACTGATAATGATGTGAGCACAGAAAAAGACATTTGTGGTTATTTCATTATAAATGTTATTACAAGTGCCTCTTTGATTTAATTGTAACCAAGATGACTGAAATGATCAAAATCAATGTCAAACTGGGTTGAATAATTTTGAACACAACTGTATATCACTATGTCAGTGGATCACTAACTTTCAGTCAGATAGATCTCAAATAGTACGTGTGGGCAAACATGTTTCATGCCCCCTCATCTTGAATGTTGGCGGCCCACAATGCTGTGTTCTGAGTCCATTGCTCTACTCATAATTAGAAATGAGCGAATTTCCAAAAATTTGATTTTGCTAGTTTGCCGAATTTTACGAAAAGATTAGATTCAATTCAAATTTATTTGTGGTGAATCGCATTAAAAACTGTTCTTTCTGGCTGCAGAGGCCTGTATAGTGGTGTAGAACACTGTGCCTTGCAGTGACACGCATAGGGAGTCCGCTGTGGTAGTGAAACAATACTGTGAGTCAGTATGACACACACTTGACAGGTTTCACTCTTAGAATCACTGCACACTTCACTTATTTGGGCAGTTATGGGGCCAACACTGACCAAATAACTCAAGTGTGAATTCAGCCTTACAGGTCGATGTTAGCATCAGGTATAAAGAAACGTGCAGAGGCCCAAGATCCTACTATAGTGTGAAAGAGCACACTCATTCATCAGCTGATTCTACATAGAAGTCTACAGAACCTGTTCTATTAAACGCTTATACAAGTAGAGCCCCCCGACAGAGTGGCGAGGGTGTCAGCAGTAAGTTTGTGTTGACATCACTAATTATTTTGCCCTTCCTCTAATGCGTCAGAACAATAACCCCCAAAAAACGGATCCTGTCTGTTGAGCATCCACCTTCACTCGGTCAGCATTTGGTCAGTAATCCATCAGTATTGCTAAAGCCAAAAAAAAACAGGAGTGGATCAAAAACAGAGATGACACGTGAATGGAATATTTGCATGTTTTCTGTGTTTTGTACCCACTCCTGCTTTTAACTAATTTAATTCTGATGGGGCCATACAGGCCTTACAGCTGCTGCATAGACAGGATCCATTTTGAGTCTCATTTTTCCTTCCTTCTGACATATCAGAAGTAGGGTCAAATAAATGATGATGTCAATAAGGCCAAAGAGGGACACCAGCATGAGGAGACCACAGAGTGACACAATGACATAGTGTGGAGGTGGCAACAGCAGCATTAGGAGACCTGAGTGGTGAGGTGGCAGCAGCATCAGGAGACCACAGAGTGACACGGTGACAGATTGGGGAGGTGGGTTGAAATAACAGTACCCACTGACGATGGTGGGTGTGAGAAGGAACACTTGGCATCAGATGTGTTGCATCAGGTGGGTGGACGCAGCAGAATAGTAGCTGAGGCAGGTAGCCAGAAGAAACCGGTCTCTTTTGTCAAAGTGTTGATGTGGCACCATGGATGATCTAGTCTAATGCATCAGACACTGGTGGGTGGAACTCCTGGCTGATCCACGCCTGATTCATCTTGACAAAGGTCAGTCTCTCCACATTTTGGTTGGACTGGCGAGTTCTTCTTGGCGGTAACTATGGCCCCCCGCCACACTAAACACCCGCTCTGATGCCACACTACTGGCCGGGCAGGACAGCTTTTCAGAGGGCAAACTCTGCCAGTTGCGGCCACAAGTCCAGTTTGGCTGCCCAGTCTCGGTGTCCAAGCCAAGCGTACGTAATTTTTCATATGTTCACTACATTTGAGATTGTGTTTAATAGTTTTTTTTAGTAAAGTTTCTGTTTTTGAATGAGCTGGTGTTGGTGTTGCTTTCCTCATTCGTGACTTCACTGTATCCTGGGGAGCCCTCCCCTGTACACAGTCTTACATAGTCGGTCCAACATATGGAGGGTGGAATTCCAACGGGTGGAAACGTCGCATATCAGCCTATGTTGGGGGATGCCATTCTGCCGCTGCAGCTCAAGGAGGGTATGCTGGGCAGTGTACAGTGGCTGAAGTGCATGCACAGTTTCCTGGCCATTTTCAGGATGTCTTGGAGATGGGTGAAAGATTTAAAGAACTGCTTGACAACCAGATTGAACACGTGTGCCGTGCAGGGCTCATGGCTCAGCTTCCTAGATGCAGCGCCGACACCATGTTCTTCCTGTTGTCAGTCACCATGGTTCCTATTTTGGCTTGTTGCAGAGAAAGCCAGGATTCAATTTCTTGATGAAGGACATAGAGCAGTTCCTTTCCTGTGTGACTCCGTTCGCCCAGGCAAATAAGGTGTAGAACAGCGTGACAGTGCCGTGCCCTGCACATGTGGTATGCTGGAGGAGCACTGTGAATTGTTCCTGCAGTGGAGGCTGAGGACACGGTGGTGGATAAGGAGGCAGAGGCTGACATTGTCGCAGGACCAACGGCGTGAGAACGTGGAGGGTGCGTCATCTGGCCAAATTGCTGGTGTGGCTGGGTAGGAACCACATTCACCCAGTGGGCCGTAAGGACATGTATTGTCCCTGACCGTAGTTATAGCTCCACATGTTGGCACTGCCGTGCACTTTGGCAGACACCAACAGGCTCAAGGACCGGCCCACCTTCAGTTCTACTTATTTGTGCAGGACTTGTACTGCTTTTTCACAAAGAAATGATGGCTTGGTACTCTCCACCTCTGCTCGGCACAAGCAAAAAATTTATATGAAAGGTGCAGAGTCCACCACTTGGAAAGGGAGGGACTGCAGTTCCAGCAACTTGGCCAGGAGCACATTCAGCTTCGTCGCAATATGACTACCACAAGCATATTGCTGTCTCTAGGCAATTGCTTCGGTGATCGACTGCTGACGAAATGAGTGACGAAGTGCAGGAGGACGAGGACCAGGAGCATCAGGACCAGTAGATGATGGGAAGGACATACAGCACCCTTCGGCTAAGGTGGTGGAGCCTTGAATGCCTGAAATTGGGTGCATGCCACTGGGTGAGGTTGCGGTTGCTGCAGCAGGCTAGACCACCACATTGGAGCCACGGTTCTCCCAGGCCACTTTATGGTGATGCTGCATATGTTGACGCAGGGCCATGGTGCCAACATTGGCACCCTGGCCACGCTTCACCTTCTCTTCACAGATTCGGCAAATGGTCATGTTCACCTCCTCCTGCGGGTTAACAAAAGACTGCCACATTGCCGAGCAGGTGATTTTACCCCCAACACTCTGCACTGACTCACTGCTATGGCCGCTGCCTCTGTGAACCTCTGCACCACAACTTTCCGAGCACGTAGGCTCCTGAGAAGCGGGTGGTTTATCCCGGGCACGTTTGGCTCCCGACCTCCCACTGCTGCCACGCTGCTGACTCCCGGCCACTCCACCGACTTGCTGGCTCCGCCGCTGCCTCACGGCCAAGCTGCCACCCTTTTCTCCCAATGATGATGAAGCCCCTTTTTCACCCGGCTCCCAATTGCAATCGGCTACATCATCGAGTACTGTCTGCATGTCACTGATGTCCTCCTCAACGGTCTCTGAGCCAGGAGGCTGACCGCTTGCAACACCAGCTCCCACGCTCCTTTCCTCATTACTACTTGAGTAGACACTGAAATCCACTATCTAAAAAATGACTTTTATTTATATACTGTAAAAGTAGCCCCACATATATATCAAAAAATAAAATAAAAAAAATTATAATAAATCAAATAAAAATAACTACTCCGTATGGGAGAATGGGTATAGGGTGGGTAAAATTGACCAATGATAGTATTGGAAGGGGAACTATCCCTATTACTTACCCTATACTGTAGGCCCTACCTACAAACAGAATAGCCACCCCGATAGGAGCGATCCTGTGCCTCATGCCTCCTATAGGCCCTAGGAGACCCTGACAGTGGGATATAATCCGCCACTCTATATAAATGGCACAATAACTATTCCTAGACTACTAAACATACAAAAAAGTCTAAATACAAATATGCCCCCAGTATTGTGCACAGTGAAAATGTAACAAACATGCAGCACATATAATGTCTGAAGACAGTCCCAACACGTTTCTTCTAGTTAATGATAGGCTCATCAGAGGACAAATATATTCATCAAAAGAGGATACCCATGCCCTCAGATGATTAATATAACTACACTGATAAGAACCAGTCTGGGACAAGAAAACAGTCACAGTGTTATACGTATGGATAAACTGATCCCAAAGCT
This sequence comes from Bufotes viridis, assembly GCA_033119425.1. Lineage (NCBI taxonomy): Eukaryota > Metazoa > Chordata > Amphibia > Anura > Bufonidae > Bufotes > Bufotes viridis. The sequence continues at coordinate 464,434,044 of CM065592.1, read as the reverse complement.
ACATTAAAAATAATGGTCATCATTATCTTTAATTAGAACAGGAGATATGGAGACATAGCCGCTCTCAATTGATCCACCTCAAGACGGTGAGGTGTTGATGAATTACACCTCACTATTAAAAATATGCAATGCCCCAGGAGATATTGGCACTGGGTTCTTCTTACTAGATATCAGTGTCAATGAGGCCCTAAGTGTTTATCTTGTTAGAGAATGTAGAGATCCAAATCTCAAATAAGACACAGTCAAAGTCAAATATATGATAGATACTCAATTATACATTCTTGCAGAACAGCTGAATAAGAGCGCAACAAGAGCCCCAAACACAATTGATTTTAGACCCACAGAACATGCCACCTTACAATAAGACGTAATACCTGCATGTCCATGGTCCGCTCGGTAGATAAATATGATGGATGCAATAGTAAAGAAGATAGAGAAAAACATCCCACGTGAGGTCAAATGTGTAAGGTATATAAGTCTTCCCACCAGATCATTATAAAGTAACCTTGTTAGCTCTGCGCCCCTATAGAATAGGATGAGACCAATGAGATATCAACAGCCACCTAGACTGTCAGCCTCAGACAACAGCTCCTCTGGTATAGAGTCAAATAGTATAGTTAAATAAGGCACTAGTGATGAGTGGGAGGTGCCATATTCGATTTCGTGATATTTCATGAATATTCGATTGAATATTCGTCATATATTCGTCAAAATCGAATATTCGTCATTATTCTATATATTGCGAATTTTACGTGAATTTATATTCGCATCGCGAATTAAACTTAGAGCTGGGTTCCTAATGGTTGTCAACCATTAGGAACTCAGCTTTAAGTTAAATTCGCCATGCGATTAATATAACCTGTATTACTCTCATTGCGAATTTAACTTAGAGCTGGGTTCCTAATGGTTGTATTGCTAGAATATAACGAATATCACAAATATAGCACTATATTCTCAATCTTCGTTATATTCTAGCAACGACCATTAGGAACTCAGCTCAAAGTTTAATTCGCGAAGCGAACATATACTCGCATTGCAAATTTATCTTAGAGCTAAGTTTCTAATGGTTGTATTGCTAGAATATAACGAAGATGACGAATATCATGAATTCACGAATATAGCACTATATTCTCAATCTTCGTTATATTCTAGCAATACAGCCATTAGCAACTCAGCTCTAAGTTTCATTCGCGAAGCGAACATATACTCGCATTGCGAATTGATCTTAGAGCTAAGTTCATAATGATTGTATTGCTAGAATATAACGAAGACGACGAATATCACGAATTCACGAATATAGCACTATATTCTCAATCTTCGTTATATTCTAGCAACAACTATTAGGAACTCAGCTGTAAGTTGAATTCGCAATGCGATTAATATAACCTGTATTGCTCGCATTGCGAATTCAACTTAAAGCTGGGTTCCTAATGGTTGTATTGCTAGAATATAACGAATATCGCAATGCGAATAATTCAGGTTATATTAATTGCATTGCGATTACAACTTAGTCAAATTTGTGAGATCGTGATTCTCACATCCGACAGTACATTTTAGCATGGAGGCGTTCCCATGCACACAGGAAGTCGGCGAGCGGCAACGGGCATTGAGTGGAGCGGGCAGGGAGCCAGGAATCCTCTGGACAGGTAAGAACAGCTTTTGGGAAGTGGGAAGACAACCAGAGAGCAACAAGGATTAACATCTAAAAAAACAAAAAACGAATATTCGAAATTGCAAATATATAGCGCTATATTCGCAATATTTGCGAATTATTGAATTTGCGATATTCGCAATAAAAATTCGCTATTCGAATATGCGTGCTCAACACTAAAAGGCACCAAAGAAGGAACCAATAGACAAGTTATCACAAACCCATGGTGCATGTTTGCACCCCTGGGTAAAGCACGATACTTGTGTGCCCCTGGGTCGCCCAGTACATGAGGGAGGTATATGACACTGTCTGAGGGGCAGAAGGATTCAGTCGGCATGTGCTCTGCTGTGAAATGTAGCCGCAGAGTAAATGCCGGTTAGGCGCACTGTTTAAAAGTGCCGGCGGAAGTGACGCCGGTCACGGGACAAGAGATCGTCACGTGTTTAGTAAAGACCACCCACCTCGCAGGTCCTGCAACTAGCCCGGGATGGAAGTGCCGCTCGATGTTATAGATCACTGGGCTAACAGGATGGATACTTATGTAATCCTATCTGGAGAGGAAAGACATGGCTAATGTCGATATCCAAGATACAGCCAGTCAAATCAATGATCCAAGCAGCCGAGAACAATTCAAGAGGGGATTCTGGTTATAAATAAATAGAGTATATCAAAATAGAGATAACAATGATATAGACATTGATTTAGTAGCATGAAGGGTCAATGATAATTTATCAAGCAAAAACTAAAACAATAGATGAATCCATTGGGATTCCTAGAGGAGTATAAAAGTGTATATACGAAGATAAAAGGGGTCTGGAAATGTAGGGGGTAGTTTTATATCCCCTCTAATATAGGGAAGGTATACTGATGGAATCATTCCAGAACATTTAGAGTATAAATCCATCTAGACTCCTCTTTTCTCAAAATTTTGTCCGTATCCCCCGATGGAGGGTCTAATAACTTCACTACTTGCCAGCCTACCAGAGGAAGCGGAGAATTTCTCCTCCAGATCTTGGCTGGGCAGTAGCTGCTGACTGTCCTCTAGTAGCTCGTCCTCACTGTATAGTGGAGCTGAGCCATATAATACTCCTCTGGCTGAGGGAACAGAAAAGGACAGAGGCAGGTTGAGGACAGGTGAGGGCACAGGGCCTGCTCCTGGGCAATGCCAACTACGGGTTGTGTCTGACGAACCCACCAACTCTTGGCTGGGGGTGTCTGATGTCACTTGGGACAAAGTGGATGACCGAGTTAACCAATCAAGAACCGCTGGGTTGCTGATTAAGACACAATCGCTAGATGACACTGGGAGCTAAGGCCTCTCGAACTGACCTCTGCTGCCACACCCCCTTACTCTGCTGCGACCTGTGCCTGCGCCAGAAACATTTAGGCCTCTGCCCTTCCCCTGTGCAGGGCCTGTCACTTCTGTCTGACATATTATTAGATCAAATAACTAAATAAAAAGGAAAATAATACACCCAAAAAAAGGCTGTAATTTTGTCACTTCACCGCACAATGGCTAAGGCTACTTTCACATTAGCATTTTTCATTCCGCTATTGAGATCCGTCACAGGATCTCAGTAGCGGAAGAAAACGCTTACGTTTTGTCCCCATTGATTGTCAATGGGGACAAAACTGAACTGCACGAAACGGAATGTACCAAAATGCATTCCATTCCATTTGGTTGCGTCCCCATCTCGGACAGAAAAACACTGCAAGCAGTGTTTTTGTGTCTGCAATGTGGTGCAGAAGAAAAAGTCTTATTTGCCGTTCAGCGGATCCGTCTTGAACACCATTAAAAGTCAATGATGGATGTATCCGTTTTCTATTGTGTCAGAGAAAACGGATACGTCCCCATTGACTTACATTGTGTGTCAGGACCCGTGACACAATAGAAAACGGATCCATCCCTCATTGACTTTTAATGGTGTTCAAGACGGATCCGCTGAATGGCAAAAAAATTTTTTTTTTCTTCCCCACTAATACACCCCAAAAAAGGCTGTAATTTTCTCACTTCACTGCACAAAGGCTAATAAGCCCTTTTTTCCCACTAATACACCCCAAAAAAAGGCTGTAATTTTGTCACTTCACAGCACAACGGCTAATAAGACTTTTTTTTTCCACTAATACACCCCAAAAAAGGCTGTAATTTTGTCACTTTACCGCACAATGGCTAAAAAGCCTTTTTTCCCACTAATACACCACAAAAAAGGCTTTAGAACATATAACTGCACCGCTGAATGGCTAATAACACTTTTTATTCCCCTCTAATATACCCGAAAAAAGGCTTTAATTTTGTCACTTCTATGCACAACAGCTAACAAGCTTTTTTTTCCACTAATATACTCAAAAAAAGGCTTTAGAACATATAATTGCACCGCTAAACGACTAATAAGCCCTTTTTCCCACTAATACACCACAAAAAGGCTTTAGAACAGATAACTGCACTGCTGAATGGCTAATAACACCTTTTTTCCCCCACTAATACACCCCAAAAAGACTGTCATTTTGTCACTTCACTGCACAAAGGCTAATAAGACTTTTTTTCCCACTAATATACCAGAAAAAAAGGCTGTCATTTTGTTACTTCACCACACACTGGCAAATAAGCCCTTATTTTTCCACTAATGCACCCCAAAAAGGCTGTCATTTTCTTATTTCACAGCACAACAGCTAAGAAGCCCTTTTTTCCCACTAATACACCCCAAAAAAGGCTTTAAAACATATAACTGCACCGCTTAACGGCTAATAAGACTTTTTTTTCCCACTAATACACCACAAAAAAGGCTTTAAAACATATAAATGCACCGCCTAACGGCTAATAAGACCCCCCCCCCAATACACCACAAAAAAGGGTTTAAAACATATAACTGCACCACTGAACGGCTAGTAAGACTTTTTTCCACTAATACACCACAAAAAAGGCTTTAAAACATATAACTGCACTGCTGAATGGCTAATAAGACTTTTTTTTCCCGCTAATACACCCCAAAAAGGCTGTAATTTTGTCACTTCACCGTAAAAGCCATTTTTTCTACTAATACACCACGAAAAAGGCTAGAACATATAACTGCACCACTGAACAGCTAATAAGACATTTTTTTGCCACTAATACACTCCCAAAAAAGCCTTAAAAACATATAACTGCACCGCTGAACGGCTAATAATACTTTTTTCCCGCTAATTTACCCCGAAAAAGGCTGTAATTTTTTCCACCGCACATCGGCATATAAGCCCTTTTTTCCCCACTAATACACCACAAAAAGGCTTTAAATCATATAATTGCACAGCTGAACGGCTAATAAACCCTTTTTCCCACTAATACACCCTAAAAAATGCTTTAGAACATATAACTGCACCGCACAAGGGCTCATAAGACATACAAATATGTCCTTGTAATACACCCTGTTAATGGCTGTATCACACAGCACTTGCATCCCATTAACAAGCAAGGTTTGCTGGAATTACATAGGTATTATCTATTGCAAAACTAAAAGCAGCAGTATAATGGCAATTTAGATCCCCAGTCAGTGCAGCAAGATGTAATAGGATTGTTCCTATTACCCGGGCTGTAAACTCCCCTACTGGACCCTGTTCTCCTTTTATAGTGTGGAATAGTTCCTCCCTATCCTTTCTCTTTACTTCTAATAATGATCTTTCCCTGAACTTCTATTCAGCAAAATAAAAGTTTTCACGTCTTTCCTAACACTGTCCCTAGCGCCCGCTAATGTCTCTCCCTGTACTAAGTACACTAGAAAATGGTAGAATCCAAGATGGCTAAGGCTGTTTATAGGGCTGTGACATCACAGGGCTGGCTCGCTGCTGATTGGCTGCATGCATGGCATTATTGGTGATCCCGCCTTCCCAGAGTTCTTTGCTCCATGTCCTAAGACGTGCAGCAGCCATTTTAGGAAAAATTGCGATTCGTCACCACGAAGCATAAGGAAATTCGGATTTAGCGCAAATCGAATTTTTCTTTAAATTCGGATCAAATTCCACTTTGTCAACTTCGATTTGTTCATCTCTACTCATTATATACTTATGATTGTGTGGCCACCTCCAGTTCCTCTACAATTATTAAAGGGAACCTGTCATCTTAAATTTAGCTATTAGGGTCCATTCACACGTCCGCAATCGCGTTCCCGAAAAAAATAGAACATGTCCTATTCTTGTCCGCAATTGCGGACAAGACAAGAAAAGGCATTTTCTATGAGAGTGCATTTTCTATGAGAGTGTTGGCGATGTGCGGTCCGATGTGCGGTCCGGACCCTTAAACTTATCCTTTCTAAATCTTTATTGTGTTTCCCCAGTCATATAAATCACAATTAAAATTAAATCTGCTGCCAATTTAACTAACTAACAATCTTTTCTCCACTTCCCACCATCTATGCAAATGTACATAAAAGAGTCATATCTTACGTCTCTCAGCCGAGAAGAGTCATATCTTCCATGAGTCAAGCTCCTCAGCTCTGCCTCAGAAACGCCCTATATCAATGTAATCTCGCGCATGCGCATTATTCTTAACATTGAAAATGAGGTTGCGTCGGGATTGGAATGCAACTACGTGAGCTACGTAGTGGGAACATTCCAGCATGTTATGGCGTGAGGGGGAGGGGACATACACTGAGCTATCTTATTGGTCCAAGAAAAAAGGACAATTGCGAATGCGCACGATTTCAGATGCGATTTCGAGCAAGGATGCAGAATATTGTCTGTCAATCAAAGTCTAGGGGGAGGGAAATAGGCGCTGATGGTGTGAGGGGAAATAATTAATTATGCTAATGAGCATAATGGCAGGAAAGCTTTAGGGAGCGATATATTAGGATATGGGGGCCCAGAAAAGGTTATGGATGGATCGCTTGAAACTCTCATGGTAGACAAGATTTAACCACTTCAGCCCCCCTAGCTTAAACACCCTTAATGACCATTTGTGGGGTGTGTTTACTGTTCTGGCATTTTGGGCGGGGCTGAATTGTGAGCAGCCATGTAAAAGCTAAAGGTACTCGTTGGAATTTGGGTCCCTTTGCGCACCCAGGCTGCAAAAAAGTGTCACTTATGTGGTATCGCCGTACTCAGGAGAAGTAGGGCAATGTGTTTTGGGGTGTATTTTTACATATACCCATGTTGGGTGAGAGAAATATCTCTGTAAACTGACAACTTTGTATAAAAAAATTTAAAAAGTTGTGGTTTACAGAGAGTTTTCTCACACCCAGCATGGTTATATGTAAATACACCTCAAACTCATTGCCCTACTTCTCCTGAGTACGGCGATACCACATGTGTGACACTTTTGCAGCCAAGATGCTAGGGCCCAAATGCCAATGAGTACCTTTAAGATTTCACAGGGCATTTTTACACATTTGGATTCCAGACTTCTTCTCACGCTTTAGGGGCCCCTAAAATGCCAGGGCAGTATAAATACCCACAAGTGACCCCATTTTAGAAAGAAGACACCCAAGGTATTCCGTGAGGGGTATGGTGAGTTCATGTACAATTTTATTTTTGTCACAAGTTAGTGAAATATGAGATATCAATTTCCGCTAACTTGTGCCAAAAAAATTCCGTGAACTCGCCATGCCCTCACGGAATACCTTGAGCGTCTTCTTCCAAAATGGGGTCACTTGTGGGTATTTATACTGCCCTGGCATTTTAGGGGCCCTAGAGCGTGAGAATCCAAAATGCGTAAAAATGTCCTGTGAAATCCTAAAGGTACTCATTGGTTTTAGGGCCCCTTTGCGCATCTTGGCTGCAAAAAAGTGGCACACATGTGGTATCGCCGTACTCAGGAGAAGTAGGGCAATGTGTTTTGGGGTGTATTTTTCCATATACCCATGCTGGGTGTGAAAAATATCTCTGTAAATGACAACTTTTAAAAAAAATGTATACAAAGTTGTCAATTTACAGAGATATTTAGGGCCCCTAAAATGCCAGGGCAGTATAAATACCCCACATGTGACCCTATTTTGGAAAGAAGACACCCCAAGGTATTCCGTGAGGGGCATGGCGAGTTCATAGAAGATTTTTTTTTTGGCACAAGTTAGCGGAAATTGATTTTTTATTGTTTTTTCTCACAAAGTCTCCCTTTCTGCTAACTTTTAACAAAAATTTTTAAAACCTAAAGGTACTCATTGAAATTTGGGCCCCTTTGCGCACCTAGGCTGCAAAAAAGTGTCACACGTGGTATCACCGTACTCAGTAGAAGTAGGGCAATGTGTTTTGGGGTGTATTTTTACATATACCCATGTTGGGTGAGAGAAATATCTCTGTAAACTGACAACTTTGTATAAAAAAAATTATAAAGTTGTCGTTTACAGCGATATTTCTCACACAAAGTATGGGTATATATAAAAATACACCTTAAAACTCATTGCCCTACTTCTCCTGAGTACGGCGATACCACATGTGTGCCACTTTCTGCAGCCAAAATGCACAAAGGGGCCCAAATTCCAAAGAGTACCTTTAGGATTTCACAGGACATTTTTACGCATATGGATTCTCACGCTTTAGGGCCCCTAAAATGCCAGGGCAGTATAAATACCCCACATGTGACCCCATTGTGGAAAGAAGACACTCCAAGGTATTCCGTGAGGGGCATGGCATTTTCACAGAAATTTTTTTTTTTGGCACAAGTTAGCGGAAATTGATATACATATTTTTTTTTTTTACAAAGTCTCAAATTTCCACTAACTAGTGACAAAAAATAAAATTTTACATGAACTCACCATACCCAGCACGGAATACCTTGGGGTGTCTTCTTTCTAAAATGGGGTCACATGTGGGGTTTTTGTACTGCCCTGGCATTTGAGGGTCTCTGCAATCATTACACGTATGGCCAGCATTAGGAGTTTCTGTGATTCTCCTTATATTGAGCATACGGGTAATGAGATTTTTTTTTTCCGTTCAGCCTCTGGGCTGAAAAAAAAATAATGAACGGCACAGATTTCTTCATTCGCATCGATCAATGTGGATGAAAAAATCTCTGCCAAAAATGTGCAAAAAATAAAAAAGTAGGCCCCATTCACACGTCCGCTAAAAATGTCCGCATCTATTCCGCAATTCTGCGGAATAGATGCGGACCCATTCAGTGTGAATGGGGCCGGCGGTGATGCGGAGAGCACACTATGTGCTCGCCGCATCTGCATTTGCGGAGCTGCGGCCACAAACTTCCGGGTTTCGGCCCCCAAACTTCCGGCTGCAGCTCCGCAAAAGATAGAGCAATTGCGGACAAGAAAAGGCATTTTCTATATAGTTCTGGCAATGTGCGGATCCGCAAAATGCGGAAAGCACATTGCCGGTGTCCGTGTTTTGCGGATCCGCAAAACACATACGGACGTCTGAATGAGCCTGACGGGGGTGATCAGGGGTGACATGGGGTGATCAGGGGTTAATCGGGGGTTAATCGGGGGTTAATCAGTGACGGGGGAGGGGGATGGATGGGGGTCTGTGTGGTGATTGGTGCACTTACAAAAGTTTCCTTTGGTGGTCCCAAGCAAAAGGGACCACCAAAGGAACGAACAGCAAGCATATCAGACGCTGTTAACAAAACAGCGTCTGATCCACCATTTTTTTTAAACTTCTATAGCCTGCCAGCGCATGATCAGCGCTGGCAGGCTGTAGTTAAAGTTTTCCCCGACGCGATCCTGTGAACACGCACACGCGCGGAACAAACCGACCGCCGCCAGGTCAGGGAAGGACGCAATACTTGGCTTGCCCCGGGTGCTGGCAACCCACCCTATGCCACTGCTGCCCAGGCATATAAAATAAACTGTAGGGAGGGGGAACACTATGCTGTGCACAATGCTATGCACTGATCTATAACATTTCTGCATGTGGGTGTGCATCTATGCTTTTCTCTTTTTGTTGGAAATTTCATTAATGCTTTTCTTTCTTTCATGGTATCAGCACTCCTCCCAATCGGTAGCAGGAGACTGTATAAGGGTTAATAAATTCCTACTTTTTCTCAGTTTAGGTTCCTGAAAGCACATGGAAAGTTGAGCTTTTGGCTTCTGTTCGCATGGTGTGGTACTGTGTGTTTGCCATTGCTGCTGTGATGCGGTGCCTGTGGGTTTGTGGGGCCCAGTGCCAAGGAAGCTTTGACAACAAGGGTGCCGTCAGACTGCTGGGTCATACCACTTGCTGGTGGGGTGCTTTGGCGCTGCTAGTCCCCACATGGTGTTGCGCTAAATTACAGCAGATACCCACTCATATAAGCAACCTTGATGTGACGTGTGGGCATAGGCATTTTGATCAAAACATATACAAATGTCTCTTCTACAATATATATACTATGGGGCTGAGGAGCAATGTTAATAGTACTGAGAAGCAATGATAGATCAATGCTTGGTAATGCAATCCATGTTTCACTTTTTGCTGGAAATGTTACCGCCAGGTTTCCTCAATGATAACAGCAGCACACTGTTGGCCTCAGCAGGGAACATGTTGTGGTCAGTTAAGATTACTCAGAGAACTTCTTTAAAATTAATATAATAAAGTAGAAAATGAATTCAGTCCACATGGGACAGAAGACCTTGTTATATAGCGTTCGTTAACTAATATTCATTAGTAAGAGATGGTGTTTTCATTTGCTAATTATCTTGAGGAGCCAAATTGGCACAAAGTTCCCATTCCTGCCCGTTATGTCCAAGTTAAAAGTAACTTAATATATTCTATATAATATTCCCATTGCTTTGTTAGCGGGATACTTTACAGTTTAATTAGGTTTGCCCATGTGATTTTCCATTTTTAATGGTGCCACCACTCTTGTTCCCTCAAAATACAAAACCCTCAGCCATGTCTAAAACTATCTGTACTGAGACAGCTGTTTTGTATGCGGAGCCATGAACATACCTGTTTGGATCATCTGAGTAAGGCCTTACACCAACAGATTATCTGACAGATTTTCTGACCAACCATTGGTCAGATGGCCTATTACACACACAGATCTTTTGTTATACACACCAACTATTGGTCTGATTGGACAGAAATTGGTCAGATAATCTGTTGGTGTAATACAGGCCTTACTCCCTCACAGAGATATGTAAGTGGCTATCAGACTCCCCTGGAACCGCTTATCTCCTTGGGAATAAAAGGATCAAGTATGTTGGATTTTTTTCTCTCAACAGCAACAAAAAGAGACGCCAGGCAATCCCCATACATGAAAAAAATCAAATCAAATCACAGAAAACAAATAATAATGCACAAACACAATAGATGCAAGTATTATATATGGACTAAGCCCTCATCCTGATAAATAAAATCTGAGACTCTCAGCCAATATATTTTGATCAAAATACATCTGTTCCTCAATTCCCCCGCTCTTCCTATCAAACAGACTGCCTTGATTAGGTGGTATATATAGCTGTGTGTGCTCCTCCTCTCAACAGTTGCTGGATGCACATAGAGGTGACTAGGAGCCAGGGCCAGTTTTAGACAAAATGTGGCCCTGGGCAAAATCAAAAAACCCAGAGAACTTCTTGAAGATACCCCCAATACTGTGCCCGTTTTGCTCCCTCCCCATGTCCACAAACAATATACTATACACCCAGACTGCCCTCATTAGTAATGATGCCCCCAATAGTGATAATACTTCCCAAGATAGCCCCCTTTCGTAGCAATGCCCTCCATATTGCGTCATATAATAATAAGGCCCCTACAGTACTCTAGTAGTAATAGTACAACCATAATGCTCCCAGTGGCTCTAATATCCCCCTGTAGTGCCCCCACTAGTTCCAATGTATAATGCTTCCCCCCATAGTGCCAATATATATGAGAAAGACTGCATTGTGCAGTTGAAATGTTGCAAGGGGAATAAAGAGGTTCATCATTTTTTCACTACCACGGAGTGCTGCTTCTGTCTTTGGATTCTTATGTTAAGTGACGGCGCGGCCAGCCGTTTTGGAAGGATTGCACCCTGATCTACTACGTTGATGAGTGCTGCTGTTTTATCTTTGTGTTGTATATATATATATATGTATTGAAGGCTGCAAGCAGCCTGAATTTGTGGGAGGGGCTCTGCCTTTATAAGTCAGGCCCCCCCCTTTGCTCTAGGACGCCGCCGTGCTCGTCTTCTCTCCACTGGAACCAGGGATTCCTCCCCTCAGCTGGCGTGAGGTAAGCTGCGGGGTCCGCCCCCGCTACGTCACTTCCGGATTCCACGCGCCGCGTGTGGGGCTCACCTCTCCAGCCTTTGAGCGCGGGCTATCGCGGCGGCCCTGGTGCAGCACGGCACCGCGTCCGCCCATGCATCCACACGCGGAGGACCCGGGTGGCCGCCGCGGGCCCCCTGCACTCCGCAGACTTGCGGGTGTCGGGGTGTTTCAAGCTGGGGCTGGGATCAGTTTGTGCCTTGCATGAACTGCATATGCAGCAGCAAGAGGATCGGCTACTGCTATTGGGGACATGTAGTTTCCTGGAGGGTTGGGGGTGGAGCGCTCCCGTGCATCGCCAACACATTCTTCTGTCCGGTCCGTTTGGGGCAGGGGGACAATGCTCGGCTATGTTATTACATGTTTCAATGTTTTGTTGGGTGCACAAGAGGGATTTGGCTGTAATCTCGGCCGTGTGGTTGATTTTGGTGTCCTCCCGCACTCCCGGCCAAAAAAAAAAAAAAAAAAAAAAGGGGAAGGAAAGTGTGGGGGAGGATCGCGCTCTTCCCTCCCGGGTTGCTGCTCCTGATCCTGGATTCCCGATGCCGTCTCGGGGGTTCGTGGTCGGGGGAGCCATTTCCTCCCATACGGCATGCTCGGTGGTCTAGGAGTCATATTCCCCAAGGGAATGTCATTTATTCATGTCATTGGGATCAGGTCTGATGAACTCCCACGGCAGGTAGCCGGTGTTTTACTTGGCAAGGAGAAAAAAAAAAAAAAGATGGAGGGGGCCTGTCTTCTCCATCTCTGCTATCCATTGTTTTCCTCAGGCGTTGCCGGTCGTTCCCCGAATCGCTCAGGGGCCGCAACGCTCATTTAGGGTCGTCAGTGGTACCGGTCTGCCTATCATGGGCAAGTTAGGCCTGGATCGCCCAGGCTAGTTGTTAGCGCCATGGTACCCATGGCGTCTGGTTATCTCCTGGATCGCCCAGGTTCACCGTTTTAGCTCCTCCTGAAACGCTCAGGGTTTTTCGCTGACTCAGCGCGGGTCAGCTCCTCGGACATCAGGTGTCCGTCTATTGGTGGTTATTTCTTTTCGCACGTAGGTCCTCGTAGCCCAACCCGTGGCAAGCCTCTCGTTTGGATTCATAGACTGTTCACGTAGTCTCATCCTCAGGTAAGTGCTAGCTCCCTGAATCGCTCAGGGAAGCTGCTCCGGTTGCTATTTTTCCACTCTGATCCGGCCGTGCCAATCAGCGCTAATCTTTTAATTGCCACATATCTTAGTTTTGGTCCTGAAGCGCTCAGGACCCTCTCTCTTTTCTTCCTGGATCGCCCAGGTTCGCTTCCTCTGGGATAGGTGTTCTTTTCTAGCTGCGTCTCATGCGCTCCCCCTTTTCCTTTCGTACTTCGTCACCCGGCTGTCCTGGCCTCCACTGCCAGTGGTACTCTGGTGTCCGCTCCCTTCGCTTTCTCAGGTTGTCTGTTTATTCCCGGTCAGGTTTCCTGGCCTCGCTCCCTTACCATTACATATTCATGTCCCACAGGTGTACAGGGTCGTTATCCCTCCGCGTCGGTTTGCTTAGGTGTTCACATCGCCAGGTAAGGTTTTGGGGTGCTGCGGGCCGGTCCAGTCTGCAGCTCTCGCCTCATGACAGTCTCTTCATATTTTCAGGTCCGCAGGGTCTTAGGGTCCGCCAGTCGTCAGGTCCCGTAAGATGTCGCAGGTTTCGGACGTTGAAGATAGCATCTCCGCTCGTGGCTCCACCGCTCGGGTCCCTCCGGTAGCTCCTTCCTATCGGGCGCTGGGCGGTGCCTAAGCTTGTAGCAGAGTTGAACCGTCGCAGTATCCCTCATCCGGCGTCCGCGAGGAAAGCGGAGCTCTACCGCCTTCTCAGGACAGAGACAGGGAGCATCCGGGAACGGTCACCTTCTCCTTCTGTCCGTTCAGCCTTGTCCCAACTCCAGGCGACCTTGGATGGCTTGGCGGTTCCATGACCGACATGCAATCAAGGGTCGCCTCCCTGGAGTCCAGGGTGGCAGGGGCACCGGGTCCAGCGGCACCGGATGGCTGTCCAGCGAGCTCTCTGGATTCCGGGCCAGGTACGAGTAGCCAGACGTGTCAGCTGGCGCCCTGCCCCTCAGTCGCCCCTTCCCATTTTATTCCTGAGAACTTGAGAAAAGATATCCTCGCGGGTAAGGATGTCAACCTGGCTTCGATATTGATAGCAGCCCAGGATGTGGCAGAAAATAAACTTATCAACTGCGGTGAGGTGGCCGTCTTGCTGAAGGCCAAGGACGTTCGCTTGAATCGAAAACTCTCGATACCGGAGTTCGTTCTGGCCTTCAGCCTTTTCCGCGACGTGATCTGCTCAGTGCAACCGCACCGACGAGAGGAGTTGGACACCTATCTTTACAGGGTTACCGATCTCGCATACAAATATGGTGGTTATAATTTTTATGATTACCATCGCTCCTTTTCGGCCAAGGCCGCTGCAGCTCTGTCCCAGTTCCAGTTTGTTACTAACTGGGCCAGCCTCGACATGGAGCTGTTTTGCCGGCACTTCGCCGGTCTAAGAGCCCCCACTTGCAACTCATGCCAGTCGATCTTGCATACCGCCGACTGGTGTCCTAACATGGTTTTTAACCCTCAGGAGCAGGCAGTCCCAGGTGCCTCTGGGTCCCAAAAAACCCAAGCATCTGTTGATAAACTAGGGAAGCCTATCGCCTACCTTGGTCAAAGTCAGATTTGTAACAACTTTAACTACGGGGGTTGTATCTTCAGCGGGTGTAGGGCCCTACACGTGTGTTCCACTTGTTTTAGAGCTCATCCTCGATCCAGCTGCCCCAAAAAGGGTAGCAAATCCTGACTGGCCGACATTAACGTTGATCTTCTGGGGGCCTTGTTACGAGACCACCCGGACCGTCAGCTGGTGGAGTTCCTCCTCTCAGGGTTTCGGGAGGGTTTCCACACTGGCCTGGTGGCCATTCCCCAGGAAACCTGGGAGGGGGAGAATTTACGCTCGGCCCGTCAGGATCCCGAGGCTCTAAGGTCCCTCCTGGATAGCGAGGTTCAGAAAGGGTTCCTTTTAGGACCGTTTGACCGCAGCCCTTTCAGCCGGTGGAGAGTAAGTCCCATCGGTGTCGTCGCTAAGCAAAACTCAAATAAAAAACAATTAATCTATGATTTGTCCGCCCCTCATGCTTCGGCCACCCCAAGCTTGAACTCCTTGATACCGTCAGAGGAATTCGCCATGAGCTACTCGTCCATTGATGACGCTATCAGTTTCATCCTGCGGGAAGGTAGGGGGGCGTTGTTATCCAAAGCCGATATTGCGGACGCGTTCAAGCTTCTTCCCATCCTCCCGCAGCTATGGGCCCTCTACGGTATCAAATGGGACCAGCAGTATTTCTTCGCTAATAGGCTCACGTTTGGCTCAAAAGCAGCCCGTGGCTGTTTGACAGGTTCGCAGGGGCCCTGCATTGGACCCTGGTCCAGCACGGGGTTTGGAGAAAGTGATACATTACCTCGATGATTTCTTGATCATAGAAGGGTCTCAATCTCCCCGCGGGGCTCAAAGTCCTCTTTCAGCTTTTCAGCGGTCTTCAGGTTCCGGTCGCGCTCAACAAAACAGAAGGCCCTAGTACGCGGATCACTTTCCTGGGCATCGTCCTCGATACACGGAGGATGGAGGCCAGCCTTCCTGCAGACAAACTTACTAAGCTCAGGTCTTCCATCACCTCGGCGATCTCAAGCAGGGTTTTATCCAAGGTAGAGCTGCAATCTTTATTGGGGTCCCTGAACTTCGCCACTAGGATCATGCCGCAAGGTAGGGCCTTCACCTCCCGGTTGCTGGATATGCTAGCAGGGGTTCCAGACCAGGACTCCTCTATCCACTTGGACAACCAGGCGGTATCCGATCTTTTGATGTGGCAGGCGTTCCTGGCAGACTGGAACGGCGCTTCTTTTTCGTTTCAGGTCCCAGGGTCGACTCCCCACCATTATTTCAGATGCGGCGGCCTCACGCGGTTTCGCGGCCATTTTCCACCCCCACTGGTTGGCAGGTCGTTGGCCTGCCGAGCTGTTGGCTCAGCAAGGATCATTAGCATCCTCCCCTTGCTCGAACTCTACCCCGTGGTCGCTGCCGCCCGCGTCTGGGGGTCCTCCTGGAGAGACAAGCCCGTTAAAGTTATAACCGACAGCCAGGTGCTGGTTGACATACTCGCAAAGGTAGAGCCAAGTCGCCCCGGATCATGTCGCTCCTCCGCAGGTTAACACTACTTTCACTTCAGTTTAATTTTCGCATCTGTCCGTCTCACCTGGCAGGGGTTCAAAGCGTGGCGGCAGACGCTTTGTCCCGCTTCAACTTTCCTGTCTTCTTTCAGGCTCTTCCGGACGCAGATCGCCAAGGCACGCCAGTTCCTCCACACGAGTCTCTCATCCTGGACTGATCCGTCTGGTTGAGTCGGCTAGAAGGTTGGCCCAGGACTCCTTAGCCCTCAACACCGCTCGGAACTACCTCACCGGGTTCAAGTTGTTCCAGCGTTTTGCCCAGGAATTCCCGCAAGGCGACACGGACGATGTTTCTTTCATTCTGGCCTTCATCGCCCATTGTCACGAGACGCTCCACTTGTCCCATAACACGGTTAAGCTATACCTGGCTGGGGTCCAGCATCATCGGGTGCTCGCGGATCCTTCCGTCAGGTCGATTTTCTCCAATCAGGCGGTCAAAGCAGCCTTAAGAGGTCTTCAGAAGGGCAGTGCGGGTCCCGTGTCCCGCAGGCAGGCCATTTCGGGTGAGGCGTTCAGGGGTGTCTCCCTGGCCCTAGATGGCGACCCTTTTGGCCGCTTAAACAGCATAGTCATCAAGGCCGCGGTATACTTGGGCTTTTATGGCTTTCTCCGGCCGGGGGAATTCACCTGCAACTCCCTCTCCAGGTCCACGTTGCTCAAACGTCACCTAGTTTGGTGTGAGTCACATTTCTCGTTAGCTATTCCAAAATCCAAAACCAGTCAAGTAGGTCCTCCGGTTTTAGTCAGGTTTTACCCCTCTCATAACAATTGGTGTCCGGTCAGGGTCCTCGGTCAGTTGATGGCCAGAAACCAAGCTTCCGGTCCAAACGACCCTCTTCTTCCGTTTGATGGTAAACCCCTTTCTCCAGCCGTGTTCATCGCTCATGTACGTATCTTGGTGTCAGGTTTGGGGATAGACCCCGCATCCATCACGGGTCATTCCTTTCGAATTGGGGCCGCATCTGCGGCCTCTCGCAACCAAGTTCCTCCTCATGTCATACGTAGGATGGGACGATGGCAATCATCATGCTACGCTAAGGTACATACCGAACCCTCAGATTGAAATATCTAGGGCCTTTCGCTCTTTAGCTTTGTAATACTCATGTTTATAATAAATAGTTTGTTTCTGCCCTAAGGTGGTCTCGGTTATTTTTGCCCTCTTAATAGGCTTCCCGGCGCTGGCTCCCGGCACAACTCGGCCAGGTGAATAGGTAGGCTAGCCCGGTCCACGGCGGTTCTCATCTTGAGCCCTTCACACAAGTATTGAAGGCTGCAAGCAGCCTGAATTTGTGGGAGGGGCTCTGCCTTATAAGTCAGGCCCCCCTTTGCTCTAGGGCCGCCGTGCTCGTCCCCTCCCTCCCGCCCCTTTTTCTAAGGTTTCCCTTTGGGTGGCCCTCTTAATAGGCTTCCCCGGCGCTGGCTCCCGGCACAACTCGGCCAGGTGAATAGGTAGGCTAGCCCGGTCCACGGCGGTTCTCATCTTGAGCCCTTCACACAAATATATATATATATATATATATATATATATATAATGTTCCACTGTAGTGCCAGTATGTATATAATGCTCCTCTATTCCTCCCCAGTAGTGCCAAGTATATATAATGATCTCTTTCCCCCCATCCCTGGTGCCCCAAGCAGTGTGGACATTTAGTATAAAAAAAACGCCTCCTTCCCATCCCCCCGCCACTGTCTGTGATGCAGACCACAGTTTTATCTGTAGCTTGTGTTGCTCTCCTGCTCCGGGTCTCACCTGATGACGTGATGTCATTGCGGCTTCCTGCTTTGTTCTAATGCCTCACAGGCTTGAGGCCTAGCGGTCTGAGGCTTGTGAAGTTGGATGGCCATGAGTACGCCCCTTTTATGGGGGAAGTGGCGCCTAGGTGGATGACTACCCTCCCTATCCCTCGTCCCGGCCTTAATTCAGAGCACATTACTGCAGGAGGTATAACAGGAGAGGACTATAACTCCCAGCATGTCTAAGCCATTATTATTTAATATCAGAGCACATTACAGGGGACGTAAAGAGAATGGGACTATAACTCCTGCATGTCAAAGCCGTTATTATGTAAAATCAGAGTACATTATAAGAGGAGATATACAACTCCCAGCATATCCAGGGTGTTGTAATGTACCCTGATATTATATATTAATGACCTAGACATGCTGAGAGTTGTAGTCATCTCATCTTATACCTCCTTTGTAATGTACTCTGATATTACATAACAAGCTGGACATGCTGGGAGTTGTAGTCCTCTCCTCATAACTCCTCTTGTAATGTACTTTGATATTACATAACAGGAGGTATAAGAGGAGAGGACTAAAACTGCCAGCATTTCCTTTGCACATACATTGAATCCATACTTCTTCACATGCATGGCTGTCTTCTTCATTACTTTACTACACTGCTGAGCTCCGCCTCCTATTCTTGTCACATGATGGTGAGGTCATCACAGGTCCTTTATCCCCTCTTCTCTGCTGAGCTCCGCCTCCTGAATCTGACATTATTGCAAGTCCTGTCAGCACTAGGGTAATGATTTCTCTTATTTGTGAGGGAGGAGACTGTATACTGCATTGTAAAGTGCAGCTGTTCAGCTGTCCACCAGTTTGCTTCCTTGGACGTTCAGCTGAACAGCAGCAGTGAAGGAGGGGGCCCCTTAGACAATGGGGGTTCTGGGCAATTGCCCAGTTTGACCCCTCACCCTAAAGCCGGCCCTGCTCCTACCTTCAGGCTGTCGCTTCCTGGGGGTCAGTCTCTTTTGCAGGGATTGAGTTGAAGAATAAAGTGAAGTCCAGACATGGGAGCGTTTCAAAGGGTTTAGTGCTGTTCTGCTTTACTTAGTTCCAACAGGATGCAATATGGTGGCAGGTATTCTAAATGCTGCTTTCTCTGCTCTGTTAAACTTAGGCTTCAGGCTGGTTACCGGACTTTCTAGAGTTTCTGGTACCGCTTAGTGGCTGTTGACGCCCATGTAATATTCAGTCTATTAATGTCAAGGAGTTGGGGGGCTTGCCGAGCTGCTTTCCCGGGATAACTTCTGCTGAAGGAGGGGAAAATGCTCACTCACTGCGCCATGTTGTCTAGTCTTTCTCACAGTCTACATACATCATCCATCCGGTGACATTTCCTGTGATGTAGACTTTCCTCAACATCTTTATTCGGAGATAAGACCACCATAATATCTTCTTTCAGCAGCGTCTCTACAGAGTTTCACAGAAAACATTTTTAGATTCCTCACTTTACTATCATCCTCCCTCCTGGTGCCTCAACACTGTCATACTGCTGCCCCCAATACTGTGGTAGAGCCAGACAGATAGGAGGACAAGAGTTGAAGCACACTAATACATACTAATAATACAGAGGGGGTATTATATATTATAATAATACAGAGGGGCCATTATATATAAGAATAATATGGAGGGGGCATTATATATACTAATAATACAGAGGGGCCATTATATAATAAAACAGAGGGGCCCATTATATATATTAATAATACAGAGGCGGCCATTATATAGCCTAATCTGTGTGGAGGGGGCACAAAGGAGGCAAACTCCACAGTGTGGAGGGGGCACAGAGGAGACAAAACCCACAGTGTGGAGGGGGTATTAAGGAGACAAAACCCATAGGGTGGAGGGGGCACAGAGTTTGGCAAAACGACTTCATGGAGTTAAAAACCTTGAAAGGGAATACACTGTATGGTGAGCAATGTAACTGTGGGTGAACTTTGTAACTTTATAAAAGCTTCTAGCAGCTCACACACCCCTCATATACTCCACTACAAACGACATAAAAATACAGCCCCCAGACCCCTCTCCAGAAATCACTGACCACAGCATAAGTGCCTGCACTCTCCTTACAGCCCTTTTCCTGCACCTGGCACAGTCTGTAAGTGGTGGGAGGAATTAGTCACATGATCTCATTATGTCATGCCCTCAAATAAGCCAATACATTCTAGGCTTTATCTAGGCTTCAGGCCTGGCCTGAAGCTTATAAGGCAGAACGGAGGGGACGGGGCCCTCCTTGAAATGCCTGCTGCCTGGTGCCCCCTGCAATTTGGCGCCCCTCCCCCCCCCCCCAACGCTACGCCACTGCAGCCTTGTACTAGCTAGAGCTAAAGCAGGATATGGGTACCTTTTGTATTATTGCAATAGAGTGCTCAGAGGCAGTCCAAAAAGAGCAAAGAAAATGGGGCTTACTATCTAGCTAAAAAAATGGCATTTACTACAAAATGCATTCAAAGAGCATATTAACGTTTACATTGTGACTAGATACTATTAGAGTCCAACACAGTGGGTTAGGTGCTTAAACGTTGCTGGAATAAGGAACTAGTGCAAACATATAGAAGGCTCCCAACCTGTGGATGGTCAGTGGAAAGTGCTAGCAAAACACTCAGGTGGGGCTCCCACTACTGGATCCAATAAGCAGTTCATCCTCATGAGGTACAGTAGTAAAGAGTCACTTGGTAATGCAGTGTCATTTAAAGTTTAGCAGAACCCGTAGTGCGGGTAGAGTTCCCACTTACCGTAAAAAGGGGTAAAAGGGGAATGGGCACCAGCATGCGCAACTTGGGGGTAGTTATTTGCTGATGGATGGAGTCTATGAAATATAGGCACAAAAGGGGTGGACTAAAGAGGGCCAACATACCAACTCAAAACAGGGACCAATGTGTCTCACCCATCAAGATGTGTCCATGGCTTGGCTCCTATAGACTTTTTGTTCCACATGATGTGGCCTCTTTAGGTGAGGGTGTCGTAATCCTCCTCACCGCTGCTAAATTACATTAGGGGTCGTCCTGCCCCTCGTCTGTAACGATGAGGCTGGCTGTCAATACCAGGGCATGTAATTGGTGCCATGACACAATTTCTGGCAAGCACCTGGAAATGGTCTGGCCACAGACAGGTGGTGTAATTATTTACATATCTACTTAAGACATAACATCATGCTGAGTGTTGCAGCAATCTGATATTTCTTTCTCTAAACTATGTCCACCTTTCATTACATGTGAGTTAGCGTTTGCCGGGGATGGGGCTAGAAGCTTTAGTTGAAATAATGGTGTTTTTTTATTTATTTTAATATACATTTTTTTGTCTGTTTTTATTTTTGTATGTTTTTATACATTGTGCAATCCTGTACCCTCTAGTGGCGAGTATGAGACTTACTGGTGCAGGGCAGCAGTCCGGGGCAGTCCGGGGCTAGAGGACTCAGTATGGATAGGAGCTGGCATGAGGGTTTCCAGTTGTGCAGCGAGTCGGGCCCGATTTTCAACAAGTTGCTCCGGCGTTACTTACCAGGGCATCTGGTACTGTACAATGAGAAGAGAGTGAATGAAGGTCAGATCAATTGTCACAGAAAGGGAAATTGCAGGCTGTGTGGGGAGGCATGGGTCTGATTGTGGCCTAGGTCCATCGGCGGGTTATGACAATCTCCTGCTCGCCATCTTTACCGCAGCTTCTCTGTTACAAGATTCAGCTCAGTGAGTAGCCGGATCCCAATGGCGATCTCTCTCTTTTTTTCTGTGCTTGGGCTGGGCGGTTCCTTTTTTTTTCTCACCACGAGGAGCACTTTGGGTTCATCTTCCCACATAATGGCTCTCCAATACGAGTTGAGCAGCTTTTCCGTGATCTTGCTGAGGCACTATAAAGCCTGTGGAACCAAGACAAAGCCTATAAACCATTTTGGAGAAATTTTATGCAAAGTTAAGCTGCTATTCAACCTCATCAAAAGGTCTGGACTCAAGTTATTTCTTTCATCCCTCAATTACTACCCCCTATTTTTCTGCTTCTGAGCCAAGGCCTGGGGCTTAGCGTATCCCGGTAGGAGCACCGTGACACAAGTACACATTAAGGGACATTCTAGGCCACCCTATACCACTTGGCCATTCCTACACCTGGGTACTGCCACCATTACCAACAGGGACCCTGGGTACCAGGTCCGCTTTGTTGCACCTTTACTTCCTGTAGGGGTAAATTGTTTCTTCATCCCCCTTTGGAACTATACAGTAGCTAAACACTTTAGTTCCTGCTGTTGAAAGGATGATTCCTATGTGGAGGTGTGCCTTTTGAGTCCCACCCTTCTGCTGGGTGGAGCTGTCTATTCCCTCAGTACATGAGACACAAATTCAGAGTCTACTAAGCCCTATTTTGCCAAAGCACTGCAACTGGCACAGTTTTACACTGTTCAGCAGCAAACAAACCTTATATACTACAATAAAGTCACTTGTAGGGGCTTTACAGATGTTGTGGGCCTTCCGCATTAAGGCACAGCAGTATATATCCTGTTCATGACGCCAAATTACAGTGGGTTGTCCCCTCAAGTAGAGTAGTCTTGGTGTGTAGGATGCAAGTGGTATACTGCGGCCCAATGTTTGTGTCACGGTGCCCCTGCCTTCAGGTTGTTGCTTCCTGGGGGTCAGTCTCCATTGCAGAGATTGAATAACTTGAACTTGACAATACAATCGGTTTCAAAGGGTTTAGTGCAGTTCTCCTTTACTTGGTTCCAGCTGGATGCAATATGGTAGCAGGTCTTGTAAATGCTGCTCTTCTGCTGTGCTCATCTCAGGTGTCAGGCTGGTTATTGGACTTTCTAGAGGCTCTGCTACTGTTGAGTGGAGTGCCTTTAGCCCCCTCATAATACTCAGTCAATTAAATTCAAGGAGTTGGTGGTGCTCTCAGAGCTACTTCCCTGGAAGACTCCAGCTGTAGCAGGGGAAAATGCTCCCACACTGCGCCATGTTGTTTCGTCTCTTTTACTGTCTAACTTTAACTAACCACAGATTTCTAAAAAACTCCTCCCTTGGTGGGAAGCGAGATTGACCCACTTCTGCCTACCAAAGGGGGAAAAGAATAGAATGGCTAGTTCTATTCTTGCGACCTGCTGGACACATCACAGTATGAGAGGACCTGGAAAAGAATACACAGATTACATTCTCTTCTACTAGACATTAGAGACAGTAGCTACGTGTTGAATTGGTAGGTCCCTACTCCAAGGTACTACAGATGTCTGTGTCCACCCTTGGATGGTGATATGGGTACACTTAAAATCAAACCAAAATGTATAGGCCTCAGCCTTGTCATTTCAAGCACTGATAATACACAGACTAATAAAAACCTATTTCTAAAAGGGCTTTGATATCACCCTTTACTTTTAAGGTGGAATTTTCCTTTAACCCCTTAGTTAATTTTCCTTTAACCCCAGTTGTTTAGGGTCTTACTAACCAAGCGATTTTTTTCATTTGTTCATCAATGTCTTCCAAGAGCTATAACTTTTTTATTTTTCCATCTATGTAGCCGTATGGGGGCTTGTTTTTTTGAGGGACAAGTTGTAGTTTTTAATGGCATCATTTTGGGGTTCACATATCTTACTGATTAACTTTTAAAACAACATTACTGCTACTGAGTTTTTATGGTATAAATTTTGCGGCTTTTATTTTTGACATAAATAACATGATAAGTTTATTCTCTGGGTCAGTACTATTACAGCCCATACCAAATACATATCGTTTTTGGTATGGGCTTTTTGGTATTTTTTTGGTATTTTTTCTTCCTATAGAGCTGTGTGAGGGCTTGATTTTTGCAGGATAGCTTGTAGATTTAATTGGTATTATTTTGGGTTTAGTAACAATATTTGATCATTTTTATTCTGTTTTGTATGGTGGCAACTAAGGAACCATTTGAAATTCGGGTTTTGTTTTTTTCAAGACGATAAGCGTATGGGATAATTTTTATAATATTTGCATAGTGCGGGTCGTTACTGCAATACCAAAGTGGGGGAGATTTTATTTTTGCAATTTTTTCCATTGAAAAGCAATTTTCAATGAAAAAAGCATATTTTTAATTGAAATTTTATTTCATAATTTTTTTTTAACTTTTTTAAACGACTTATTAGTCCCACAAGGGGGCTATAATGGGCAATATTTTGAATGCTTCTAAAATACATTGCTCTATTCCTATAGTGCAATGCATTTTAACGTCTGCTATACCAACTGCTTGGAAACGCTGCATGCAGGCTTGGGGCCTACACTAGGCCCTAACTGGCCTTCACAGTCTCATATGTGTCGTGCAGATGTGATGACCTGTGCATCGCTTAGCCTGCCCACCGTGAAAAGATGCAGCCCAGCCTAAGGCCCCTTAGTGAACGCCATAAAAAAGCATATGAGTGGTTACTAGCAGGTTAAACTAAATATTTTCTGACTTTTTAAATGTGATCTTTAGCAAACATAAAAGTATAAGTATAATATACTTTACAGATTCAGACAGTTTAAATAAAGAATAAAGTCAGTGCTAAGAGGCCGAGGATGATATCAGTTTTTTAGGTTAATGCATTCAGTTCCTCTATTAAAACACAATTTAATTGCTCTCCCCCCTGTATACCCCTGGCACATATCACTTTCCCTTAGGAGCTGTAAGCTAGAACATGATATAACAAGGCAAGAGTACTAAATAGAACAGACTCATGCTTAAAATTGGTGTAATGATTGGCGTTTGCTTCCTCTAAAACTCAAAATTTCCCATTTTAAAGATATATTACCCTAAATTATTAATTTGTTCCATTTACAATTATGTGGATTATTATTTTTAGACTGCAATCCTTTTTACCAGGGAAGGGGGTATTCTTCGAAAATTGATCCCAGCTTGCCCTGCAGCTAAGACCCACAGGGATCAGTTGTAATCTGTGGAGGAACCTCGCAAGTGCTCAATTCCATTGTAGTGCTTCCAATGGTGAAATGTCGCATTGAAATCAATAGGCTGTCCATGTATTGCATGGATGGTCAAGGCAGATTCTCTTTGTAGCAGCTTGCTGCTCCAGTTTCTTGATGGAGGTTGCTAATGTGGGACTTCTCCCTATTCACTCCTAATAGGACTTCCCTAAACTACATATCTCTGTGCATTAACTAACAGCCACTCATTGTTAAGGCATGGCACATTCCTTTAATTTCTTTTTATTTTATTACTGTCAATTTAAATTTTTTTTTCTACTAGCAGGATGTTCTCTTTAAAGGGAACCTGTCACCTCCAAAGCAGTCCCAAACTGCCAGCAGTACCTTCAGTAGCCGGCAGTGAGTTTCAATTATGTAGTTCTTACTGAATTCAGACGAGGCAGTAGCATGAAAACGATCTTTTATCCTCCTTCCGCGCTATTTTCCAGTCAGGCTTGAAGTCATGGGGGCAGCGGCCTTCTTGCTTCAAGTCACGGTAAGCACGCCCCCTTCCCTGCCCCTTCGCTGTGACTGACAGCCAGCTGTTCAGTAAAGCTAGCCGACTACTGGGCATAAGTGCTGTCAGTCACAGTGAAGGGGCAGGGAAGGCGGCGTGCTTACCGTGACTTGAAGCAAGGATGCCGCTGCCCCCATGACTTCCATGACTGGAAAATAGCGCAGACGGAGGATAAAAGATCGTTTTTCATACTACTGCCTCATCTGAATTCAGTAAGAAATACATGATTAGAAACTCACTGCCGGCTACTTGAAGGTACTGCTGGCAGTTTAGGACGGCTTTTGGAGGTGACAGGTTCCCTTTAAAGGTCTCAGCCCACCATCCTCCATGCCACTTAATTGATGCTTTTTACAGCATCTAAGTTCATTTTTTACTGGTATCTGAAACCTACCATTGTATCATTTTTTATTTCACACTTTTCCTGTCACTTTTAAAATAAATTACACACTTCTTAATCCTAATCAGTTCATCTGTACGCACTTCCTAACCATAATGAATTCAAGTGGTTTTCTGGTCTCAGAATATTAATGGCCTACCCTTAGGCTGGGCCATCAATATCAGGTTGCTGGGTGTCCGTCTCTCAGCATACATATTGGTCCATTTTCAAGGGGCTGTGGAGCAACCAATACGAACAATGGCTTATCCCATGGTGATCTTGCAAAACCCCTTTAGTCTGTACACATTTCCTAATCCTAATAAATAAAAAACTATAATGATACAATGTAAGATTTTCAATACCAAGAAAAGTTTGTTCAGTCATCTAAGGGTACTTTCACGCTTGCGTTGGTGCAGATCCGGCTGTTTATTTGCACAGACGGATCCGCACCTATAATGGAAACGTTTGTATCCGTTCAGAACGGATCCGTTTGCATTAGTTAAAAGAAAAATGACAAAGTCCAAAACGGATCCGTTTTGAATTACATTGAAAATCAATGGGGAACGGATCCGTTTTTAAATGCACCATATCGTGTAATTGAAAACGGATCCATCTCCATTGACTTACATTGTAATTCAAAACTGATCCCTTAGGCTCCGCCTCTTCAGACGGACACCAAAATGCTGCATGCTGCGTTTCGGTGTCCGCCTCCAAAACAGAATAGAAGCGAACGGAGCTGAACTGATGCATTTTGAACGGATCCTTATCCATTCAGAATGCATTGGGGCTTAACTGATCCGTTTTGGACAGTTTGTGAGAGCCCTGAAACGGATCTCACAAACGGAATCCAAACGCTAGTGTGAAAGTCCCCTTCAGTTTGGCTTTCACAGGTTTAAATTCATAAATAAGTCAGAATATTTTTAATTTGTTTAGGTTTCATCATTTTAGTTTTTTTATTGACGAGAATTAGGAAAATTTGTGTTAGGGTTAGAAATGTTTTAGTGTTAAGAAAAAAAGATAATGCAATGTTAAAGGAGTTGCCTAGAAGCTGACAACCCCTATGGTCTTAAATTGCAGCCAATTAAAAAAAAACTGCCCTGTTCCCAGCCAGAAGTGGTTTGATCCTGTGACCACGGCAGCAAATCACTGGCCTCGACGATCACATGTACTAGAACAACAGGTCACTGCGTCTGTGGACAGGTAAGTGAGTTTTCTAAAATCCCTTTAAGTTTTAGATGCCAATAAGAGTACCTTATTTTATAGTCTGTCTGCATTTCACACTTTGTCTGTAACAGATGCAACTTATTCTATGAGTCAGATACATAAATGTACAGTATAATCATGTATTCTATTCTTGCATATTTGTCCCACATAAAAGTGTTGCGATATGAGGTATGGGATCAGAAAATATTTTTTTTCCAGAACCAGTGCTACTGTAAAAGTGTGATAAAGTATTTGCCCCTAAAATATTCCCAAGGTCAGACTGTAGACGAATTCTGTCCTACTCAAGCTATCGGGTATAAATTCTGCTAGTGTCTGTACCTACGATTACAAGAAGAAGGGCATGTGCCCGCCTATCACCCCTGGTGATTTCATAAGTGATAGGTGAGTGAATATGGCTGATGTACTCACTAAGTGGAGTGCAGTAGGTGAGGTCTAGTTGTGAGTGTTTGCGTCTGGCATTTTAAGGGGATGTGGCTGTTGTGGGGCTCCTGTATCTGTTACTTTTATAGGAGCCATGTCCTTTGCCTCCTATAAGGGTTACGGCTACATGGCAACCTCTGGTCCCATGACAGCTACTGGAGCCAGGATCGTAGAGTGGCAGTGATCCCATAGAAATGTTTGGGATTGCAGCGCCAGTCACCAAAAAATTGAGCAGTGTTGGATTTTTATTGCTAATTACTCTGCAATCCCATTCATTTCTATGGGATCACCTCTACCCTGAGATCCTGATCGAGATAGCTGTGGTGCGACCAGTGTCGCCATGGAGCCCTACGCTTATCATTTTGTGTTTAGAACTTTTCTAATTTGGACACAGTCTGCCCAAAAGTCTCACCTGATATATACCACATCAAGACATAGCTTCACTTCTGCTAATAGGAACAACATTGTCCCCCAATGCCATAAAGAACTGGAGCTGTAAATGGAGCTTGAAGCCTGGGGAATGGGATTCATTTCAATACAGAAAACTTCTTTGGTTTTGGGTCAAGGTTTCATTGAATCACATTTCCTCATTGAAGCATATTCTGTGCACCTTAACTTACTCTAAGTTGCCATAAGCCTTTTATTTTTTTTTATTTTTTTATTTTTTACAAACTAGGATCTCCAAGTAAGTGGAAGAATTCCAAGCGAATGACAACATTTTATAAATGTGTAGGCCTTAAAGTTGTTGTCAGCTTTGGAAAATGTCTACCTGCCACCAAGTTTGCTGCCTATTCCGTGGCAGAAACCACTGTGGTTTCTGCTGCGGTTTTTCACTTTGAATTCTGTGGACCTGCTTGCAGTTTATCTTTATTGTGGCTTCTGTCCAGACACCACAGCAGGAAGGCACATGGCTTAAAACTGATGTCCATACGAATGGCAGACACCACGTAGCTATGGTGTAGAATCCTCGATGTATGTGATCAACCCGGTGTTCTGTGCAGGGGCATATAGAAATCATTGGGCCCCATAGCAAGAATCTGAATTGAGCCCCCCTAACTCTTGGCCAGTGTGAAATGCAGCAGAGCAGAGGGCAGACGCAGTGCCTGGGAGCCCCAAGCCCAGAAGAGATTAGACAGGGAGCGGTCGTGCCAACCGCTGGGAGAACACAAGTGGACAGGCCACGGGCCGCCTCAATACCCCATGACATGAATAAACTGTCTTATGCAGAGTAGTCGTAGGGGGCAGGGCCTTCCATGCGCTCCAGGCCCACCTGTGCCGCGGGCCCCATAGCATCACCGTGGTCTGCCTATATTGGCGGTACACCACTGGTTCTGTGACAATATACTGATAGTGCCCCCACAAGGAAATTAATTATTACACAGTGACAGCGCCCATTCCAATCAACGTGTTGGCTTCATAATGCTTGAGAAGTCCTCCAGACGCAAGAGATGTTGTTCGCAATCACTTCCACCCTGGCCTACAGGTGAAGAACCTGAAGGGAGGTATATGAAAATTGGTTTCTAAATTGAACAACTCCTTTAATCACTTAACATCATATATTATTAATACTAATGGCATCCCTTTCCACCTTCTCATCCTTCCTACTTGTAATTGAATTATAGCAAGGTGCTCCATACTACCTGGAGAAACGCATTTAGCAGCATATGGGGCTTGATTAAACCTCAAGTGGACACGCATAAAAGCTCTCAGATACCTGTAGGGTTTTCCTGTAAGTAACCAAATCCATTTATTTTACTCTATTGATCAAGAGTCATGTAATAATTGCCTGTTGGCAGCAGCAGCCAATCTAAGCATGAGGTTATTATGGAAGTGCCTTGCTGGCACGGTTTCTGGCTTAAATGCGTTAAATTGATTTTTCAGGTTACATTCAGTCATTACATTTTAACAATGAAGCTTGGTGTTAGGAAGAAAAGAAATAGAAATATATGCACATATTCCCTCTTGTGGCCAGTAAAGAAGTTTTTTTAAGACGAAGAGTGTAAGTCATTAGTTCATTTTATAGCCAAAAGTGCAACTTGAAGCTCCTATCACCAACGCAAAATGTAATATAGGCCTCAACCTACTCTGCACGCCCTAAACTATACCCCTGTATACGGCCCATAGAGGAAAAAGCTACTGTAAGAATAGGTAAGATTCACCTGGGTCAAAGATGTGCTGTCCTAGCTTTGTTTCTAAATAACCTGACCAAGGTAGAACAGCTTGTTGGAACATTATTGAGTTGCATGATTTAATAGGATGCCTTATTGTAAGGAGCAGATTTCGAATAAATGCAGACGGAAGCATGTATATTTTCAAACACCATTAGCTTTTTATTTTCTTCAGCAGGAGCACGGTTTCAAGTCTCTCAAGTACAGAAGGCACATGCACTTGGTGGTTACAGACACATTGGGCATTTAGTTTAACAGTTACAGACAGTAAGAGAGAGGTACCCTCTTATTGGTATTTATGGAGAGGTACATTTCTTACAGCCCAATGTAGTCCATACTCTAATACCAAGAGGGGCCTCCCTGGTGCAGAGGCAGTGTTAGGCTTATGTAGACAGATGTCAGTTCCTGTTCAGCAGCAGGGCCGGGCCGACACAGAGGCTGGGGAGGCTCCAGCCTCAGGGAGCTCCAGCCTCAAGAGGGAGAGGGACTGACAGGGGGGAACCGCTCAGCGCTCCCTCCTGTCATTCCCTGATTGTAGCGTAAACGAGCTCTGTCCGGTCCGCAGGTACAGAGAGCATCAGTCTCTTGTACCCGGCCGGACTGACAGGAAGTGCGCACACAGTTTGCACTTCAAGTCAGTCGGCTCGGTACAGGAGACAAAAGCTCCTCCTCCTGTACCCGCGGAGGCGCAGACCATGCAGAGCTCGGCCACGCTACAGCAGAGGTAGGAGGAGAGGAGGGGGAGAAGAAGGAGCAAACATGGGGGGGCAGAAAGCATGACAACATGGGGGGAGGAAAGAGCATGACAACATGGGGGGAGAAGAAAGAGCATGACAACATGGAGGGGGGCAGAAAGAGCATGACAACATTGGGGGGCAAAAGCATGACAACATGGGGGGAGAAGAAAGAGCATGACAACATGGGGGGGCAGAAAGAGCATGACAACATGGGGGGGGCAGAAAGAGCATGACAACATGGGGGGGGTATAAAGGGCATGAAAAGATGGGGGAGAATGACAGGGGGCAGAAAGAGCATGACAAGAAGAGGGGAATATGACAAGAGGGGGAGAATGACAAGAGGGGAGAGCATGACAAATTACTATGTGGGGACACTGCTGTGTGGTTGAGGGGGTGTGGGGACATTACTGTGTGTGGGGCAGTGTGGCGGACATTAATGTGTGGGGGCAGTGTGGCGGACATTACTGTGTGGGGGCAGTGTGGCGGACATTACTGTGTGGGGGGCAGTGTGGCGGACATTACTGCATGGTGGGCAGTGTGGCGGACATTACTGTGTGGGGGTAGTGTGGCGGACATTACTGTGTGGGGAGCAGTGTGGCGGACATTACTGTGTGGGGGGCAGTGTGGTGGACATAACTGTGTGGGGGCAGTGTGGCGGACATTACTGTGTGGGGGGTAGTGTGGCGGACATTACTGTGTGGGGGACACTACAGTGTGGGGTGGCACACTGTTCACTAAATGAACCCTGTTATGGGGAGAATCTGTGGATGACACATATTTGTCATCCACAGACACTCCCCCAAAACAGGGTTAATTTACTGAATGACCACCAATAAAAGAGATGGGGTCACATATGCTATTTCATAATGACAGCAGGGCCCGTGCAGTCACTGTATTCTACTACCCCACCCCCTGCTCCCCTGCTCACTGGATATAATCGTATTAACTAAATAACTGTAGTAAATCACTACAGTTATATAGTTGAGATTATATACAGTGTGTGTGTGGGGTGGGGGGGAGTAGAATACAGTCACTGCACGGGCCCCGCTGGCGCTGTCATCAAAAAAGCAGATACAACCCCACAGCCGCACCCCTTGTATTGGGGGTCATTCCTACACGGACCCTGTCATGGGGAGGGGGGGATCTGTGGATGACATATGTGTCATCCACAGATTCCCCAATAACAGTGTCATCCATAACAGATCTCCCATAGTCATCCACAAGTTGGAGGGGGGTGGTCGCACTTGGGCAGCTCAGCCTCTGTTGGTGGTGGACCTTGTCCCAGCCCTTTTCAGCAGTATTGCCTCCAGCTCTGCACTGTAACACCCATCCTGTTCTACAGCTAACTGTAGCATCCTGTGAGTAGACGGGAGGTATCCTACCTGCCTTGCTCCTGACATGTTCTGCTGCAGATTTCTGCTCCAGTTCACAATACTGCAAACTTCACTGTAGTCCTTGCTGCCAGGCCTGGTGTGTGGCTTCTGGTCTGCATCAGGTCTCAAATGTCAGCAAGGATGGCCAGCTCTTTTGTCTCCACACTCCTCTTCTTATAGAGCAGTACAGTTTTACTCCATGGTGATCCAGTGCCATGTTGTAGCCAGATTGGGCCAGTACACTAGGGCATGGAAGCAAGGCCATCACTCTGTACCTTTATAGCTAAACTAGCCACCTACCTCATTAAAGGGGCCTCGTCACCAAGCAGCATATGGAGTTGAAGTGCTGCTCAAGACCTCAAAGAAGTAGCACTTCCTTAAAGTGGGTACAATTTCCCTCCTTATATCATCACAGATAATTGCTTCATTGGTAAACAGCTGATCCTGGTGGGGAAGGTTTTTGTAACATATGCATTTCAACTGTATACATTGCTCTAGGAAAATGTAGTATGAGACCTCCTTTAATGCAATGGAGGAGCAGATAGCCATCAGCTCTCTGCTATACCATTTACTTTATGACCCCCATATTCAGCAGCTCAGTACAAGCAAGTGTGATGATAACAGTGCATTGTGCCTGCCTGCACACTAGCACAACATAAAGCAGGCATCCAGCCACTCTCTGAGAAACTTGTGGCCATTGGAAAATGAGAGATGCTCATCAATCTGACATGAAGAGCAGTCTAGAGAGCATGAGAATGAGAAAGAAGCCCTGAGACAGCAGGTGTAGAAAACGATAGGAAGGGAGAACATGTTTATGTGCAAAAGTTTCAGGCAAGTGTGGAAAAATGCTGCAAAGTTTGAATATTTAAAAAAATAAAAGTGTCAATAGTTTATTTTTTAATTCACAAAATGCAAAGTGAATGAACCAGAGAAATGTAAAATCAAATCAGTATTGGGTGTGGCCACCATTTGCCTTCAAAACAGCATCAGTTCTTCTAGGTACATATACTGTACTTGCACACAGTTTTTGAAGGAACTTAGAAGGGAGGTTGTTCCAAACATCTTGGAGAACTAACTATGTAGGTTTTTTAAATCCTTCTGTCTCTTCGTGTAATCCAAGTCAGACTTGATGATGTTTAGATAAGGGCTCTGTGGGGGCCATATCAAAACCGTCCTAGCCTCCTAGAATTTTGAGGCAAACTTGTTATCTCTTTTTGTTTAGTTTTTATGAATTTTATTTTCCCTTCCCACTCCCCAAGCTCTGGAACACAATGACAGCAATAGTAAATGATGTCTGAGTGTCTCTGACATACATAGCTATGGGTAAATGCACGTTTGATGGAGGTAACATACAGCGTGTTTAATATCACACCGTGCTGGCACATGTTATGCCTTTTCATGTCTCAAAGCTTCTAAAAGCATGGAACATACAATAGTACCTGTGGGTAGTACTAGCAATAGTAGGAGTAGCTGTAGTGATAGTGGTGGCATCGGCGGCTGTAGCAGCAGCCATATGGTACATATTGGTAGAAAGGTAGCATCATGATGGAGGCAGCAGCAGCCTTACGGAAAGTGATGGTAGAAAGGTCACAGCAGTGGCATAATGGTGGCATGATGGAGGTGGCAGCAGCAGCCGTTCAGAACGTGATGGTAGGCAGGTGGAATTGCTGACATGATGGAGGCGGCAGAAGCAGCTGTACAGAGCATGATAGTAGGCAGACAGACAGCATTGGCGTGATGTCACAACAGTGGCATAATGGTGGCAGGATGGAGGTGGCAGCAGCAGCCGTACAGAACGTAATGGTAAGGAGACAGACAGCATTGGCATGATGCAGACGGCAGTTGTTGTGCTGTACAGAACGTGATGGTAGGCAGGTCGCAGCAGTGGCATGATGGTGGCAGTTGAATGATGGAGGCAGCAGCAGCGTTACGGAAAATAAGAGATGGAGCAGCAGTGGCATGATGGAGTCAGGCAGGCAGACAGCAACAGAGGCAAGATGGCGCGCCACCAGCAAGGCCAGATCTATTCATCAGCCTCAGCTGGAGGAGTGTGAAAATCTACGCAAGCAAGAGAGTCTACATGTTGCCATTCTGTCCAGGTACCCGAGGAGCCAGTTATTTCCACCTCCGCTGCCCACTGAGAGGATTGGGTGTCATGGCCGATGTCACCATCGTCTTTTTATCCTATTTCTACTCCAACTCTGACTCCTTTTCCTCCTCCTCAAGTGGCAGCACCTCCTCCTTCTCCCCTATGGGAGTTTCTCAATGTGGGTCTCCAACAGCTACAGAGCTACCTGTTGCATGATCGTCAGCGTCTCTTCAAAAATACATATGAGCGGGGTGAGGGACAACTGCAGCATGACAATATGAACTGCAACTGCCCGACCTGAAATGAGAGCATGCTCTCTGCTGAGGTGGTCTAGTGCATAACAAAATCATTCATGGCTTTCCTCTGCTAATACAGATGCTCAAGTATGTGCAATGTTGAATTCCAGGGAGTTGGAACATCGCAGATTAAGTGGTGTAGCTGCATACCATTCAGATGCTGCAAGTCGAGGAGAGCGTTCTTCACTGAGAATGGCTGAAAAGAAGGAGAGTCTCCTAGAGACTGCAAGCACCTTACGTAAGCCAGTGCATTCTTTTTAAAAGGCCATGTAGGGAGCATGTTGTATTTCTCCCAGGTTCAGGGCACCTAGGATGTTGTGCCCATTGTCGTTGACCACTTTGCCCAGTTGGAGTCGGCAGGGTGACAGCCAGTGGGTGTTTGTTGCTTGATGTACTTGAGCAGCTGCTCACCATCCATTGTCCCAGGCCAATCAGCTCCAACACTGTGTGGCAGCACTTTGCACATGTGACAGGAAGGAGGGGTAGTGTGAGCGATGCTGTGCCCTGCTGCTGTTAGGGGAGAGGACCATGTCCATGGAGGAGGAGGTGGAGGACACAGATAAGTGCCTGCTGTAGGAGCCAGCCCTATGATATGGTGGTAGGGGTTAAAAATTACCTGGCCGTGTTTCTGGGGTACTGCCCTCCACTGCTGCAAAAACATTGACCCAGTGGACCATGAAAGACATGTACTGTCCCTGCCTGTAGCAGCTTCTCAAGGTGTCCACCGTGAGAATACAGCTTGCCTGACAGCGAGAATCTCAAGGAGTGGCCTGCATTCTCCCCCTTGTGAGACTACAAGGCACTACTACAATGGTACTGCTTGGGGATGTGGGTTGGCTGCCACAAAGAGAACCAGGAGAAGAAGGACATACTTGTTCTACAGGCAGCCAAGCTGGACTCAACTCTGGCATGTTTTGGGCCTAACTTACCCACAGTGTCAGAGGCATCACCAGATCTCAAAGCATACGTGGCACTGGCTGCTTATTGGGAGGTACTTAGCCTCTGCTCATTATTGCAGCCTCTACCGCCCTCCTCCACTGATGTTGCCTTCTCCTTTTCACCCCGATCCAGCACATAATCGTCATCGGAGTCTGCACCCTTCCTTCTGCTTTTATCAGGGCAGTCCAAATGGTGAGGGCTCTCACACACATTTTCAATAGTGAGACTCACATGTGTATTGGTGTAGTAATCACATATATATGATACTAGTTTGAATGTTATAAATGACCCCCTCACCAAAAAAAAAAAAAAAGATCAAAAACGTGTCAGTTAAGGAAAAAGATTGAGGCCTAAATTAGTTATTATCACTCCCAGATACTTTTGTGTGCTTTTCTGTATATTGGTGTAGTAATTACGTGTGTGTATATATATATATATATATATATATATATATACATATATATATTTTACATGCTGCTAGTTTGAATAGAATCAACAACCCTCCCCCAAAAAATTGATTGGAAACGTGTTTGTGAACACAGAAATTAAGGGAAATGGATTTAGGCCTAAATTCGTTATCCCTCACAGATACTTTTGTGTGGTGGCCTGTGTATTGGTGTTGATCACCTATATACTGGTTTAATTAAATTGAAGAAGTACAGTAGCCCAAAAATAAAATTTCAACCATGTGTAGAAATAAATAAACGTTAATGGATGATTAAGGGCCGGGCCTCACGCTTAGTTTCACATTAACACTCACATGTAGATTGCTGCTATATCTTGTGTTTTGCTGCATTAATTACATATATATGCTGGTTTAATTAAATTGAGCAAGTGCCCAAAAAATATTATTGTATGGGAACTGAATATACGTTAATGGAAGATTGAGACCTGACCCTTAATATCACATTAACACTCCCAGGTAGGCTTGACGCTCAATTTCACGTTAACACTCAGTAATCATGTATATATGTTGGTAAATTGAACACCCCCCAAATAAAAATAAAAACTTCAACTGTAATTTAAATTCATGGAAACAGACGATGCCTGACAGGCCTGACACTCAATTTCTCATTATCTCTCATGGGTAGATTGCTGCCCTACCCTGTGTCTTGTAATAATCACATATATATGCTGGTTTAATTAAATGTAATATTCCCCCAAAAATCATTCCAACCGCGTGGAGATTTCACGGAAACTGACAATTGAGGCTTGATGCTCAATTTCATGTAAACATTCACAGGTAGATTGCTGCTATACCATGTGTTTTGCTGCAGTAATCATGCATATATGCTGGTTAATTAAATTTAACCTGCTAAAAAATATTTAAATAGCAGCGCATGCAAATTAAATTCATGGAAAAGGACGATTGAGGCTTGATGATTAATTTCATGTTAACACGACTATATTTCTTGCTGTACCTTGCATTTTGCTGCAGTAAGCAGGTATATATGCTGGTTAATTAAATTGAAACCCCCTAAAAAGGATTTCTATGAAAATGGGGGAAAATGAAAGTATTTCCTTGCAGGTAGCTGCTTTTAGGTCTGCACTGCAGCAGCTACAGTTCTAGGAAGCACAGTGGCCACAGCTCCTCACTTCTTCCTCCTTGTCTTTCAGCTTCCTTGCCTCCCTATTCTACATACGCAATTCTTCTTCTTATTTGTAATCTGTCACGAACCAGCAGGTGTGAACCCACTGTGCCATGTGTCCTTCCTCCTCTAAGGGCGTTGTCTAAATGAACCCTCGATCTTCACATTGTAGCATCCCCAAGTCAGAGCAATGTGTGGGACTAACCTGGGGAATGCCAGTGATGGAGAGGTCGGCACGCTGTTCCTCTGGGGCACTCTCTGGGTTCTGAAGGGACACAGCCAGGTGCAAGGTGAGGTGCCCTTGGTGTTGTAGATTAACGTGCCTATGGCTAAGTCCCTGATGTTTCGTGACGCCAGTGCCAGTAAACGGTGGCACACCGTATTTATAGTAGGAATAATAGAGGTGCAGACTTGTATCTTGAAACAGAATTCCAACTTTACTGAAACAGTGGTAATACAGAAGGCACTCTCTTAAACAGTTCTTTTGCAGACAATTGGCTTTGGTACAATCTCAGTTACAGCAGGCTTATATCCAGCAAGGTAAACAGAGGGTTAAATAACAGGACTTTTGAATTGCAGGTGAACCTTACTTTCTTCCTGGCTTGTCCTGACTGGCAATTATTCTTCAAGGCCCCAATGCCCTACTTCTGGCTTATATCCTTGAATCTCCAGTTTGCAGTGTACCTCCTCTGACATTACAGTACCTCTTGCTCTAGGGATTGCCTCAGCTTGACTCCTGCTGATCTGCCTAGGCCCGTGACATGTGGCCTTCACAGACTCCAGGGTCTGCACTAACTCTAGCCTGCCCTGGCCTAGCTATATATAGCCCTACTCAACAGTTCCCCTAGTGGTCTAACACCTACATAACAATCCTCACATTACTGCAGGCAATTACATGTAAGCCACTTAAAGGTACATAACATTATTGGTAGTAAACGGGTATTAAAGTGCCCGTATACTGCATACCCCACGACTTTAAACTGAGTACGACCTCGTACTCCAACAGGGGCCCACCCAACTGGATTCTTCTCCTGAAAGACACAAAACACATGCAGGCATATACAAACACATATGAATGACATCTGCATAAATAATCATATCAGGTCCAGCTGGAAAAGGTGGAGCGCGGTGACAAGGGGCGACGTCCTCTGCTTGCAGGCTGTTAATGCAGAACTGTGATGCTGACCTGGTACAGCAAATCAATGGTTAACACCAGGATAGTCCATAAGAGAATGCATGAGTCCATAATAAGAACATAATAAAACATCACATAGTCCATATGAAAATGCATAAGTCCATAATAAGAACATATCACAGAGGCTCGCACACAGGGAGTCCATATCTGGGCACAAGCTTAAAAGGATGATGCTCACACAGAGGTTTCCTGTCGGGAAACACTTCCAGTACAGTCATAGTCTTCAAAACGCACTGGTAAGCGCCCTTGTAGACCGGGTAGACCTCCTTAGAGCCAAGGTCTCCTCTTGTCCGGGTACAGGGGGACAAGAAGGATCCACGTCAGTGGGACCCCTTTCAGTAGCACCCTGAGCTGGGCCTGCTACGGTTGCAGGTTCAGCAGGTGCCGGGGCAGGCACCCCAAAGTTTAACCAGGGTGTAAGGAACCAGTGAAGCGGCTCAGGATCATTCAGCAAGTCCGCTATGGCCTGCATAGGTTCAGCAGGCCGAGCAATGGAATCTGACTCAGAAGACTCGGATCCGGAATCTCCAACGACAGTCTCCTTGTCAATACAGAGTTTTAGGCGGTTTCTGTGAACAATTTGGGAACCCTTACCCTCTCTGGTGACCTCATAGGTATGAGTTTCAGCATTAGGGATGGCAGATACAAGATAGGAGTCCTCTCCCATTTACTGTCCAGTTTACTGGTGCGGTGATTGTTCTTTAACCACACTGTATCCCCCACAGCCAAGGGCTCTGCATGGGCCGCCAAATCATAGTCTTTTTGTTGTCGCTCCCGGGCACCTTCCATGCGCTCCTGGACAATTTCTTTGGCATTAAGCAGGCGCCTTTGATGTTCCGTTACCCAGTCAGTTTTAGGCAGGGGATTAATGTCATCCAGCACTTGTACATCCAGGGAATGATCTGCAGGCAATTTACCCTGACGCCCAAACAACAGGTAGAAAGGAGTGTATCCAGTGGAACAATGGATAGTATTATTGTACGTATACATGAGCTGTGGTAGCAGGTTAGGCCAATCTCCTCTGGTCTCAGGAGGCACGGCTCTCAACATTTCAATCAAGGTCTGATTCATCTTTTTCACAGAGTCCATTACCTTGTGGATGATAGGCCGTGGTCCGGACCTTTGGCAATTGTGTAGTCGGCACAGCTCCTGGAACAAATGAGACTCAAACGCAGACCCCTGGTCGGTGAGGATCTTTTCTGGGCAGCCGTAAGGCAGGAGGAAGTGTTTCCAGAACAATTCAGCTGTCGTCTTGGCTGTCAGGTCTTTCACAGGCACTGCTACGGCAAACTTAGTAAAATGGTCAATAATAGTCATAGCATAGGTATACCCTGAGTGACTGGGCTCCAACTTTACGTGATCAATAGCAACCAGTTCAAGAGGGGCGGTACTTATAATAGGGTGCAGCGGTGCTCTCTGATCATGGTGTTCACCTCTTTCAGGGCACAGGCTGTACATTCCCGACACCACTTCTCAATGTCCTCTCTTATTCCAACCCAGTAGAACCGCCTACGGACAGTGGCCTCAGTCTTTTGAACCCCAAAATGTCCAGACCTGTCATGATACATTTCTAAAACCATACCTGCATCACGACGTGGGATGAGGATCTGGTGCACTCTGTCATTTGACACTGGATCCAGGCTTCGTCGCAGCAACAGGCCTTTTTGAAGGAAAAGTTGTTGACGTTGCCTCCACAATTTGATGAGTTCTGGGTCTGCGGTCTTTCGCCGAATTCTTTCAGGGGTTCTGCCACTGATGAAGAAGTCCAGCAGTTCACCGAGAACTCTACTCTCTGATTGCAACTTAATCCATTTTTCTTCTCTGGATGCAGGCTTATCAAAGGATGGAGGGTCAGAGGTTCCATTGTTGGCAGCTTGAGCCTGGTCCTGTTGAGCAAACCGGTTATAAAATGCTGGCATCTCTACATCTTCCCAGGCATCCCGTATGTCAT
This sequence comes from Bufotes viridis, assembly GCA_033119425.1. NCBI lineage: Eukaryota > Metazoa > Chordata > Amphibia > Anura > Bufonidae > Bufotes > Bufotes viridis. Next base: position 464,394,447 of record CM065592.1, on the reverse strand, counting down.
CTGGTGCTATTTCAGTGGGGAGCCTTGACAGGGCATCAGCATTATCGCTTGAACGGCCAGCCCGGTATTTTACAGTGAAGTCGTAATTAGCAAGGCGGGAGGCCCATCTCTGTTCTAAGGCCCCCAGTTTAGCGGTATTCAGGTGAGCCAGAGGGTTGTTATCAGTGAACGCAATAAATGGAGTGGCAGCCAAATAGTCTTTGAATTTTTCCGTTACCGCCCACACTAAGGCCAGAAACTCCAATTTGAAAGAACTATAATTCTGATCATTCTTTTCAGCTCCCTTTAAGGACCGGCTGGCGTAAGCTATCACTCTCTCTTTCCCTCTTGCACTTGAGCCAGCACTGCTCCCAGGCCTTTCTTACTGGCATCTGTGTAAAGGTGAAATGGCTTACTGTAATCTGGGTACCCCAGCACAGGAGGTTCAGTCAACTTTTCTTTAACAACTGAAATGCAACCTCCCTCTCTTCATTCCATTCAATGGGGACAGGAGTCTTTGGGCTCTTTTTGGTTGCCCCCTCAGGAGTTCCTGGATTGGATCCGCTATTTGAGCGAAGTGGGGGATAAAGCGCCGGTAGTAGCCAGCGAAGCTAAGGAAGCTCCTCACTTCTTTCACTGTAGTGGGGATCGGCCAATTTCGGACAGCAGCCAGCTTATCAGGATCAGGCTGAACTCCCTCTGTGCTTACCACATGTCCCAGGTATTTTACAGCAGGTTTAAGCAGGTGACATTTGGACGGTTTAATCTTGAGGCCATATTTAATAAGGATTTCAAACACCTCAGCTAAATGCTTTAAATGGTCCTCATACGTTTTAGAATAGATGATAACGTCATCCAGGTACAACAGCACTGTCTCAAAGTTCTTATGGCCTAAGCACCGCTCCATTAATCTTTGAAAGGTCCCGGGGCATTACACAGTCCAAATGGCATGCAATTAAATTCAAACAGGCCCATAGGGGTGGTGAAAGCAGTCTTTTCCCTATCCTCAGGGGCCATGGGCACTTGCCAATATCCGCTGGTTAAATCTAAGGTGGAGAAATAGGCGGAGGAGCCTAGAGCAGTTAGAGACTCCTCAATACGTGGCAATGGATATGCATCTTTGTGAGTGATCTGATTTATCTTTCTATAGTCTACACAAAACCGGATACCACCATCTTTCTTTTTAACTAAAACCAGTGGTGCAGCCCAGGGACTACGACTGTCCCGGATTACGCTTGAGTCTTTCATTTCTTGGATCATCTCTTTAACAGTTTGGTATGAAGTTGGTGGTATGGGTCTATACCTCTCTTTGATGGGAGGATGAGAGCCAGTGGGTATGGTGTGTTGGATGACACTGACCTCTCCATAGTCCGTTGCATGCTTACTGAAGGCTTGATGGTGTTGCTTTACTAGGTTCAGGAGTCCCTCTAGTTGATGTTGCGGGGTAGTTTCGTCCCCGACATGGAGTTCCTTCCACCAGGGCACTGGAGAGTCGTCCGCAGGAAGAGGTCCTCGAGTGGCAGCTGGTGGCTTCTCGGTGACAGGCAGGCGGATGACATCCTGGAAGGATACCTGGGAAAGCTGGGCAACAGGACAGTGCTTAGTAAGCACAGCAGGATGATCGCTGAGGTTAATCAAACGGACAGGTACTTTACCTTGAGAGACGGTCGCCAGGCACTTGGCAGCTCTCACATATGGGTAGTTCTCCATCTGGACAGGTTCCACCAGGGCCGGATAGTCTTGGCCCTGGACTCCCAGGACAGCACGGCACCACAGGAGGGTTTGGGAGTTTGGAGGTAGAGTCACTGGCCTATTATCACGGATCCTGGCGGTGCAGATCTCTCCTTTTCATTTGCAAACCTCTGCTGAGCACACAATACGCTGATAGTCTTTTGGAGGACCTTCTTGGAGGCAGAGGAAGCTGCAGGCAGGGACTGATGGAGAGCTTCAAGTACCTCAGGGTAGCAATTTTTGAAAACATTAGTCCCAACAATCACAGGGTGACCCCTTTATCCCCGGTTTGTACCACGATCACTCCTTGCTGTGGTAAAGTGGCTTCTCCCACCTGGAGAGTGGGTTCCCAGTATCCATGGACTTTTATGGGCTTACCATTGCTTGCAATTATCTCCAGCCAGGACTCAGGTGGCTGGGTAAGCAGGCTGGAACTCCAGAACTGATTAAAGGTGGACTGCTGAATAGTGGTGACTTGAGATCCAGTGTCCAGCAACGCTTCAAAAGGCACTCCATTGATCCGGACGTTTATTTTGGGACGGGACCCCACATAACGGGGCATCCAGTTTGGATCCCTTGGACCTGTTGTTCTACCTCCCGAGGGGCGGTCCTCAGCCTCGAGGGTGGCCCGCTTAACTGCCAGCAAGTAGATTCAGTATGACCCAACTTCTTGCAGTAGTTACAGGCAGGCCGCTTGCGGTTCCTAAACCGGTCACTTGAACGTCTTCCAGGATCTCTGGGATAAACTTCCTGATACGCAGGGGGCCAGGCTTTTGAGGCAGAAGGAGTTCATCTTCCAGCATTAAGGGTTTCTCCCACTCTTCCAGTTTCCTGCAGACTTTTTCCAGGCTCTTAGTGAGGTAATTGACCTGTTCCATCAAAGCAGCTACTGTATCAGGCACTGGAGTCTGGGCGGCTTGGCTGGCCCCTGGCAGGCTGGCATCAGTCAGCTTAGAATTACGGACAGAAGGCTCGGGATGGGCCACTGGTTCCGTTGGCAGATGTTGTCCCAGAATACTAATGGCCAGTTCTTTAAAGTCCAGGAAAATACTGCTAGGGTGCTGAGCCGACAACATTTTCAATTGAGTTTTTAAAGATTCGCTATTCACACCCGCAATAAATTGTTCTCTCAGAGTTTGATCCTGGGTGTCAACCTCTCTAGGGTCTATATGAATGACGGCCCTCCAGGCCTCTTGGAGGGATAAAGCAAAATCACGGAGTGACTCACCAGGCTTTTGTTTCTTACTGAAGAAGCGCATCTTTATTTCAGACACAGTCCTGGCTTCAAAGGTAGTGCTGAGGCGGTCAAAGATCTGCTCTATGGTACTCCTCTCAGAACTGGGCCAGGACATGACTTCTCGGCGGGCCGCTCCTTCCAACTGGGCTAACAGAATCTCCATTTGCTGCTCCGGGTTGATAGGATAGAGCCGGAACAGAGCCAGGATTTTGTCTTGGAAGTCTTTTAAATTATGAGCCTCCCCGGCGTAGCGGGGAAACCATGGGGCCCCAAAGTAGTATGGCATCGTCAGCGGCATCATGTTGGCAGGCGCAATACTGTTGGTGGCCACTGGCTCCCTGGGGGCAGGCTGCTCTGCTCGTTCCGAGTCCGACATGGTGCAGATTAATTGGGCGTGCGGTCCCGACAGGTCCGATGTCGCGCTGGCGGGGTTACTGACCAGGGAGTGCAATCGGTGGAAAGAGTCCAGTGTCCCCTTTTCGGGCCTTACTAACCAGGTGATCCCCCTCCGGTGTAGGATTATTTCACCCAGGAGTTTGTACTTACTCCGGTGCAGGCAGTCCAAGTCTCGCGAGATCCGGAAGAACGTCTTCGGGAATCCCTTGCGCAGCGCCCCTTCCCGCGAGGACGTCGGGCCGGAGGGGCGGAGCTCGGACTTACTCCGACGGGGAACAGCGTCATGCGTTCTTCCAGGCCCAAGGTAGGTGGAGTCCAGCTTGGAAAATTTGAATAAGGCGGTGACGCTGCAGAGTTTGGCGCTAAGTTTTCCCGCCAGCAAGGAGTAGTGATGGCGCAGTAGATAAGTCCACAGTTCAGGCGGCCATCTTGGGCGCCATGATGCAGTTATTCAGTGACAGCAAGCAGAATGATAAAAGTCCACAAAAACACACTTGGAAGTGGCGATTTTCTTCCTCTTGATAGTGCAACACTGCACAGCGCTTTCTGGAGGTTTTAGGGACACTTTTTGTATGTTTTTCAGTCCACAAAGTTCACTTCAAATAAACAGGCGTTTTGTCACTTGGCAAACTGGTTAAGGCACAAAGTTCACGTTTTGCTCACAGTCCGTAAACGTGCGTATCCTGTTCGTGACGCCAAAATGTAGCATCCCCAAGTCAGAGCAATGTGTGGGACTAACCTGGGGAATGCCAGTGATGGAGAGGTCGGCACGCTGTTCCTCTGGGGCACTCTCTGGGTTCTGGAAGGACACAGCCAGGTGCAAGGTGAGGTGCCCTTGGTGTTGTAGATTAACGTGCCTATGGCTGAGTCCCTGATGTTTCGTGACGCCAGTGCCAGTAAACGGTGGCACACCGTATTTATAGTAGGAATAATAGAGGTGCAGACTTGTATCTTGAAACAGAATTCCAACTTTACTGAAACAGTGGTAATACAGAAGGCACTCTCTTAAACAGTTCTTTTGCAGACAATTGGCTTTGGTACAATCTCAGTTACAGCAGGCTTATATCCAGCAAGGTAAACAGAGGGTTAAATAACAGGACTTTTGAATTGCAGGTGAACCTTACTTTCTTCCTGGCTTGTCCTGACTGGCAATTATTCTTCAAGGCCCCAATGCCCTACTTCTGGCTTATATCCTTGAATCTCCAGTTTGCAGTGTACCTCCTCTGACATTACAGTACCTCTTGCTCTAGGGATTGCCTCAGCTTGACTCCTGCTGATCTGCCTAGGCCCGTGACATGTGGCCTTCACAGACTCCAGGGTCTGCACTAACTCTAGCCTGCCCTGGCCTAGCTATATATAGCCCTGCTCAACAGTTCCCCTAGTGGTCTAACACCTACATGACAATCCTCACATTACTGCAGGCAATTACATGTAAGCCACTTAAAGGTACATAACATTATTGGTAGTAAACGGGTATTAAAGTGCCCGTATACTGCAACATTACCCCTGATGGTGGGGATAGACTTTCCTGAGGGGAACACCAGGTCGCTACCACTTCAGGAGGATAGGCACACGAGGCAGCTGGTCCAGGTGGACCAGGAGGTACCTGAGAAAGGTACCAGAGGTACAGGCGTCATCAGCAGTCGTTACCAGGAGCAAAAGTGCAGGACTGAAGGATGAGGCAGTGGCAAAGTCATACAGGCAATAGGTCAGGGCAGGCGGCACAGGTACAGGTTAGGCAATCGGGGTCGGCAACAGAAGAGTCAAGGCATGCAGGCAGGATTTAAACAGCAGAGTCCAGGAACACAAGCGCGAGTCATGAACACAAGCGGATATCAGGAACCTTAGCAGGACGCAAGGACCTTGACACTGAGGCATCTGGGAAGGGGGCTGAGCCACTTATGTATGTTCAGGAGGGCTAGGATTCGTTGGCGAGGTCACATGATCCAACCCATTAAACACAGGAAGTGACGTGCGCCGGCCCTTAAGGAAATGCTGCATGAAATAAGCGGCAAGCATGCTGTGGCCAGAGCTGAAAGGACACCCTGGCAGCAGATCACTGCTGAACACGGACCTGGGACTGCGGCAGTAAGCAGGGGAACAGCTGCGCACAGGAGACGCTGTTACACAATCCTAGCCTTTCCCTTCACTCTCCCTGGCAGTATAATACAAGCTTGATTGGTTTCTGACTACCCCTGATTGATTTTTGACTGTCCCTTACTCCCTAAGATAATTTTTTCTGGCAGATACCATAAGAGCCAACCACCCTCATTGAGAGCCCAGCACAGAATGGCATTCTGCTTGTTCTGCTACGCCACCTCTCTGCCTGCTGCAGCATTGAGTGGCTCATCCAGGCTGTCCGTCACCCTGAAACAAATCAGGGCAAGCCCTCCCCGACTTCTTCTCAGGGTCATGTGGTAACCCTTCTTTTTCCCTATTGTGGTACTATGGGCCCACTGACCGCACCTGGGGATCCCTTACCCTTCTATAGGTATTTACGATTATATGTCCCTCTGATAGAGTAAGTAGTCATGACGCCAGCTGCGGTGAAGCAGCGGAAGCACAGGGCTCCTTTTCTTAGTGATGTTATGGTACCCAGATGCAGGAAGACCAGAGTGGTGGTAAATAGACCACAATATCCCTGGAGATGTTGTGTACATGTGTCACAGTGCTCCTACCTCAGGATATGGTTGGATTACAGGCGAGTGTGGTCCGAAGCAGTGCAAAGGGGGTAGTTAACTTGGATGGTGCAGAACAAAGTTGAGTCCAGACTTGGTAAATCATTGAACAGTTGCTTTACTTGTAATAAACGTTATTTCACACAGTTTCCAGACTTTATCTTGGTCTCCAATAGGTTTTAGCAGGCAAATGTCAGGCAAATACTCTCTCTGCATACAAACTCCCATTTGCTGTATCCTCAGTGGGCAACTCTCTCGACTCAACTATATTAGTAGTAGTAGTCTGTCTCTTGCTGTATAAAATCCTAGGAACTTCTTTGTCCTGGCTATGAGTACCTCAAGCTGTAGCTTGTATTTCAGGCAATGCAAACCCAGGAGGGGACATGCAAACAAAATGCACAACCTCCAGTTAAAAGGTTGGCTTGGACAGGCAGCACGTGTCCAGACAGGACAAGGCATGTTCCTTATCCCCTAGCAGGGAGGATTTCTCCATACAATCTTTCCCCAGGAGGGGTAGGCTAGAACGGCCTCACTCTAACTAACTCCTCCTCCCCTTCTCTTCCCTCTAGAGGGAGAGAGAGAATGGACAATCTAGTCCATTCCCTACAACAGTCTGCCAATTGTTGCTGCCACATTGTGATAGACCAGGCAATTACATGAATATAACAGTTACAGGAATAAATATGTACACTATTAGAAGATATCTGTAAAGAATAAATCAAGGCAACTGGACTTGCTGTAGATTTCTTGAAAACGCTTTCACTCGTTCCTGCATTCAGCTTTCTCAATTCTGAAGTGACTTGTACAAGAATTCTCTGGGAATAAATATGTAATTGAATCAACATCTGGTAATTAGGTCATTATACCCAGCATGGGGTCAAAGGTGTTGATTCCATAGTCCTAATTGGAGTCAGTAGGTGATATTGACCTCCCAGAAGAAGGTGTCAAGACAGCATTGTAAAAGGCTTTTAGACAATAGATGTCTAAAAGCCTTCAACGTTTTCAAGAAATCTACAGCAAGTCCAGTTGATTTGATTTATTCTTTACAGATATACCATAATCTGGATAAATGAGAACCTTCACAGACATTATTAGAAGATGACATGAGATACATTAGGTGATATAAATTAGCAGCACATATGTGACAGTAGCAGAGTGCCAAAAGGAGTGGTAATGGTACTCCGGGATATTACACTAGTGCTTTTTTCCCTCCTACATGTGCACTAAAATAGTGCTACATGCTGTTTTAGTGCAACCGTCCATAACAAACCTGGAAAACATTTGGGTTTGTTTGACATCTGAAAAAGCTAAATTGACCAAACCCAGTTCAGTCCGAACTGGTTCGCTCATAAATATTATACACACATGGACATATTACAAACACAAATATAAACAATGCACTCACTTACACCTGAAAGACCTATTATACAAGTATACATACACTTCATACTTATATAGTTGCAAACATTTCACATACTTACCTCTCCTGCAGAACTGTCACATTCCAGCATTGCAGAGAAGGTGTGGAGATGAAAGCCTTCTTCCTGTTTGAGCTGCGATCTAAACCAATGGCAGATTACAACTAGGGTGGTTTGGGTTAACCTTCTGGGGCCAAGATTCTCTGGGAGTGAGCCATAGCCACCCAAACTTCCCACCATCTTATAGACTTGATCTTGTAAAGACATGGGCTGTGGCCACGCTTGGTCGAGCCATACTCGCTAGGCTCGGCTATTCAGACATGTCCTCAATAAGTGCAAACCCTGCAGTTAACTGTGTGCCCTGTGAAGTGGATCAGATCATGATCCACTGCACTACCTGTCTCTAATGCCATAGTCCCAGTGTCAGTTCTTGCAAAAAGTCCCAATAAGAGGAATAAACATTGCACTATGTGACTAAAAATCATTTTATTTAAGCTTTATTTTGGGAATCCTAGGGAATTTGTGAAATCTATTGCTTTGACCTAAACTGCTAATACAATCTGTTGCATAATAATGTGGATGTGTATATACTATATGGACAAAAGAATTGGAACACACCTCTTAACCACTTCCCCTCTGCCATATGACTATATATGTCAACAGTAGGGGCTTTAAAGATAGCGGTCATAGCTACCAGATATCTGCTGTTTAAACCCTCAGATACCGTGTTCAATTGTGAACATGGCATCTGAGGCAGCTTTTCTTGGAGCTTCCTTGGGCCCATACAGCTTCCTTGCGCAGAAATCAGGGAATCAATTCCTTTTCTGTAATAACATTGGTCTCTCTGAAGAATCCAAGACTATTACAGCTGTAGTTCTTATGAAGGCCTGTAGGTGGCAGGGCTCTATAGGAACATAGTGAATCTCCTATACACTGTAATAATAATTTATTGCAGTGTATAGGAGAAACCTTATAAATGTTATCTATTCAAGTCCCCTAAGGGGACTTATAAATGGTAAAAAAGTTAAAAAAGATTTTTAAAATATCTTTAAAAAAATTATAATTCAAAATACCCATACTATTAATATATTAATGTATTTTTTCCTGTACGGTGAAAGCCCTAACAGAAAAAAACAAAATGACTGATTTGCCATTTTTTTGTCACTTCATCTCACAAAAAAATGTAATAAAAAGTGAACAAAAAGTCATATACACTCCAAAACGGTATGAATAAAAACTACAAATCACCCTGCAAAAATTAGCTTTCATAAACTCCTGTAGACTTACATAACTATAAGAAAGAATATGGCAATGAAAAACAATTTTGTTCCAAGTTTTTTTTTCAGTATTAAAACACAAGAAAACTAAGGGAACAGGTCAGTTTACTGCATAGAACACACCATAAAAACGAAATAAACCTATACAACTGTGACGGAAAGTTTTTTTATTCAATTCTACCCCATTTGGAATTTGTTTCCAGCTTCCCCTGCATCATATGTGATATTAGGTAGTGCCATTAGAAAGTACAACTTATCCCTCAAAAATAAGCTCCTAATGCAGCCATGTGCATGGAAAATAAAAAAGTTATGGCTCTTAAAAGCAGGGGAGTGAAAATGAAACCGCAAAAACAGAAAATCACCCGATAATGACGTGATCAATTATTGTATTCTGGTGTTTCATTCAGTCCCATTGACACAGGTGTATAAATCCAGTCCTTAGCTATGCAATCTGCCTTTACAGACATTTTTGAAAGAATAGCTCTATATTAAAGAGCTCACTAAATTTGACTATGAAATAGTAACATAGTAACATAGTATATAAGACCGAAAAAAGACATTTGTCCATCCAGTTCGGCCTGTTTCCTACAAGTTGATCCAGAGGAAGGCAAAAACCCCTGTGAGGCAGAAGCCAATTTTCCTCACTTATGGGGAAAAATTCCTTCCCGACTCCAATCCGGCAATCAGAATAACTCCCTGGATCAACGACTCTCTCTAGTAGCTGTAGCCTGTAATATTATTACGCTCCAGAAATACATCCAGGCCCCTCTTGAATTCCTTTATTGTACTTACCATCACCACCTCCTCAGGCAGAGAGTTCCATAGTCTCACTGCTCTTACCGTAAAGAATCCTCTTCTATGTTTGTGTACAAACCTTCTTTCCTCCAGATGCAGAGGATGTCCCCTTGTCACAGTCACAGTCCTGGGGATAAATAGATGATGGGACAGATCTCTGTACTGACCCCTGATATATTTATACATAGTTATTAGATCTCCCTCAGTCGTCTTTTTTCTAAAGTGAATAACCCTAATTTTGATAACCTTTCAGGGTACTGTAGCTCCCTCATTCCAGTTATTACTTTAGTTGCCCTCCTCTGAACCCTCTCCAGCTCTGCTATGTCTGTCTTGTTCACAGGAGCCCAGAACTGTACACTGTACTCCATGTGTGGTCTGACTAGTGATTTGTAAAGTGGTAGGACTATGTTCTCATCACGGGCGTCTATGCCCCGTTTGATGCAACCCATTACTTATTGGCCTTGGCAGTAGCTGCCTGACACTGGTTTTTGCAGCTTAATTTGCTGTTTATTAAAATTCCTAGATCCTTTTCCATGTCAGTGTTACCGAGTGTTTTACCATTTAATATGTACGGGTGACTTGCATTATTCCTTCCCATGTGCATAACTTTACATTTGTCAGTGTTAAACCTCATCTGCCATTTTTCTGCCCAAGCCTCCAATCTATCCAGATCCCTCTGTAGCAGAAAACTGTCCTCTTCAGTGTTAATTACTTTACACAGTTTAGTGTCATCTGCAAAAATAGATATTTTACTGTGCAGGCCTTCTACAAGATCATTAATAAATATATTGAAGAGAATAGGGCCCAATACTGACCCCTGAGGTACCCCACTAGTTACAGTGACCCAATCTGAGTATCTACCGTTAATAACCACCCTCTGTTTTCTGTCACTCAGCCAGTTACTTACCCACATACAGACATTTTCTCCCAGTCCGAGCATCCTCATTTTATATACTAACCTTTTATGAGGTACGGTGTCAAATGCTTTGGAGAAGTCCAGATATACGACATCCATTGATTCGCCGCTGTCAAGTCTAGAACTTACCTCCTCATAGAAGCTGATTAAATTTGTTTGGCATGACCGATCCCTCATGAAGCCATGCTGATATGGCGTTATTTGCTTATTTTCATTGAGATACTCCAAAATAGCATCTCTTAGAAACCCTTCAAACAGTTTACCAACAATAGATGTTAAACTTACCGGCCTATAATTTCCAGGCTCTGTTTTTGGACCCTTTTTGAATATTGGCACCACATTTGCTATGCGCCAATCCTGTGGAACATTCCCTGTTATTATAGAGTCCGTAAATATCAGAAATAATGGTCTGGCTATGACATCACTTAATTCCCTTAGGATACGGGGTGTATGCCATCCGGTCCTGGCGATTTGTCTATTTTAATCTTTTTAAGTCGCTGTTGTACTTCTTCCTGGGTCAGACAGGGCACTTTTAATGGGGATTTACTTTTACATTCTGCATTTCATCTGACAGTTTATTTTCCTCAGTGAATATAGTGGAGAAAAAAATATTTAATAGTTTTGCTTTATCCTCGTCGCTCTCTGCAACACCCCCTCATTGCTATGTAGAGGGCCGACTCCTTCAGATTTATATTTTTACTATTTATATAATTGAAGAACATTTTAGGGTTAGTTTTACTCTCTTTGGCAATTAATCTCTCGGTCTCTAGTTTGGCAAATTTTATTAGTTTTTACATATTCTATTTTTTTCCTTATAGTTTATCAGTGCTTCCTGACTCCCCTCCTGTTTTAGCGATTTATATGCTTTCTTTTTGTCATTTATTGCCTTCTTTACGGTTCCATTTATCCACATTGGTTTCTTATTGTTCCTTAGCCTTTTATTCCTATAAGGTATGTACCTCTCACAATTAGATGTTACAATGCTTTTAAAAATCTCCCATTTTATGGTTGTATTTTTATTTTTGAGGACTTTGTCCCAGTTAGTTAGGCCTATGGCCTCGCTTAGTTGGCTAAATTTTGCTTTTTTGAAGTTTGGTATTTTTGTTCCTCCCTTTAGAAACTCTCGTTTGAAGGATAATTGGAAGGTTATAACTTTATGGTCACTATTTCCCAGGTGTCCCCCAACCTGCACATCTGTTGTTCTATCAGGTCTATTGGTTAATACTAAGTCCAGTATGGCCGTCCCTCTAGTGGGGTCCTGAACCAGTTGGGAAAGGAAATTGTCTTTGGCTATTGCCAAGAACCTGTTTCCTTTTGGGATGTACAGCTTTCAGTTTCCCAGTCTATATCTGGGTAGTTGAAGTCCCCCATGATAACGACTTCATTATGATTTGCCGCCTCGTCTATCTCGTTTAGTAATAGATTTTCTGTGGACTCTGGTATATTAGGTGGTTTATAATACACTCCTATTAGTATTTTATTATTGTTTTTTGCTCCATGTATTTCTACCCACAGTGACTCCACATGTTCATGTCCCTCAGAGATGTATTCTCGAATTACGGGATTTAGACACGACTTCACGTAGAGGCAGACCCCTCCACCTCTCCGGTTTTGACGATCCTTTCTAAACAGATTGTAACCTTTTATATTAACAGCCCAGTCATAGCTATCATCCAGCCATGTCTCAGTTATTCCCACTACGTCATAGTCCTCCTCACACATCACTAATTCCAGTTCACCAGTCTTGTTAGTCAGGCTTCTGGCATTAGTATACATACATTTGACAGGTTTATGTGTATTTTTACCCTACATCTTTCATTCTGAGCTGTTCTAGTCCCCCCTTCCATTCCTCCCCCAGACACACTACCTCGCCCCTGGTCTCTATCTGCACTATCTTCCCCTCCTATAACGTAATTACCCTCCCCCCCAGTCCCTAGTTTAAACACTCCTCCAACCTTCTAGCCATCTTTCTCCCCAACACAGCTGCCCCTTCCCCATTGAGGTGCAGCCCGTCCCTACGGTAGAGCCTGTAGCCAACAGAGAAGTCGGCCCAGTTCTCCAGGAACCCGAACCCCTCCTTCCTACACCAGTTCTTGAGCCACTTGTTAACCTCCCTAATCTCCCGCTGCCTTTCTTGTGTGGCTCGTGGTACAGGCAGTATTTCAGAAAATACTACTTTTGAGGTCCTTGCCCTAAGCTTTTGACCTAAATCTCTGAAATCATTTTTAAGGACTCTCCACCTTCCTCTAACTTTGTCATTGGTTCCGATATGGACCATGACCGCTGGGTCTTCTCCAGCCCCTCCCAGTAATCTGTCAACCCGATCCGCGATGTGTCGAACTCTAGCTCCAGGAAGACAGCACACTGTTCGCGATCACAATCTTTGTGACAGATTGCCCTATCTGTACCCCCTAATAATTGAGTCTCCCACTACCAGCACCTGTCTGGCCTGCCCTGCTCTCCTGGTCCCCTGCTTACTGGAGCTGACATTCCCCTGACCGGCAGAGGAAGTGTTTGGCTGCAGCGGTGCCGTCCCTGAACTGTCATCCCCCTCATCTGCCAACCGTGCAAACTTGTTGGGGTGTGTCAGATCAGGGCTAGCCTCTCTGGCACTCTTCCCTCTACCCCGCTTCTTACTGTTACCCAGCTAACTACCTCACTCTCCTCAGCCTCCTCGCTACCACCCTCCCCCACATCTACCCCATAGAGTGCTTGCTCAGTGAGCAGCAAACTCTTTCCAAATTGTCAGTGGCTTTCAGTGTTGCAACTCGCCTGTTTAGAGACTCGATGTGTGATTCCAAGCGGGTAATTTGCTCACATTTTGAACAAACATATACACCCTCGAACGGCTGTTCCAGGACTGCATACATCATACAAGATGTGCACTGGACGGCGCTGTCAATAATGGAAGTCATACTAAATGGGGATTACACAGGAAAGAGGGAAAAAAATAAATAAATACAATATAGAGCAGTGATATCAAGATTCTTACTTACTGTGGTCCCTTACAGCAGTAGGAAGACTAGCTAGAATCAAACCAACTGTATACAAGGATGATCTAATGAATCTCTGTTTCTTGCTCCTTTTCCTAAACTCCGGTTTCTTCAACTCCACTTATGAAAGCAGCCACTTAGTAAAGAAAGCCTCAGGTAGAGCAGGCTCTGGAAGAGTTGAGTGGTCTAATTTATAGCACCTGTTAGGCCAAGCCACTCCCCTCACCAAGCAGAGGAAAAAAACTGCTTTAAATGACACTACACAACAGAGAGAAAAAAGGGGTTTTTCACCTAAAGGACTTGGCCATTTTTGCAAATCTGACCACTGTCACTTTATGTGGTGATAACTTTAAAACGCTTTTTCTTATCCAGGCCATTCTGAGATTGTTTTTCGTCACATATTGTACTTCATGACACTGGTAAAATTAAGTCAGAAAAATTTAATTTTGATTTATAAAAAAATATCAAATTTACCAAAAATTTGGAAAAATTAGCAATTTTCCAAGTTTCAATTTCTCTACTTCTATAATACATAGTAATACCGCCCAAAAAGTTATTGATTTATATTCCCCATATGTCTACTTCATGTATCGATCATTTTGGGAATGCCATTTTATTTTTGGGGACGTTACAAGGCTTAGAAGTTTAGAAGCAAATCTTGAAATTTTTCAGAAATTTTCAAAAACCCACTTTTTAGGGACCAGTTCAGGTCTGAAGTCACTTTGTGAGGCTTACATAATAGAAACCATCCAAGGTATTCAAAACTGATTTTACAAATGTCATTAACCCTTTAGGTTTTCCACAAGAGTTAATGGCAAATGGAGATAAAATTTCAGAATTTCGATTTTTGGAAAGTTTTCCGTTTGAATCCATTTTTCCAGTAACAAAGCAAACTCAATTTTTATTCAATTTGTATTCTGTAGTTTTCAGAAACACCCCATATGTGGGCGTAAACTGCTGTATGGCCAAACGGCAGGGCACAGAAGTAAGGGAACGCCATATGGTTTTGGAAGGCGGATTTTGCTGGACTGGATTTTTGACACCATGTCCCATTTGAAGCCCCCAGAATGCACCCCTAGAGTAGAATCTCCAAAAAAGTGACTCCATCTAAGAAACTACACCCCTCAAGGTATTCAAAACTGATTTTACAAACTTTGTTAAACCTTTAGGTGTTCCACAAGAGTTATTGGCAAATGGAGATGAAATTTCGGAATTTCTATTTTTGTTACCTTGCCTCAAAAAAAGTGTAATATAGAGCAACCAAAAATCATATTTACTCTAAAATAATACAAACAAAACTGCCACCTTATCCCGTACTTTCCAAAATGGGGTCACTTTTTTGGAATTTCTACTCTAGGGGTGCATCAGGGGGCTTCAAATGGGACATGGTGTCAAATAACCAGTCCAGCAAAATCTGCCTTCCAAAAACCATATGGCGTTCCCTTCCTTCTACGCCCTGCTGTTTGGCCATTAAGTGAGGGAGTAACTGCCAGCTACATTATTTGTGGACATTGAGTGGCTGCATTTGACTCTATTGTACACTGGGACTTTCTGCTTTGCAAGCTTCATTGCTGTTTTAACACTTTTTTTTTCCTTTACCAGGGGTTGTACAGGGGTTGCACAGGTGAGTAATTAGGGTGTGGCTGCCTAATTAGGAGCCTTTAAGAAGTCAGCAGTAAGGAGAACTCAGCCTTTGAATCCAGAGGAAAAAAAAACAGGCTGGTGTATTTGAGTTTCATTTACAGCATACTTATATAAGTAGATATATATATAACGCGAGGTTGGTCGCGACGCGTGGTTGATTAAGTGTGTGGTTGTGTAAGTGTGACTTAAGATTAAGTGACTTCAGATTCAGGGACTTCAGTGGGGGACTGAAATTCGTCAGTTCTTGTAACTAGATTATATTGTATTTTTTTGTTTTGTGGTGTAATCCCCATTAGTATGTTTTGCACAATTGACAATGCCGTCCAGTGCACATCTTGCATGATGTATGCAGTCCTGGAACAGCCGTTTGAGGGTGCATATCTTTGTTCAAAATGTGAGCAAATTACCCGTTTGGAATCACACATCGAGTCTCTAAACGGGCATATTGCAACACTGAGAGCCACTGACAATTTGCAAAGAGTTTGCTGCTCACCGAGCAAGCAGTCTTTGGGGTAGATGTGGGGAAGGGTGGTAGCGAGGAGGCTGAGGAGAGTGAGGTAGCTAGCTGGGTGACAGTAAGAAAGCGGGGTAGAGGGAAGAGTGCCAGGGAGGCTAGCCCTGATCTGACACACCCCAACAAGTTTGCACGTTTGGCAGATGAGGGGATGGCAGCTCAGGGACAGCACCGCTGCAGCCAGACACTTCCTCTGCCGGTCAGGGGAATGTCAGCTCCAGTAAGCAGAGGACCAGGAGAGCAGGGCAGGCCAGACAGGTGCTGGTAGTGGGAGACTCAATTATTAGGGGAATCAGATAGGGCGATCTGTCACAAAGATCGTGATCGCCCGAACAGTGTGCTGTCTTCCTGGCGCTAGAGTTCGACACATCGCAGATCAGGTTGACAGATTACTGGGAGGGGCTGGAGAAGATCCAGCGGTCATGGTCCATATCGGAACCAATGACAAAGTTAGAGGAAGGTGGAGCGTCCTTATGAATGATTTCAGGGATTTAGGTCAAAAGCTTAGGGCAAGGACCTCAAAGGTAGTATTTTCCGAAATACTGCCTGTACCACGGGCCACACAAGAAAGGCAGCGGGAGATTAGAGAGGTTAACAAGTGGCTCAAGAACTGGTGTAGGAAGCAGGGTTTTGGGTTCATGGAGAACTGGGCCGACTTTGCTATCAGTTACAGGCTCTATCGTAGGGACGGGCTGCACCTCAATGGGGAAGGGGCAGCCGTTTTGGGGAGAAAGATGGCTAGAAGGTTGGAGGAGTGTTTAAACTAGGGACTGGGGGGGAGAGAAATTACATTATAGGAGGGGAAGATAGTGCAGATAGAAACCGGGGGCAAGGTAGTGGGACTGGGGGAGAAATGGAAGGAGGGACTAGAAAAGTTCAGAAGGAAAGGTGTAGGGCAAAAAATATGCATAAACCTCTCAAATGTCAGAAGCCTGACTAATAAAACTGGGGAACTGGAATTAGTGATGTGTGAGGAGGATTATGACATAGTGGGAATAACTGAGACATGGCTGGATGATAGCTATGACTGGGCAGTTAATGTACAAGGTTACAATCTGTTCAGAAAGGATCGTCAAAACCGGAGAGGGAGGGGTCTGCCTTTACATAAAGTCCTGTCTAAAGCCCACACTCCGGGAAGACATCTGTGAGGGACACGAAAATGTGGAGTCATTGTGGGTGGAGATAAATGGAGCCAAAAACAATAATAAATTACTAATAGGAGTTTACTATAAACCACCTAATATACCAGAGTCCATAGAAAATCTATTACTAAACGAGATAAACAAGGCGGCAAACAATAATCAGGTGGTTATTATGGGGACTTCAACTACCCAGATATAGACTGGGAAACTGAAACCTGTACATCCCATAAAGGAAACAGGTTCTTGGCAATAGCCAAAGACAATTACCTTTCCCAAATGGTTCAGGACCCAAATAGAGGGACGGCCATACTGGACTTAGTATTAACCAATAGACCTGATAGAACAACAGACGTGCAGGTCGGGGGACACCTGGGAAATAGTGACCATAAAGTAATAACCTTCCAATTATCCTTTAAACGAGAGTTTCTACAGGGAGGAACAAGAATACCGGACTTCAAAAAAGCTAAATTTAGCCAACTAAGAGAGGCCATAGGCCCAATTAACTGGGACATAGTCCTCAAAAATAAAAATACAACCACAAAATGGGAGATTTTTAAAAGCATTGTAACATCAAATTGTGATCGATGCATACCTTATAGAAATAAAAGGCTAAGAAATAAGAAGAAACCAATGTGGATAAATAGAACCGTAAAAAAAGCAATAAATGACAAAAAGAAAGCATATAAATCACTAAAACAGGAGGGAGCCAGGAAGCACTGATAAACTATAAGGAAAAAAATAGAATATGTAAAAAACTAATAAAAACTGCCAAACTAGAGACCGAGAGATTAATTGCCAAAGAGAGCAAAACTAACCTAAAATGTTTTCAATTATATAAATGGTAAAAAATATAAACCTGAAGGAGTCGGCCCTCTACATAGCAATGAGGGGAGTTGCAGAAAGCGATGAGGATAAAGCCAAGCTATTAAATATTTTCTTCACCACTGTTTTCACTGAGGAAAATAAACTGTCAGATGAAATGCAAAATGTAAAAGTAAATTCCCCTTTAAAAGTGCCCTGTCTGACCCAGGAAGAAGTACAGCAGCGACTTAAAAAGATTAAAATAGACAAATCGCCAGGACCGGATGGCATACACCCCGTATCCTAAGGGAATTAAGTGATGTCCTAGCCAGACCCTTATTTTTGATATTCACGGACTCCATACTGACAGGGAATGTTCCACCAGACTGGCGTATAGCAAATGTGGTGCCAATATTCAAAAAGGGTCCAAAAACAGAGCCTGGAAATTATAGGCCGGTAAGTTTAACATCTGTTGTGGGTAAACTGTTTGAAGGTTTTGTAAGAGATGCTATCTTGGAGTATCTCAATGAAAATAAGCAAATTACACCATATCAGCATGGCTTCATGAGGGATCGGTCATGTCAAACTAATTTAATCAGTTTCTATGAGGAGGTAAGTTCTAGACTTGACAGCGGCAAATCAATGGATGTCGTATATCTGGACTTCTCCAAAGCATTTGACGCTGTACCACATAAAAGGTTAGTATATAAAATGAGAACACTTGGACTAGGAGAAAATATCTGTATGTGGGTAAGTAACTGGCTCAGTAATAGAAAACAGAGGGTGGTTATTAACGGTACACACTCAGATTGGGTCACGGTCACTAGTGGGGTACCTCAGGGTTCAGTATTGGGCCCTATTCTCTTCAATATATTTATTAATGATCTTGTAGAAGGCTTGCACAGTAATATATCAATTTTTGCAGATGACACTAAACTGTGTAAAGTAATTAACACTAAAGAGGACAGTTTTCTGCTACAGAGGGATCTGGATAGATTGGGGGCTTGGGCAGAGAAATGGCAGATGAGGTTTAACACTGACAAATGTAAAGTTATGCACATGGGAAGGAATAATGCAAGTCACCCGTACATACTAAATGGTAAAACACTCAGTAACACTGACATGGAAAAGGATCTAGGAATTTTAATAAATAACAAACTAAGTTGTAAAAACCAGTGTCAGGCAGCTGCTGCTAAGGCCAATAAGATAATGGGTTGCATCAAAAGGGGCATAGATGCCCGTGATGAAAATATAGTCTTACCACTTTATAAATCACTAGTCAGACCACACATGGAGTACTGTGTACAGTTCTGGGCTCCCGTGAACAAGGCAGACATAGCAGAGCTAGAGAGGGTTCAGAGGAGGGCAACTAAAGTAATAACTGGAATGGGGCAACTACAGTATCCTGAAAGGGTATCAAAATTAGGGTTATTCACTCTAGAAAAAAGATGACTGAGGGGAGATCTAATAACTATGTATAAATATATCAGTGGTCAGTACAGAGATCTCTCCCATCATCTATTTATCCCCAGGACTGTGACTGTGACGAGGGGACATCCTCTGCGTCTGGAGGAAAGAAGGTTTGTACACAAACATAGAAAAGGGTTCTTCACGGTAAGAGCAGTAAGACTATGGGACTCTCTGCCTGAGGAGGTGGTGATGGTGAGTACAATAAAGGAATTCAAGAGGGGCCTGGATGTATTTCTGGAGCGTAATAATATTACAGGCTATAGCTACTAAAGATGGGTCGTTGATCCAGGGAGTTATTCTGACTGCCTGATTGGAGTCGGGAAGGAATTTTTTCCCCTTAAGTGGGGAAAATTGGCTCTACCTCACAGGGGTTTTTTGCCTTCCGCTGGATCAACTTGCAGGAAACAGGTCGAACTGGATGGACAAATGTCTTTTTTCGGCCTTATATACTATGTTACTATGTTACTATGTTACATACAAACATACTTCCTTCTACGCCCTGCTGTTTGGCCTCCCGCGCCGCCCACCCGCAGCACCGCCCGCAATCCCCCCCCCCTGCACCGCCCGGGGGGACACTAAGATGGCGGGGTGCAGGGGGGGGTTAAAGATTACACTTCGGGGCAGATTTTAGTCTCTGTGACCGCGGGGATCATAGACTACAGATAGCGCAGCAAACCGCAGGTCTGAATTGACCTGCGGTTTGTTGCGATCGCCGACACGGGGGGGGGTCACAGGACCCCCCTCGGCATTGTCACAGGATGCCTGCTGAATGATTTCAGCAGGCATCCTGTTCCGATCACCACCCGCAGCGCTGCGGTGATCGGAACTTCTCAGGGCGTACATGTACGCCCTGAGTCCTTAAGTACCAGGACGCTAGGGCGTACATGTACTCCCTGCGTCCTTAAGAGGTTAAATGGCTGAACTAAACTGCAAGTACTTAACTTTCTAGGTAAGCAGCTTCACACCACACTCAGACACTTGCAGTCCCAACAAAAAGACACTCAGCTGTAGAACTCCGGTTTCTTCAACTCCACTTATGAAAGCAGCCACTTAGTAATGCAGGCCTCAGGTAGACGACTAGATATTCCATAATCAACTGTGAGTGGTACTATTTATTACAAAGAGGAACTGTTTAGGAACCACAGCAAAACCATCATGAAGTGGTAGACCATGTAAAGTTAGGGTAGGGTCGCCAGGTTCTGAGGCGCATAGTGCATAAAAGTTTATTTTAAAAAAATGTTCAAATTAAAACAGCACTTCAATGATTTCAGTGAAAAGAATGTGCAGCTCTTTATTCACTCATATAACATTTCAGCCCTGCTCAGTGGGGCCTTTCTCAAGCAATAGCACACTGAGTCGGGAGTCCTGGAGTGATGGCGCTTAATCACTAACCAAGCTTCATTGCTTTTTTTTAAACCTCCTATTATTCCCTGAGCAGGTGACAGGCTAGATGTATTATTGCTCATCCAGGAGGCTGGCACTTTCAACTCCTGCTTGTCACAGTGGTAAGACAGAAAATAGAGAGAGAAATTTTAATATCTTTCCTAGAAACCCATAAAATATGCAAATAGCTTTCCTTCCAAAGGGAAAAGAAAGCCACATTCGTCAGATGTCGACAGATGTGCTAATGTGGATATATCTTTCCCAGAAACCCAGAGGAGTGCTTCCTGTATTACAATATTCCTCACTCATACTAATCGCTCTTCATAAAGAGAACGGCGCATATGCAGTATTCATCTTCTCCGCTCTGGAAGAAGCCGGCGGCGGTGTGCGCACGAGTGCACAGGCATGAGATATCAGTGCTAGACCTGAAGTCTAACACTGTCAATCTAAGGGGATCGCATATGCCCAACCCCTGGTGCTCAAATAGCTCACTTCTGAGCGCATGTTCCTACAGAGAAAAGAATGGTATCATTTTAATCAGTTTTATCAACCCTATCAGGCTACATGGCTGGTTGATCCTGGTGACAGAGCCTCTTTCACAATCTTCTAGTGTAAAAGAAAAATCACAGAAAATAATGCACTGACACAATAGATGCAAAGAGTACATATGGACTAAGCTCGCATTCTGATATGATAAAATCTGAGACTCCCAGCCAATATATTTTGATCAAAACACATCTGTGCCCACCTACATACCCACTCCAATGTGGTCTCAGTCAGGCAGGACCTACTCTAAACCTATCTATGCCATTGGGCATCTACATTCAGTAGAGCAGACCCTACACATTAAAGTAGTGAGCTTCTCCTAGTTAACTCTGTGTGCACCAAGCAACCAATGAGAGGAAGAGCACATATAGCTATATGTATCACCTAATCAAGGTTGCCTATGGGTTAGGCAGGGCAAAAGGTTCACAAAAATGCTACTCCCAGGATAAAATAGAAACACATTCACACTTGAAGGTGCCACTCTCTTTATACTATAAACTAGTCAAAAATCACAAAAATGGATAGGAAACATCCTGCACGATATGATAAATGAATATGTGGATGTGCATGGTTACATTTATTTTTAAAATGTAGCCATGCACATCTGCATATTCATTTATCATATCGTGCAGGATGTTTCTTATCTGTTTTGTGATTTCTCCCGCTGTGATAAGTAGACAATATTTTCATGTATTTTTACTAATAGAGCGAATAATAGAAAAGTTCAATTCTGCTGATTAGCTGATATTAACAAAAAAATTTGCTTAGCTTTTTTGCAAGTAGCGGGTGCAATGACAGGGAGCTGCTATAGTGCCGGCCCTGTCATTTTACCCCTCAGATGCCACGTTCATACATGATGGCAGATCCATTTGCTCGCGATGGGCTGGCCGCCACCATCTTGCTTGAAGATTTAGAGCGAAATCTTGCGCGGCGCAAGATTATGTCATCATGCCGGCCGGCGTGGTGGCGTCATACGTCACTACACACAGGATTTTGGGCGAGATCTTCAATTAAGATGGAGGCTAGCGGCCCGTCGTGAGCGAATTGAGGCGGTAAGTTTGAATTTTTGTTTTTACACTATTTCAGGTTAAATCGATTCGCTGACACAAAGCACAAGGAAATTCGGGGAATAAAATTTATCCAGAAATTCGGATCAAATTACACTTTATGGGATTCAATTCGCTCGTCTCTAATTTTACAGTGGGCCACAGAATTAATTTTACTGGTGGACCCTAAGCATCCCAGTATAACAGACCGTCTTACTCTACATGGTAAACTACCTAGTCAAATATCAAAAGCGTGTTAAAGGGGTTGTCTCACTTAGGCAAATAGAATTTATTATGTAGAGAAAGTAAATACAAGGCACTTACTAATGTACTGTTATTATCTATATTGCCTTCTTTGCTGGCTAAAATCATTTTCCATCACATTATACACTGCTTGTTTCCATGGTTACGACCACCAAGCAATCCAGCAGCGGTGGCTGTGCTTGCACCCTATAGGAGAAAGCACTAGCCTATGGTCCCGGCCACTAGAGAAGCCAATGCTTTTTCCTATAGTGTGCAAGCACGGCCACTGCTGCTGGATTGCAGGGTGGTCATAACCACGGAAATGAGCAATGTGTATAATGTGATGGAAAAATGAATCAAGCCACCAAAGGAGACAATATGGACAATCACAATACATTAGTAAGTGGTTAGTATTAACTTTCTCTACATGATAAATGCCAGTTTCTGAAGTGAGACATCCCCTTTAGGCTTCAATAACAATCAAAACACTGGAGGCAAATAGATACTTCCTCCAGAAGATGGCAGCAGCCAGCTACCATCATAGCTTCACTCTACATGAAAAAGTTGGAGTGCACCCAAGAAAAAGGTCAATTAACCTTCTTCCTGATTCTCTGAAACTATCATAACACAGGATCTGCTTCAGTCAGCCTAATGATGAGACATGCTCGTTAAAAGCCGCTGTCTCATGCTCAATAAAGCCACTGGCTCTTGGAGAAAAAAATACATTGATTACATTGTGTTTAGCTCATTTCTGCAGAGGACACATAAAATTCTCCTGTGCAACAGTAAACACAACAGGACGGTAAGTGAAGACAACAGCGTACCAAAGAAACCTATGTTATTATATTGTCATTGTAATACTGATTATAATATCGGGGTTGTGTTTGTACGGAGAAGGGTTACTAGTTGGTATTTTTAATGAGTGGAGAAGTAGCACAGCTGAATGTGTCATTTAACTGCTATGTTTATGCATGATGTAGTAAGTGTGCCTGCAGTCCCATGTAAGACCCCAGAAGTTAACTTAGCTTGGTAGCTCTGCTACATCTGTATTTGCAGTGTTGATGCCTATATAACATTTGTGAATGTCTGGAGAAGGTTATCCATTTGTACAACTAATTTTATTAAGGTAAGATATAAAATAGATTAAGCTTATTCATGTTAATGAATAAAGCGATCACTGTCTCTAGTTACCGTAATGTACTTTGCACAGTTTTCCTTGTCTCATTGTCACTATGGCAGCGCATACTGATGTAGCAGGGCTGAAGTTGGCATTTAATTCTTCAGGGATGCATCTTTTAGTACCACTTGTGTGCCCGATGGACTATCAAGGGAGAGGTGGAGAGCGAAGGAGAGAGATTTGCAGGCAACCAGAGAACTTTCTATTCGTGATAAACTTATTCTGTCACAAGTCGAATCAGGCAGCCAATTTGATTCCTAATTCAATTTTTAGAAATTCACTCATCCCTAGTTGTCAAACTAGACAATAGATTCTCAGTATTCTTGTCCATTACCAATGATGGCAGCAGCGAGGACAAATACAATAACAAACTTGTCTGTTCATATTGTCAACCTAGACAGATCTGACGAATGATATCTCAATATCATTATAACTTACCAGTGGTGGCAGCAATAAGGATGAATAGAAAAGGTAACTTACCTACTAGGCTTATCTGCAGAATACTGTAGCTTCTCAATATCCTTCTCTCTTGTCATGGATGACAGCCATGGGGATAAATTGAAAAGGCACCTTACTCATTTGTTTTGTCATCCTGGACAGCTCTTCCCAATAGATTCTGAATAGATATGCACAAATGTCTTGAAATCCGTTTCAGCTCCATGAATCAGTCAGCAGATTCAATTGGTTATAAATAACTTCAACCCAATTCCCTTTTACAAATACAAATGCTTATGACATTAAGCCTGAGTTACAGGAAAGTAAAGAAGCAATGTTTTTGTTTTTAAAAAGCCATGAAAAAAAATCCCTATTTTGAGAGCAGAAGCAGTATGAAATCTGATGAACAAGGTAGGAGATGTAGCTGTGTAGGGGTAGCAGTAGTGGCAGCAGGGGCAATAGTAACTGCAGCAGTATGAAATCTGATGGACAAGGTAGGAGATGTAGCTGTGTAGGGGTAGCAGTAGTGGCAGCAGGGGCAATAGTAACTGCAGCAGTATGAAATCTGATGGACAAGGTAGGAGATGTAGCTGTGTAGGGATAGCAGTAGTGGCAGCAGGGGCAATAGTAACTGCAGCAGTATGAAATCTAATGGACAAGGTAGGAGATGTAGCTGTGTAGGGGTAGCAGTAGTGGCAGCAGGGGCAATAGTAACTGCAGCAGTATGAAATCTGATGGACAAGGTAGGAGATGTAGCTGTGTAGGGGTAGCAGTAGTGGCAGCAGGGGCAATAATAACTGCAGCAGCAGCAGTACAGTATGGGATATGATGGTGATTGGGATTATTAGGATGGTGATAAATAGCCAATCCCCACTGATAGCAATAGAAGATCTATTCATTGGCATAAGGCCTTATGCACACGACCGTTGTTTGTTTCCTCGTCTGTTCCGTTTTTTTTTTCCCTAATAGGATGCTTTCCCATTCATTTTAATGGGTCCGTCAAAAAATGCGGATGCTCATCTGTTTTTGTTCCGCATCCGTGGTCCGTGTTTACATTCCATCAAAAGAATAGAGCGTGTCCTATTTTTTTCACGTTTGCGGACAAGGATAGGCATTATTACAATGGATCTGCCATAAAAACGGATCCGCCCAAAAAAACGGTCCGTCATCCTTTTTTTGGGTGGACGGAACGGACGCTGAAACAAACTACGGTCGTGTGCATGAGGCCTAAGTCAGAGTTGAGTGAAAATCCTCATGGATTCATGTCTGATTCATTTCCACAGCTGTAATAGTTTCCACACTTGTGGAGGACAATTTTGTGATGACACCACCCTCCATGCTAACACAGTAGACAATAAGCACTATAACACAGTACACTATAAGCTAGACAAGACAATAAACAAATGCCAAACTGGGTTGGTTCCTACCACAGGTCCAATCTGCTGAACCAGAAGTCCATGGGGTTAGAGCTTAGGGTGTGTGCCAGGGAAAGTGCACTGTCCAGGTATACTTGACCTGGTTGTTCAAGTGGTGCATTTCCATTTGCTGATGTACGTCAGCTCCATCATGTTCAGCGAACTATACTGGCTGCTGCTGGTGCTTAACTTGTGGCCGTGGCAGCACTGGCAGAGGCGGCGGAGCTTTAATTCAGGGGGTGGGGGTATGGGGGTCAGAGAGGATCAGACATGCGGATAGTAGGCATCTCCATGGGAACTAATGTGTGGCAGCCTCATATCACTCAGGAATATAGAGGCTGCGGCACACACTCCAGCTCCAAACCTGCAAGCGAGCGCTTCCGGGTTTTTGTGGCATCTGAAGGGTTAAAAATAGGCAATCAACGTTATCATTGATCACATATATTGGTCCTGCGTGTCTGCTGTTTAAAACAGCAGGCACCCAGCGGCTGTGGCAACTACTGAAGCTCAGAAGCAAGTACTATTGTTAAAGTCTCGACCATTCAGCGCTGGTCAGGAATGAGTTAATGAAGGCCAGGACACTGATAACATTATCAGTTAACCATCTGATTGGGCAAAGGAAATACAGAGTGCGTTTGCAAAGGAAAATAAAAAACTCCTGGATATGTGGGGAGGAAATTCTGTGTGTGTGGAGCTATGCTATATAACATCAGACAATAGCTCCCTCCATAAAGGACTATAAGAACTGAATGCCAAGTTCCACTGGTAGGAATCCATCAGTGGTGGCCGTGCTTGCACACTATATGAAAAAGCCAGAGTCTAGGCACACTTCCATGGTCCTGGCCACCAGAGGCAGACACTTTTTCCTATAGTGTGCAAGTATGACCACCGCTGCTGGATTACAGGGTGGCCGTAACCCCTGGAAATGAGCAGTGTATATGGAGAATATAGAGAATCAAAAAACATTGGTAAGTGTCTTGTATTAACTTTGTCTACACGATAAATGCCTTTTGCTGAAGTGAGACAACCCCTTTTATGGTTTAATAGTGACTGTGTTATCCTGTTGATGGAACCTGGTTATATTTAGTATTGCAATCTATTATGTGTAATGCAGTGTATTAGTTTGGCTGCAGAATACCTAGAGCAGTGATGGCTAACTTCTGGCACTCCAGCTGTGGTGAAACTATGACTCCCAGCATGCTCCATTCATTTCTATTAGAGATGGCCCGAACTATTCGCCGGCGAACAGTTCCCGGCAAACATAGCTTGCTCGCGTCCGCCGCGGCGGGCGAACATATTCGATGTTCGCGTTCGCCCTATACTTTATCATTGAGTAAACTTTGACCCTGTACCTCACAGTCAGCAGACACATTCCAGCCAATCAGCATACCCTCCCTCCCAGACCCTAACAGCTCCTATCTAAACGCAAGGACAGCATCCATCTTAGATTCATTCTGAAGCTGCAGTGGTAGTAATTGTAAACAGCAATGCGATTAATATAACCTGTATTATTCGCATTGCGATTACTATCACATCTGAGTTCCTAATGGTTGTATTGCTAGAATATAACGAAGATAATGAATATAGCACTATATTCTCAATCTTCGTTATATTCTAGCAATACAACCAACCATAGGAACTCAGATCTAAGTTTAATCGCAATGCGATTAATATAACCTGCATTAATCGCATTGCAAATTCAACTTAGAGCTGAGTTCCTAATGGTTGTTGTATAGCTAGAATATACGTTATATTCTAGCAATACAACCATTAGGAACTCAGCTCTAAGTTGTAATCGCAATGCGAATAATACTTACAATTATTAATCGCTTTCCGAATCCATTTAATGGCTCTATTTGATTGTACATAACGGTTGACTATGACTACCAACAACGTTCTGCTGCCTCCAAAGCAAGATATCTGAACCCCCGAGGGGCCATTTGGGCGTTTTTGATAGAAAACGCATCTGCCTTTTATAATTTTTTTAAATTTTTGTGTATTTTGCCACATTTGGATGCATATTTACATTTGGTATAGGCAAATATGGTAGTCTAGATCATGTGTCTATACCAAAACCTAGGATCATTGTTTGACAGCATATTTTCTAAGCCATATAGCTGAATATAGATTTGGGCAGAGTAATAATCTAGACCTGTGTTTCCCAACCAGTGTGCCTCCAGCTGTTGCGAACTACAACTCCCAGCATGCCTGCACAGCCAAAGGCTGTCCGGGCATGCTGGGATCTGTAGTTTTGCAAAAGCTGGAGGCACACTGGTTGAAAGCACTAATTCTAGACTACCATATTTGCCTATACCAAATGTAAATATGCAACCAAATGTGGCAAAATACACAAAAAAATAAAATAAAAAATAAAAAAATGATAAAAACACAGATGCGTTTTTGATGCATTTTCTATCAAAACGCCCAAATGGCCCCTGAGAGGTTCAGATATCTTGCCTCGAGGCAGCAGAACGTTGGTGGTAGTCATAGTCAACCGTCATATACAATCAAATAGAGGCATCAAATGGATTCGGAAAGCGATTAATAATTGTAAGTATTATTCGCATTGACTACAACTTAGAGCTGAGTTCCTAATGGTTGTATTGCTGGAATATAACGTATATTCTAGCAATACAACAACCATTAGAACTCAACTCTAAGTTGAATTGCAGTGCGATTAATGCAGGTTATATTAATCGCATTGCGATTAAACTTAGAGCTGAGTTCCTAATGGTTGTTGTATTGCTAGAATATAACGAAGATTGAGAATATAGCACTATATTCTCAATCTTCGGTATATTCTAGCAATACAACTATTAGAACCCAGCTCTAAGTTAAACTCATAAATAAGATGTCCCAAACTATTCACTGGCGGACAGTTCCCGACGAACATAGCTTGTGCGGCGTCCGTCGCGATGGGCAAACATATGTGATGTTCGGTCCACCCCCTATCATTGAGTAAACTTTGACCCTGCACCTAACAGTCAGCAGACACATTCCAGCCAATCAGCAGCATACCCTCCCTCCCAGACCCTCCCATGTCCTGGACAGCATCCATTTTAGAATCATTCGGAAGCTGCAGTCTTAGTGAGAGGAGGGACAGTGTAGCTGCTGCTGATTTAATAGGAAATAGATAGCTAGGCTAGTGTATTCAGTATCCACTCCAGTCCTGAAAGACTCATCAGATCTCTGCTGTAAGGACAGCGTCCTGACAGCACCCCAAAAGCCCTTTTTAGGGCTAGTACATCAGTCTCCCTCCCAGATCCTCCGACCTCCTATCAAAAAGCAAGGACGGCATCCATCTTAGATTCATTCTGAAGCTGCAGTGTTAGTAGTTGTAATCGCAATGTGATTAATATAACCTGTATTAATCGCATTTCGAATTCAACTTAGAGCTGGAGTTCCTAATGGTTGTATTGCTAGAATATAACGTATATTCTAGCAATACAACAACCATTAGGAACTCAGCTCTAAGTTGAATTCGCAATGCGATAATGCAGAGTTATATTAATCGCATTACAAATTAAACTTAGATCTGAGTTCCTAATGGTTGTTGTATTGCTAGAATATAACGAAGATTGAAAATATAGCGCTATATTCGTTATCTTCGTTATATTCTAGCAATACAACCATTAGGAACCCAGCTCTAAGTTGAATTCATAATGCGATTAATATAACCTGTATTAATCACATTGCGATTACAACTTACCAAACTCTGCGTCAACTACGTAATTTTCCATGGGAGTTTTGCCATGGACCCCCTCCGGCATGCCACAGTCCAGTTGTTAGTCTCCTTGAAACAACTTTTCCATCACTATTGTGGCCAGAAAGAGTCCCTGTGGGTTTTAAAATTCGCCATTTACGGAAGTTCGCGTTACGCGTTCGCGAATGGAAAAATTTATGTTTGCGACATCACTAATTTCGCTAGACTTCTGAGAACAGTCTGGCAATTATATATCTTGGGAATAATAGTTTTACCACAGCTGGAGTGTCGGAGGTTAGCCATCACAGACCCAGAGTGTGGTGCCTCTTGCAGTTGCTGCACAGAGGGTGGGAATATTCCAAGCACAAGTAGGAGTCCCAGTAGGTAAGGGTGGTGTCCCATAGAATAGAGTATTGGATCAGGCTTTGTATAGCCTGGGGTAGCCTGAGGATAGTCGTCTGTATTGACCCATGGGGAAGTGAGCATAGGCTTAGCCAAGGAGAACAGAATGAAAGGTGGCATCTGGTATAGTGTGCTGTAACATGCTTTATTAGGCCATGCCAAGGGTGCAACCAAATAGATTGCTAACAGATTCCATAATACAGGGTATTATGGAAGCGATCCAAGGATCACAAGTCAAAGTTCCCTTGTGGGACTAAGTGGTTAAAAAAATAAAGTTTATTTAAAAAAATCATTTTTTCAATGTAAAAAATTCATTCTGACCTGTAGTGTGAACACCATAAAAATAGAAATTGACAGAATTACAGTTTTTTTGCATATACGAGAGGTGTTCAATAAGTTATCTACCTGAATATGAAAACAAAATATTCTGACAAAATTTAACTTACTACTTTTCAATTGAACCCTAGACTTCAACACATTTATTTCACTTTGACTCCAGTGATCGGATGCCCTCAGAATATTAGGAGACTTCTTGCTGCTGCAGTAACCCTGTTAGCACCTCTTTGACTGCATTATCATCAGGAAATTGTTGCCCACATATAACTTTCTTCAGGTTCTGAAAGAGAAAGTAATCACTGAGAGCCAGGTCCTGACTGTAGGGTGGGTGGTTAACCTCTATAAAGCTGCATTCCCTGATAGCAGCTTGTGATTTGCTAGACTTGTGAGCTGGCACACTGCCATGAAGCAGTAAAACACCTGCATAGGTGTTTCCAGTAATTGTGTAGCTTGAATTCTAGTAAAAAAAGGGCTTCTGTACCCCAAAAAATCTATTGTCATGATCTTTCCAGCTGACTGCTGCACACAATATATTTTTGGAGCTGGTGACCCTTTGTGCTTCCATTGCATTAACTCATGTTTGGTCTCAGGATAAAACATGATCAGCAAAAGTATTTTGCTCAGGCATCCACATTCGTGCCACCCAGTGAGAACTGGCCTTTGACATCATCAAAACATCATGGATGATACTGGAAATTGTGCCAACTTAAATGCTGAATTCACAGGGGCAAAGCTATAGGGAGTGCAGAGGTAGCAATAACTACTGGGTCCAGGAACCTGAGGGAGCCCAAGGACCCTTGTACCGCATAAGAAGACACCAGTATTATAGAAAGTGCATGCTGGTCAAGTAACACCTCTGGCTGGAGGGAAGGGGTTAGGTCAAGAATTTGGCATGAGGGGATGCCTTTAAAATGTTTGCCTCAGGCAGCATGAAGGCTATGTGCTTCCCTGCCCCTGGCCACAAAGCACTGAGGGAAGGAGGGCCCAAGCCGAATTCTTGCATCAAGGCCCATGAGTCTTAAGCTATGCCACTGCTAATTCATGAGCTATAACACTGACTTTGACCCCTACAATCTGCCACTTTACGGCACATTTCCTCTGAAGATGCTTCGATAGGTTGTCCTATGATTTCCTACCCCTATTTAAACTGCTTGGCCCTGAATTTGTTAGTAGGAAGGTGCATCATTACCATATTCAGCAGTCATCCATTTATGGATTTTATTAGGCTTCTTTTCTTCCTTTGTAAGGAATTTAATCACAGAATGAAGCTCCAAATCCCTCACTTCCTTTGTAGATCTGCACTGTACTGCACTTGCCATCCTGTAATTTCCAGTGCTTTCATCAGACTAAACTGCTACTGTGTGTTGAATGTCCAGACATGTCTCTACCTGCACAGACAAGCTCAGCTCTCTAAGGCCTCATTCACACATACGTGGACCACGGTCCATGAACACCTAGCCTGTAGATCATACGAGTGTATTACTGTACAGCTGCGGCGTCACGAAGCGCACGGCGTCATAGCAATCAATGACGCTGTGCGCTCATGAACTCAGCAGGACGGCAGGCCAGGTTTTGATAGACCGTGGTCCATGTATGTGTGAATGAGGCCTAACACTGACAGAACATGCTGGGGTAGATAACTTATTGAACAACCCTCATACACCAAAAAACATAATTAAGAGTCCTATGTAACCCAAAATAATACCAATGAAAGCTCCAAGTTGTCCCACAAAAATCAAGCCCTCATGCAGCTCAGTAAAACATAAAACAGTTATGGGTGAGTTTTCTGCGCGGGTGCAATGCGTGACGTGAGCGCATTGCACCCGCACTGAATCCGGACCCATTCATTTCTATGGGGCTGTGCATATAAGCGGTGATTTTCACGCATCACTTCTGCGTTGCGTGAAAATCGCAGCATGTTCTATATTGTGCGTTTTTCACACAATGCAGGCCCCATAGAAGTGAATGGGGCTGCGGGAAAATCGCAAGCATCCGCAATCAAGTGCGGATGCAGTGCGATTTTGCCGCAAAGTTGCTAAGAGATGGGACCCTATCTTTATTATTTTCTCACTACAGAATGCTTAGTAAAATATGGATTAAGGGGTTAAAAATAAAAAAAAATAACTCACCTTATCCACTTGATCGTGTAGTTGCCGATCTCTTCTCTCTTCTTCAAGCATTACTGCCGTCTAAAGGACCTGTGATGACGTCACATCACATAGTCCAATCACATAGTCCATCACCATGGTGATGGACCATGTGATTGGACCATGTGATGAGCTCAGTGACCTCATCACAGGTCCTTTAGCCGGCAGCTAATGAATGAAGAAGAGATCGCAACTACGCGATCAAGTGGATATGGTGAGTTAATTTTTTATATTTTTAAACCCTTAATCCACATTTTACTAAGCATTCTGTAGTGAGAATGCTATTATTTTCCCTTATAACCATGTTATAAGGGAAAATAATAAAATCTACAGAATACTCAACCCGAAACTGGACTTCAGTGATGAAGTCCGGGTTCGGGTATGGGTACCAAACATGCCGATTTTTCCCATGCGCGTGCAAAACGCATTAAAACGTTTTGCACTCGTGCGGAAAAATCGCGCATTTTCCCGCAACGCACCCGCCTCTTATCCGGGTGTCAAACATGATGCCCGTGTGAAAGAGGCCTTAAGGGTCTTAGGAGGTGGCAATGCAAAAACATATTTTTTAAATCGATTTTTACCATGCAAAAATAGTAAAACTTAAAAAAATAAAATGTATTTGGTATCGTTGTAATTATACTCACCCAGAGAATGAAGTTATCATGTTATTTATGACGAAAAGCGAACGTCACATCATTTATAACGTAAAGGCAATGGCAGTGTTGCTTTTTTTCTCCATTCCTCACTCAGAAAGAGTTAATAAAAGTTAGTCAATGATTATATGTACTCCAAAATGGTGCAATTAAAACTACAATTTATCCCACAAAAAACAAGCCCTCCTATAGCCACATTGCCGGAAAAATAAACAAGTTTTAGCTCTTGGTATGTGACAATCAAAAACTGAAAAAATTGCTTGGTCACTAAGGTGGATACAGGGGAATAGACAACTTTTGATTGGTGTCATCAACGTAGACAGAACTGCCCAGAAGCTTCTTAATACCTTTCTTTATCTACGGAGATTAATATAATAGGCAACTTAATCGTTGGCACATTAAATTTATAAAGCTTTGCACAACAGCTTCTTAATATCTTTAATTTGAGAACTGGCAGCATTGAGTGCAAATAGAATAGGCAGCTTACTCATCGATATTATCAACATAAACAGATCTGTCTATTAGATTCCTAAATTATCTCTAACTAGGTCCAAAAACTGGCACAAGCCTTGAAACTCTTTGTTCTAGACATTGTAGAAAAGTGAAACACAAATATAACCAGTGCTCCTCCATAGGCCGCACTGTTGACCCTCGTTGTGGACTCCACTCGACTCCAGCTCAAAGGGGATGCACAATAGTGTTGAGCACGAATATTCGAATTGCGAATTGTTATCACGAATATCGGCACTTCGAGAATTCGCAAATATTTTGAATATAATGATATATATTCATAAATATGAATATTCGTTTTTTCTTAGTTTTTTTTTCTCATCTGAACCCATTACCTAGTATACCTACCTGCTTATTGCTTGTGGGCCAATGTGAGAAGGCTGCAATATTATAGCCTGTAGTGAATTAGAATATTCTTCATTATTTAATTTATTTTTTCTTATGCAAAAAATCGGCAATGTAATATTCGCGTACGCAAATATTCTAAAACACAAATACATAGCACTATAGAATATAGTGCTATATATTCGTTTTTTTAGAATATTCATCATTTTTTTCCATCTGAAGTCATGATTCCTCCCTGCTTAAGTTGCTTTTGGGCCAATGACTGTTCACATCAAATTGGAAAAAATGACGAATATTCTAAAAAACGAATATATAAAACTATATTCTATAGTACTATATAGTCGTGTTTTAGAATATTTGCATACGCGAATATTAGATTGCCGATTTTTCGCAATCAATAAATAATCTCAAATATAAATATTCGCGAATATATGACGAATATTCTAACGAATATTTGCTAAATATCGCGAATTCGAATAATGCCCCTGCCGCTCATCACTAATGCACAATATGTATGCCAAATTTCTGGCTCTATTTGAGAATTCTAGTGTATGCAGATTGGCAAATTTGCCCCAAAGTTCCCTTCCTAATTTCCATACTTTTAGCAGACCCTAAAAACAGTGTCTTTTTTATTAACTGAAGAAATATGAGGAGCAAAAAGACTTTCCAATTCCTTTTCAGCCAATAAATTGGAAATACTTTAACACATAACGAACATTTAGATTGGCCGCCTCTCTCTGTTCAGACGTATTACACCAGGCAGAAAACACTTATTGAGTTCATGACTTATTAAAATTGCTTAAAATTGCAATTTACTATGAGGTGAATTGGAATCGCACACAGATGTGGTAATTTAAGTAAAAAAGAAACTCCGAATTGAATGTGTTATTTTCTTTCTGAGTGTTTGAGTTTCCTTTCACTGCGTGAGAATAGGTAATTTAGCTGCAGAAGACATGGCACATTCAGGTCAACAGAGGCTTTATTCTCTCCACCGTGTATTAGAAATATAGATAATTACACAGGAAAAGATTTAATACAATTGCAATGATGCAATGGTCAAAAAGATAAAAATGGACTGGATGAGTGAACTTCCTTTTATAAGATATGTGCATTTGACTCCATAGTTGTACATAAGGAGGATCACATTGCAGTACCCCAGGCAGGGGCGTAACTAGAAGTGACTGGGCCCCACAGCAAATTTTTGTAAGGGGCCCCCCCCCCCAAGCGCGCTTCGCACCTCCCTCCTCCTGTGTAAACCCCACTCCTTTGGCAAGTCATGATCTAGACCAGAGCTGGCTGCCACGCCATTCTTTTCCTATATAATATATATATATATATATATATATATACACAGCAGCAGGTTGTAAGACGCCTATACGACACAACGTCAGACATCCCATTCACTCAGTTTAGGTATGCCCCTTATTGCCCCCACACCCACACAGTAAAATGTTGTTAGTGCTCCAGAGTAATTATTCCCTTTCCCCATTAGTGTCCACACACTAGTTATGCCCCTTTATTGCCCCACAGAGTAGACATCACATTTTTCATTAGTACCTCACAAGTCACAGTCTACACTATACACATGTAGCAGTGCCAGCTCTGTACACTATACACATGAAGCAGTGCCAGCTCTGTACACTATATACACATGTAGCAGTGCCAGCTCTGTACACTATACACATGAAGCAGTGCCAGCTCTGTACACTATACACATATGTAGCAGTGCCAGCTCTGTACACTATATACACATGTAGTAGTGCCAGCTCTGTACACTATACACATGTAGTAGTGCCAGCTCTGTACACTATACACATGTAGCAGTGAGTGAGAGCTCTCTATGCCCCTTTATTTCCACACAGAGTAGACATCATATTTTTCATTAGTACCTCACAAGCTGGACCTGACGTGCTGCTCTCAGTGCTCTGCCTCTTTCTACTCACTCTGCTGCCACCTGCCTGCAGCTCCTCCTGTCCTCCTGGTCTTGGCTGTTTTGTCCCTCCTCCTGCCTGTCACGTACTCCTGCTCTGAATGAGATAGTGTATGTGGGCGGGCTTAATACAGCCTGCGTGCTGTACTCACAGTTAAGGTCGGGAGACACAGAACAAATCAGGTTAGCGAGGACTGCAGATTGAAGAGGGGGGGGAGGGGGGGCGGTCCCCCGGCGCCGCAGCTACTGCGCCTGCTGTGAAGGGGCCAGGGGCCCTGAATTGATCATGATTGATTAACTTAACTTGCGATTGCATATGAACTGAACTAATAAACAGTAAACTGTCACACATGCTGCTGGGCGCCGGGCCCCTTGGCAGCCCGGGCCCCGAAGCAGCCGCTTCCCCTGCTTCCCCAGTAGTTACGCCACTGACCCCAGGCAAGGGAGTAACTGCCAATGCTTATTATGTATTAGTTCATGTTATGTATTTTCATGTTTTGGCCATTCATTCCAGCTAGAGAAGGTATGGTTGGCAATGGTTGGCAGCAACAGGGCTACTCACTCTGCTCCATCCCTCTTGGTAGGAGCTGGCCCTACTTCCTGCCAGGAGGGGGGTTCCTGCTCAGACAGCAAGGGAGCTGCTCACAGTTGATAAAGGGAGAGTAAGCACATGCAGAGCCCCTTCTCCCAGGGACTCTATCCAATTCTCCTGTGAGACCATCATTCCAGAGAGATCATCAATATCCATAACACTGCTTACAGGAAGCTACGGTGCAAAAAAACAGCAGAGTGACCAGCAAAATCACAGCTTTACAGACTCTGCTGCATGTGACGGACTACGGCTCAGACACCCATCACCTGTATCACAGTGGATACCCAGCCTGTATCACAGTTGACACCTATATCCACAGTTGCCTTCAAGTGCCGATAAATTGCCACACAACTAGCCACTATACCTCCTTATGTGGCACCAGAAAATGCAATTTCTATTTTATTACTGCTTAATGTGCCACAATTTATATTTCACACTAATACATTTACTTCTGGCCTGATGCTTCAAACTGCATTTCCACTGCACGGTTTCCCAGGGAGCAACGGCCTGAGGGCATACACCATGACACAACACCTAATCAGGGCCTACTACCACTCCCATCCTCTGCACTGGGTCCTCATGGGCTTGCTGCAACATCATTACACTGTACTGCTGGAGTGCAACTGGCCCATCAGAGTACGAGAAGATCCTTCAGTGGGTCCAGACTTTCACACAATAATTGACCCTATAGGTAGTGACATACTCCAAAAGACGTGCAGCTGTAATTGCAGTGAAAGGTGGTCCTACAAAGTATTGACTGAGGGGGGCTGAATACAAATGCATGCCACACTTTCCAGATTTTTATTTATTAAAAATGTTATCATAAAATAATTTTCTTTTCACTTCACACATACTTACTACTTTCGGTTGGTTTATCACATAAAATCCTAATAAAATACATTTGGTTGTGGGTATGACATGAAAAAATGTGTAAAAGTTTAAGGGGTATGAATATTTTGTCAAGGCACTATACATGTACTGTACTAACACACACAGATCTTTGGCAGTTACTTTTCCCCTGTCTGGAGTCTTCATATCCCTCTGACCTCAGGACCTGTGATAAGGTCTTGTGATGTGGTTTTGTAATGTGCTTATGTGACCTTTTCTCAGATCCAGAAGCTACAGGAAAATCAAGACACAAGAAAGAAAGATCCTGAATCCGTGAATCTGAGGATTATTCTACATTGCAGTTTTGTCATGTTTTTTCTAATGATTTGTGGCAAAACCACATGGTACTGTATTGCCCCTAGACACAGATGCATATAGGGTTGTGCATCGAAGGATCCCTATTGCTTATTATTTTCAAATAGTTTCCAGACGCATTTCACCTTTTGTCTTAAAATCAGGTGACAGAGGGTAGCCAATAAGGCCAACTAAAGACAGATATGTTAAAGGAGGTATAGTAGATTGTAGGTCGGGTAAGTCATCCATTTTCATTTTGATACAGTATGTGGCCTTCCCTGTTAACTGTAGTTCCAATGGAGTATCTATTGAGCAGCTAACTTTGATATTTTTTAAAAACAGTGTTTATCATAGACTGGAGTTTTACGCAGGTCTTTGTTATCCCCTACACTGTTGGATGATGTGCCTAATTAATGACAAAGCACAGGCTATCATCCAGCAATCCATGTACCTAGACTGAAATCCGTGGTAGCTCCGAGTTGCAATAGATTTTAGTCTTCTTTTATGGGCAGCATATTTTTACCTATGAAACTGGCTCACCTGTTGCATATGCACTTGGCAGCTGAAGGCATCAATGTGCCCGCATTGCTGAGAAAAATTATGTTTTCATGTGCAAACGAAGCGAGCCTTTAGGAGCAAACAAAAAAATGCAACAGCACTCTGCAACCAGAACTCTGCCCAAGATAGAAGCTGTAAGAGGACATTAGTGTACGTTTTGATCAAAAGGTAATAAGCCACTCGCCACGCCAAGGCTGTCCCGTGAGTGGTCCTAATGCTAAATCTGACCTGTTATGGGCCATGACAGCCACATAAAATCCAGGGAGTGTGGGCCCAGCATGCATGCTGGGATAAACGATACTTATTAACCCTTTCTGGTGCTGTAACAGCCTCCATTAGATCCAGGGATGCAGGTACCAACATGCATGCTGAGCCCACTGTGCACTCCTCCTGGAGCCAGATGGCTACTAGCAGGTACTGTGAATGCACAGTCAGCTTTATACTTACTCTGATTAAAACCAGCCTCTAGGGCAGACAAACTAGTCAGGTGTGCACGACTGAAAAGGAGGTTGCCACACCTCCAACACATACTAAACAGAAACACAATCGGGGGTCAGTCAGCACGTCCCTGTATGCAGGTGCACGTAGCTATGGCAATT
This sequence comes from Bufotes viridis, assembly GCA_033119425.1. Taxonomy (NCBI): domain Eukaryota; kingdom Metazoa; phylum Chordata; class Amphibia; order Anura; family Bufonidae; genus Bufotes; species Bufotes viridis. Next base: position 464,356,254 of record CM065592.1, on the reverse strand, counting down.
ATACATACAAACAAAAAATGCAACAGCACTCTGCAACCAGAACTCTGCCCAAGATAGAAGCTGTAAGAGGACATTAGTGTACGTTTTGATCAAAAGGTAATAAGCCACTCGCCACGCCAAGGCTGTCCTGTGAGTGGTCCTAACGTTAAATCTGACCTGTTATGGGCCATGACAGCAGGGCTGGGACAAGGTCCACCACCAACAGAGGCTGAGCTGCCCAAGTGCGCCCCCAACTTGTGGAGTCTTTACTAAATACTGTTGTAATCACACATAAATATGCACAGTTTAATGTATCAATTAATGACGCACTGTTATGGGGGATCTGTGGATGACACTGTTATGGGGGATCTGTGGATGACATTGTTATGGGGGGTCTGTGGATTGCACTGTTATGGGGGAACTGTGGATGTCACTGTTATGGGGGGATCTGTGGATTGCACAATGTTATGGGGGATCTTTGGATGACACTGTTATGGGGGATCTGTGGATGACACTGTTATGGGGGTCTGTGAATGACACTGTTATGGGGGATCTGTGGATTGCACAATGTTATGGGGATCTGTGGATGACACTGTTATGGGGGGTCTGTGGATTGCACAATGTTATGGGGGATCTGTGGATGACACTGTTATGGGGGGATCTGTGGATGACACTGTTATGGGGGATCTGTGGATGATACTGTTATGGGGGATCTGTGGATGACACTGTTATAGGGGATCTGTGGATGACACTGTTATGGGGGATCTGTGGATGACACTGTTATGGGGGATCTGTGGATTGCACAATGTTATGGGGATCTGTGGATTACACTGTTATGGGGAGATCTGTGGATGACCCTGTTATGGAAGATCTGTGGATGACACTGTTATGGGGGATCTGTGGATGTCACTGTTATGGGGGATCTGTGGATGACACTGTTATGGGGGATCTGTGGATTGCACAATGTTATGGGGGATCTGTGGATGACAATGTTATGGGAGATCTGTGGATGACCCTGTTATGGGAGATCTGTGGATGACACTGTTATGGGGGACCTGTGGATGTCACTGTTATGGGGGCACTGTGGATGACACTGTTATGGGGGATCTGTGGGTGACACTGTTATGGGAGATCTGTGGATGACACACTGTTATGGGGGATCTGTGGATGACGCATTGTTATGGGGGATCTGTGGATGGCACTGTTATGGGGGATCTGTGGATGACACACTGTTATGGGGGATCTGTGGATGACACACTGTTATGGGGAGATCTGTGGATGACACACTGTTATGGGGGATCTGTGGATGGCACTGTTATGGGGATCTGTGGATGACACACTGTTATGGGGGATCTGTGGATGACACACTGTTATGGGGGATCTGTGGATGACACACTGTTATGGGGGATCTGTGGATGACACACTGTTATGGGGGATCTGTGGATGACACACTGTTATGGGGATCTGTAGATGACGCATTGTTATGGGGGGATCTGTGGATGGCACTGTTATGGGGATCTCTGGATGACACACTGCCATGGGGATCTCTGGATGACGCATTGTTATGGGGGATCTGTGGATGGCACTGTTATGGGGGATCTCTGGATGACGTATTGTTATAGGGGATCTGTGGATGGCACTGTTATGGATTGTGACTCACAATGGATATTGAGGGCCAGCAAATTACAAGGAAGGCGGGGGTGGGGGATGATTGATAACATACATATCTAAATGGCTGGGGGTGAGGGCTTGACTTGAGCAATCTACTGATCAGAGCATTAGAATAGCAGGAATAAATAACATCTAAATGTCTGGTGGGGTAGATGGGGGTAGGACAAGGGCTGATTGGGGAAGGGGGACTGGGTTAGATAATCTATACTGACATACATATGACACACATACATACTGACATTCATATGACACACACATATATACAGACATACATATGACACACACACACATACTGACATACATATGACACACACATACATACTGACATACATATGACACACACATACATACTGACATACATATGACACACATACATACTGACATACATATGACACACACATACATACTGACATACATATGACACACACATACATACTGACATACATATGACACACACATTTATACAGACATACATATGACATACACATATATACAGACATACATATGACACAGACATATATACTGACATGCATATGACACACACATATATACTGACATACATATGACACAGACACATATATACCGACATACATATGACACACACATATATACAGACATACATATGACACACACACACATACTGACATACATATGACACACACACATATATACTGACATACATATGACACACACACATACTGACATACATATGACACACACATACATACTGACATACATATGACGCACACATACATACTGACATACATATGACACACACATACATACTGACATACATATGATACACACAAACATACTGACATACATATGACCCACATACATACTGACATACATATGACGCTACTACATACATACTGACATACATATGACACACACATACATACTGACATACATATGACACACACATATATACAGACATACATATGACACACACATATATACAGACATACATATCACACAGACATATATACTGACATACATATGACACACACATATATACTGACATACATATGACACACACATATATACTGACATACATATGACACACACATATATACTGACATACATATGACACACACATATATACAGACATATACTGACATATATACGACACACACATATATACAGACATACATATGACACACACATATATACATGACATATACATATGACACACACATATATCTGACATACATATGACACAGACATATATACTGACATACATATGACACACACACATATACTGACATACATATGACACACACATACATACTGACATACATATGACACACACATATATACAGACATACATATGACACACACATATATACAGACATACATATGACACACACATATATACAGACATACATATGACACACACATATATACTGACATACATATGACACACACATATATACAGACATACATATGACACACACATATATACTGACATACATATGACACACACATATATACAGACATACATATGACACACACATATATACAGACATACATATGACACAGACATATATACTGACATACATATGACACACACATACATACTGACATACATATGACACACACATATATACTGACATACATATGACACACACATATATACTGACATACATATGACACACACATACATACTGACATACATATGACACACACATATATACTGACATACATATGACACACACATATATACTGACATACATATGACACACACACACATACTGACATACATATGACACACATACATATATACAGACATACATATGACACACATACATAAAAACACACAATATGCACATTACATTACTGCCATTCCATTCCCTTTAACCCCTTACATTTTCTGCACATACAGTCTCTGGCGACTTGGAGGGAGAGGCAGGATGCAGAGTATTCCTCCTCCTCCTCCTCCTTCTCTGTCCCGACGCTGCTCTTCTCTCTGTGCTGGGGAGGGGGTTGTGAATCTCTGGTGCACACACAGGCAGGAAGTCAGGGGCTGGGAAGGTACGGAGCTGCAGCACACTGCACTAGACGGAGGGAGGGAGGAAGAACACCACTAGGGGCGCAGGAGTGGCTTTTACAGCAGCAGAGCGCAGAAATGGATGCTCTGCTGCTAATACAGCTACACGGCAGCAGCAGGGACTTGGTGAGAGTGGCCTGGGCCTGCGCCCTGAGGCTTGAGCGCCCTGAGGCTGGAGCCTCCTCAGCCTCTGTGTCGGCCCGGCCCTGCATGACAGCCACATAAAATCCTCCTAACGCTGAATCTTACCTGTTATGGGCCATGACAGCCTTTAGGAGCGATCTGCTGACAGATGCCCTTTACCAGAAAACTGGCATAAAAGAAGAAAAATTCACTGTGCCCATTGGCCTGCATTGAAATCTGACTACCAACACTCCCTTTGCCCTCTTTCTGGGAAGTTGGCGGGCAACGTAGAAACCCCACTTGCTCTTAGATTGCATCATTGTTCTATAGGTCAGCTTTTAAGAGTACCCCTAACCGTATGGAGAAGGTTTGGAGATTTAAAGACTAAAATAACAATGTAGAACATCTCTTCTTCAAATAACCTTCTGTTTGGTCTATGGGTTCACAACAAGAGAATCTTGCATCAGTTCTTGGATATATCGATCAGGCTGATGAATTATATATCAGTTTAAATGTTCTTTAGATAATTCTTTTCAATTAGGCTACATTCTAGAACCAAATTTTAGGTAAAATGCCAAAACTGAGTCTATTATTAATAAGATACATGTATTTAACTCTTGGAACTCTGATTAATAAATTATTATAGACTGTAGTCGAGATTAATAGTAGTTTTAGCTTTTGCTTTTGAAAGAAATCAAGGAAAGAAGAATACAGTAGGATTATACTCTGTTTTCTGCAGCTTAGTTGTCAGCTTTGCTGTGTAGACTGGGACAGAGTCAGTAGAGACTGTGGTTTTCAAAGGGGTTTCCAGCTAATAAAAATAGTTTGTAGTGGGGTCAGAGTGACTTAAAATATAAAAGAAGAGATACTCTCCTCTACTGATCCCCACTGCTGGCATTCCAACAATGCCAAGATCCCTTCTACTTTTTATGTCTTGCTCACATATAGACACACAGGAAATGCCTCGAAATGCCCACTTAGCTAATTACTAGCTGTAGTAGAGAGCAATGAAGACCAAGGCTCTGCCTGAATGGTAGCAGTGCAGTTAGGTGAGTATCTCTGCAGCTTATTTGCTACTTCCTGGTCTTCGAGGCAGAGGCTGTGCTCCATCTCTTCCTTAAGGCTCTATTAGTTTATGACACACTCATATCACAAAGCACACATGCTGCACTGACTATACAGAAGGTGTGTCTCAAGGTATGTTTAGAATTAGTTTTCTGCATTGAAATCTGGGGCTGCAAATTGAGCAACAATAATTCATCGTTCATTCTTGGCACAGTCAATACATACACATCTTACCACCACTTCAATTTAGATGGTCTACTACCGAACTCCTGCTTCCTTGGAGCTGCAAGGTTTGGCAAGATGAGTATTGTCATATTATTATTTTATATTATATTATTATTTTACACCATGGACAGTCTCTTTTAAACAAACAAATGTCTGGAAAACTCCATTAAATAATTCTGGCTTCTCCAGTCACCAGTAGAGGGAGTGAAGGAGCTTATTATATACAGGTTTATTATTGATATATTGAGTGTTTAACAGGCAACAAGCGTCTAAGCTCCTTCTACTGGTAACTGCAGGTAGTGAGAATTTTATATTTTAAAAAGGTTATCTAAAGCTGTAAACCCAACCCCACACACACACAGACAACATCCAGGCCCCTCATGCAGGCAATATTTACCTGATCCCCAGCACCTGTGTCCTCCTAGATTCTTCCACGGATGTTGTTGCATCTCTACATCGTGACGCAAGGGGAGCTGGTCACCTGTGATGCAAGTGGAGCTGGTGACCATTGCGGCCCGCTATTGGCTGCACCCCCTCCCTGTTGTCAGATGTAGTGATGTGCATGAAGGGGAGATGCAGCAGCGGCCGTGAAGCAATTAAGTGTAGGGTCAGCCCCTAGAATACTGTTCTTTGCACAGATATTTGCAATATTGTGTTACATAGACTGTGAAGACTTCTTCCAACCACCAGATGTTGCGGTGGCTTTGAGTAAAGCAGTGAAGTTGAGGTTGGTTTTCAGAGGAGAGCAGGAGACAGGAAGTTCCTGCGTCTAGGTGGTGTGTGCCCTGGTAGCTTTGAGTCTGGCTGTCATGTCAGGAGCCAAGTTGAGAGACTAATGATGAGACATGGGCCCCTACTGATGGAGTCCTGAGAAACTGGCTATGTATGGGACAAACCAAGATAGGCTCTGAAGTGAAGTGCTGCAGCTGCAATCCAGTGAGAGAGAGAGAGAAAGCAGGCCACACGCTGAGACAAGCAACCAATCGATTCATAAGCCTGAGGACACGGGCCACCATGTTCCGGACCAGACAAGTATCCACCTCTTGGGAAAAGACTGCATCACAGACCTCTACTCAGATAACTCCAGAACTGTGAGCGTGCACCGGTGCTAATCCGTGGTAGGACATAGAGCAGGCTTCATTAGTCAGAGCGCGCCCTGGTTAGCGGGGATCAGACAGGATCATAAAGAGGAGAGTAGCCTGTATTTCTATCTGCATGCTGATTTGTTTTATGACACTTCAAATATCCTTCTTGTAACGTTGTCCAAATTTGCTCATACTGTTCTTGCCAGTTACCGATTGTACCCCTGGCGTATTGGTACAGTACTGTTGATCTTAAGTGCCGACCGTTTTATTTTGTTGTTCAATAAAAACCGGCATTTGTTCAGCTTCCTTGTCTGCTGTACCGTTTTTGAATCCTGCTTTGCGGTCTCTCCCTCGCCAGACCGCTACACAAGGACCAGGTAAGTATTGTGTGTGTGTGTGTTGGGGGGGGGGGGTGGTTACAACTTTGGATAGCCCCTTTAATGCTATGTCTATGCAGTAGATTTGAAGTGCTGTATCAGACAGACAACTACAAAGCTATATGGTTAAAAAATAATCAGAAGAGAGTTTTGGACCTAATAATAGCAAACTAAATTCAGATGTTTTTCATGAAGCGTTTCTCAGAAAAGCCGAGCGGTTAGTAAGTTATTGACTGTTTATTTTTAGATCCTGCAGTGATGGGGCACGATCTGGATGAGGAGAAGGATGACAGGGGCACAGTCTGTGTCAAATATCTGTTGTTTCTATTCAATTTCTTCTTTTGGGTAAGCTCACCCTTCAACACTTGCATTTGTGAAAATTCTCATAATTAATAGCTTCTGAATTCCATTTGAATACAAAATATAACATGTAATGTTTTCCTATTCAAGAATGGATATTAAAGTGTATTTCCAGATTTCTTGTATTGCTCCAGTGTCCGGTGCATCTAAATTAAATTAAGTAGCTCTGTGAAATGTTTGCATTAATAATAATTTTGTGCATACAGCACTTAAAGAGGTTCTTTGGAAATTAGGAAAATAAAAATACTTAAATTTTACTTTCTTATAAAAATATTCTCAAATTCCTTTCATTAGTAATAATGGCTTGTTTAGTCTGGGAGCAATCATCAGGAGAAATAAAATGGTTGCCATCCTATTAGTACACACAAAAGCTGTCCTAATCACACAGCAGGACATGTTACTGCAGGACACTGAGCTAAAGAGCTGCCTCACCCTCCTCTCTGCTCTGCTTGTCAGGGATTATGATCCTGAATTCAGCTGATATGAAATTGAGCTAAATCTTTGTAGGAATGGAATTCATGAGAAGACATGAAGTACATAGAGGACAGACAGGACAGACTGTGGTGATGGAGACTATAATCAAGTGCTGCTGCTCATTACCTCCACCAGGGGCTGACTGACAACTTTTGGCCCAGGGGGCAAGTAACACCCAGAGGCCCACTGAGCCCCCCTCTACTTCCTGATTCGCTGTCACAAGAGGTTGGGTGGGGAGCTGCCGGAGGAGAGCACTGCCTCTTTTGACAGCATTGACAGCTATCTCCGCCCCCACACCTCCGCTCTCCTGATTTGTCACAGTAGGCTGAGCATTGCGGAGAGGATAGATGTTGGCCGCTCACATCACTCATAGCCCCCCCCCTTATGTGCCAGTAGTCCCCCTTATGTTCCAGTAGCCCCCCTTATGTGCCAGTAGCCATCCCCTTATGTGCCAGTAGCCATCCCCCTTATGTGCCAGTAGCCCCCTTATGTGCCAGTAGCCCCGCCATATGTGCCAGTAGCCCCTTATGTGCCAATAATCCCCTTTATGTGCCAGTAGCCACCCCCTTATGTGCCAGTAGCCGTCCCCCTTATGTGCCAGTAGCCGTCCCCCTTATGTGCCAGTAGCAGTCCCCTTATGTGTCAGTATTCCCGCTTATGTGCCAGTAGCCCTCCTTATGTGTCAGTAGCCCCCTTATGTGCCAGTAACCCCCTTATGTGCCAGTAGCCCTCCTTATGTGCCAGTAGCCATCCCCCTTATGTGCCAGTAGCCCCCTTATGTGCCAGTAGCCCCGCCATATGTGCCAGTAGCCCCTTTATGTGCCAATAATCCCCTTTATGTGCCAGTAGCCACCCCCTTATGTGCCAGTAGCCGTCCCCTTATGTGCCAGTAGCAGTCCCCCTTATGTGTCAGTATTCCCGCTTATGTGCCAGTAGCCCCCTTATGTGCCAGTAGCCCCCTTATGTGTTAATAGCCCCCTTATGTGCCAGTAGCCCTCCTTATGTGCCAGTAGCCCCCTTATGTGTTAATAGCCCCCCTATGTGCCAGTAGCCCCCTTATGTGCCAGTAGCCCCATATGTGCCAGTAATCCCCCTTATGTGCCAGTAATCCCCCTTATGTGCCAGTAATCCCCCTTATGTGCCAGTATCCCCCTTATGTGCCAGTAATCCCCTTATGTGCCAGTAGCCCCTTATGTGCCAGTAGCCCCCTTATGTGCCAGTAATCCCCCCTTATGTGCCAGTAGTCCCCCTCATGTGCCAGTAGCTGTCACCCCTTATGTGCCAGTAGCTGTCCCCCTTATGTGCCAGTAGCCCTCCTTATGTGCCAGTAGTCCCCTTATGTGCCAGAGGCCACCCCCTTATGTGCCAGTAGCCCCCTTATGTGCCAGTAGCCCCCTTATGTGCCAGTAGTCTCCCTCCCCACCTTATAATGTGCCAGTAGCCTCCCTCCTTACCTTATCATGTGCCAGTAGCCCCCAAAAACAAAAAACAAACAAACAAAAGAAAACACTTATACTTACCTCCAGCAATGCGATGCAGGCCTCTTCCGGCCTGTGTCCTCGCTGTGCTGCTCGGCGGCGCGATGACATCATCGCACTCGCCTGCACCAGCCTCTGATAGGCTGCCGGCCTAGTGCTGGCAGCCTATCAGAGAAACAGGAGGGACACGCTCTCCTTCCTCTGCTGCAGCACAGACATCTGTATCGCCATCCTGATGACGGTGATACAGCTGACTATGGAGATGAACGCTTTCACAATGGAAGCATTCATCTCCCTGTAGCCCTGCCGCTGGCCACCCCACTTGTCACCAGGGCTGCAGCAAGGCACATGCACACCCCAAAGGCCGGCCCTGGGTGACACCACGGGGGCCATTTTCAGAGGCAACAGAGGGGCCCGGGGCAGTTGCCCCCTTCCCCCGGCCCAGTCTGCCCCTGACCCCACTCTCCTCTCTGTACTTCATGTCTCCTCATGAACTCTATTCCTACAGAGATTAATCTGAAGTTCTTATTAGCTGTATTCAGGATCATAATCCCTGACAAGTAGAGCAGAGAGGAGGATGAGGCAGCTCTTTACCTCAGTTTTCTGAAGTAACTTGTCATCCTGTAGGATTAGGACAACAGCCATTTTATTTCTCCTGATGAGTGCTCCTAGACAAAACAAGCCATTATAACTAATAAAAAGTATTTGGGAATATCAGCAATCTGCTGACACTCTGCTTGCCAAGCTCGGCCATCCTGAAATTGGGCCGGGGGCAGGCAGAGGATCAGCGCACCCGCCCCACGCACCGCCTGTCGCACCACCCACCGCACCGCTCACAAGCCTACAGGAATAAAAAAAAACATTTGCCAGCATTTTCAACGTTTCTGATCCCTGCCGTCATAGACCGCAGGGATCAGATATATCGCAAGGCGCTGCAAACTGCAGGTCTGAATTGACCTGCGGTTTGCAGTGATTGCCGATACGGGGGGGTCACAGGACCCCCTCGAGCATATGAACATGGTTCCTGCTGCACGATGGCAAAAGGAACCATGTTTCTAGCACTTTTTTTTTACACCCGATTTAATTTAGGGTGTATGGGTACGCCCTGTGTCCTTAAGGACTCGGATATTAGGGCGTATCCATACGCCCTATGTCCTTAAGAGGTTAATATTGATTGGACCCTGGGCAAGAATTTACTTGGGTCCCCTGGATCCCGCCTTCCCACACCCTACCATGCAATCACGTCCTCCACCACAACACACACAACCTCATCAATACAATGCACAGGAATGTGCAGTGTATGAGTAGTATCATAGCCAACCCACTGCTTTCTTATAGTGAAGCATTGGGAGGTTATTGCGCATGCGTGGCTTCAGAGAGATGCTTTGAATCAATGCATTACTATGAGGAGTGTTTAGCATGAATGCCAGTCTTGCGTTGTGCAACACTGGACTAGGGAAGCACCTCTAGTGGCCATCTGATGAGTGGCCACTAGAGGTGTTCTTGGGAGTAATGTAAATACTGCCTTTTTCTGAGAAGCTATTAGTTGTCCATATCACTATATACAAGAAGATGTCTAACTTATAACAGCTGTACAATATAATTAAATACAGGAGATAGCCAGGTTATACCAGCATGGTCCATAAAAATAGATATTATGTAAAAAGGCTGAGACATTTTCTTCAGAATGTTATTCCGATACAAAGAATGTGTTTCACCTCATGCTTTGCTGCTTGGACAGACAGTTGACTACCTGAGATGTCTAGTAGGGGAGGAGACTCTAGCATCACCCTGAGTGCCGAGCATCGCAATGCTCGAGCTGAACAGGTGTTCGGCTGAGCATGCTCGCTCAATACTAGTTGCAGTGCCTCCACATGACGTCACGGTGCGCAGTATATGCAAAGGGCTGGGGAGGTTGGAAGGAGAAGCAAGCAAGTAAGTCCTTCACTATACGACCCATGCCGCTCACATAGTGAAAAATAGGATCGGGACACGGAGCCGCCGGAGCAGAGGCAAGATTTTTTATGATGATATCATTGAATTTGTGGGCAGTGGCCAGCAGCAGTGGCGTAGCATGGGTTGCCAGCACCCATGCCAATATGTGCGCCCCACCAACCTGTGGCCACGCCCTTTTTATACAAATAATGTAGGAGATATCACTTGCAGTCATACGTAACACCACAGATAACACAATGATAACTCTCTAAATACAGATAATGTAGTACATTGGTGTGAGCTCCCAGAATTCAGAACACGCACAGTGTGACCTGGAAGTCTGGGGCCAGGCTGCTACAGTGTGGGCCATATTCTATATCCACCCCCATGACTACAGAACATACAGGGTAATACAGCCCCACTTACCTCTTACATCCAGTGACATCTTCTTTGATGTAGATGTTCTCTTCCTCATCTTCTCCTTTCAGATCTTCAGACCAGACCAACATTTTTCTGTAGTAAATCTCTAGTTTACTACTTTTACATCATTGTCCCATCTTCTGAACAAATCATCCTACCATCCCCAATACTGTGCCACTGTGCTTCCCAATATTATACTTCAGAAACCGATAAACCCCTGATAATACTAGTACTACACAGATAATGCCCTCTTCAATTATTATTGGCACACAGTGCCCTAAAATAACTGTTCTCAGCAAACAGTGCCCCTGACACTAATAGTGTAAACATAACGTCCCCCAAAAATAATTGTGGTAAGCTGATACTGTGCCAAGGTGCCCCCACAGTAATAGTGCTCACCAAAGTCCCACCAATAGTAATAATTCTCTGCTAGAGCACACATGGTAGTAATAGTGCTCCTACAGTGCCCCCAACATGTCTCCACTGTACCCCAGAAGTAATAATGCTCCTATAGTGCCCATTACTTGTAATCATGTTCCCCATAGACCCCCAGTAGTAATAAAGCCCATCATAATGTCCCCCAGTAGTAATAATTCTCATAATTTACTTATAATGTGCCAGTGCAAAAATACCCCTTTTAATGCCCCCAGTTGAGCTAATGTCCCCATAGTGACCCCATAATGTGCCAGTATAAAATATCCCTATATAGTGCCCCCAGTAAATGCCCCCATAGTGCCCCTCTTCTCCCAGTGCCCCCATAATGTACCAGAATAAATGCCCCTATATAGATTCCCAGTAGATTGCCTCAGTGTCCCCATAATTTGCAAGTATAAAATACCCCTTCTTAGTGCCTCCCATAGATTAGCCTCATAGTACTCCTCCCTCTTCCCCATAGATCTCCACTAGTACCCACCATAATGTGTCCCAGAATAAAATGCTCCTATACAGAGCCCCCATATAAAATACCCTCTTCTTTGTGGCCTCAGTAGATGCACCCATAGTGTTCCTCCCATTCCCCATAGTGCCCTATGTAAAAACTCTGTGGCCTCAGTAGATACCCCTCATAGTGCCCCCAATAATGTGCCAGTAGGAAGTGCCCCATAGATGCCCCCATAGTGCCACACAATATGTGCCAGTAAGACAGTGCCCCCATAGATGCCCCCCAATAATGTGCCAGTAAGAAGTGTCTCCCATAGCTGCCCCACAATCATGTACCAGTAACAAGTGCCCCCATAGATGACCCCACAGTGCCCCAATCATGTGCCAGTAAGAAGTGCCCCAATAGATGCCCCACAATCATGTGCCAGTGGGGCTCAAGGAGGCCAGCTGCCTTGGGCCCCCATGAGCAACTGGGCCTGGGGCAGCTGCCCTTTTGCCCTGCGTTAAAGATGGCCCTGTATGTGTGTGAGTTCACTTGATTTTTTTTTCATTATGCGGCTCGTTGCATCGGATAAATATTTTTATATTTTTAATAGTATAGGCATTTTTGGATGCAGCGATGCCCATGATGTTTAGTTATAGGGAAAGGTAGATATTCTGTGAGTGAGAATGCTATTATTTTCCCTTATAACCATGTTATAAGGAAAATAATAAAATCTACAGAATACTCAGCCGAAACTGGACTTCAGTGATGAAGTCCGGGTTCGGGTATGGGTACCAAACATGCCGATTTTTCCCATGCGCGTGCAAAACGCATTAAAACGTTTGCATCATGCGATGAAAAATCGCGCATTTCCGCAACGCACCCGCCTCTTATCCGGGTGTCAAACATGATGCCCGTGTGAAAGAGGCCTTAAAGGGTCTTAGGAGGTGGCAATGCAAAAACATATTTTTAAATCGATTTTTACCATGCAAAAATAGTAAAACTTAAAAAATAAAATGTATTTGGTATCGTTGTAATTATACTCACCCAGAGAATGAAGTTATCATGTTATTTATGACGAAGCTGAACGTCACATCATTTATAACGTAAAGGCAATGGCAGTGTTGCTTTTTTTCTCCATTCCTCACTCAGAAAGAGTTAATAAAAGTTAGTCAATGATTATATGTACTCCAAAATGGTGCAATTAAAACTACAATTTATCCCACAAAAAACAAGCCCTCCTATAGCCACATTGCCGGAAAAATAAACAAGTTTTAGCTCTTGGTATGTGACAATCAAAAACTGAAAAAATTGCTTGGTCACTAAGGTGGATACAGGGAATAGACAACTTTTGATTGGTGTCATCAACGTAGACAGAACTGCCCAGAAGCTTCTTAATACCTTTCTTTATCTACGGAGATTAATATAATAGGCAACTTAATCGTTGGCACATTAAATTTATAAAGCTTTGCACAACAGCTTCTTAATATCTTTAATTTGAGAACTGGCAGCATTGAGTGCAAATAGAATAGGCAGCTTACTCATCGATATTATCAACATAAACAGATCTGTCTATTAGATTCCTAAATTATCTCTAACTAGGTCCAAAAACTGGCACAAGCCTTGAAACTCTTTGTTCTAGACATTGTAGAAAAGTGAAACACAAATATAACCAGTGCTCCTCCATAGGCCGCACTGTTGACCCTCGTTGTGGACTCCACTCGACTCCAGCTCAAAGGGGATGCACAATAGTGTTGAGCACCGAATATTCGAATTGCGATTGTTATCACTGAATATCGGCACTTCGAGAGTTCGCAAATATTTTGAATATAATGATATATATTCATAAATATGAATATTCGTTTTTCTTAGTTTTTTTCTCATCTGAACCCATTACCTAGTATACCTACCTGCTTATTGCTTGTGGGCCAATGTGAGAAGGCTGCAATATTATAGCCTGTAGTGAATTAGAATATTCTTCATTATTTAATTTATTTTTCTTATGCAAAAATCGGCAATGTAATATTAGCGTGCGCAAATATTCTAAAAAACACAAATACATAGCACTATAGAATATAGTGCTATATATTCGTTTTTAGAATATTCATCATTTTTTCCATCTGAAGTCATGATTCCTCCCTGCTTAAGTTGCTTTTGGGCCAATGACTGTTCACATCAAATTGGAAAAATGAGCTGAATATTCTAAAAACAATATATAAAACTATATTCTATAGTACTATATAGTCGTGTTTTAGAATATTTGCATACGCGAATATTAGATTGCCGATTTTTCGTAATCAATAAATAATCTCAAATATAAATATTCGCGAATATATGACTGAATATTCTAACGAATATTTGCTAAATATCGCGAACTCGAATAATGCCCTGCCGCTCATCACTAATGCACAATATGTATGCCAAATTTCTGGCTCTATTTGAGAATTCTAGTGTATGCAGATTGGCAAATTTGCCCCAAAGTTCCCTTCCTAATTTCCATACTTTTAGCAGACCCTAAAAACAGTGTCTTTTTTATTAACTGAAGAAATATGAGGAGCAAAAAGACTTTCCAATTCCTTTTCAGCCAATAAATTGGAAATACTTTAACACATAACGAACATTTAGATTGGCCGCCTCTCTCTGTTCAGACGTATTACACCAGGCAGAAAACACTTATTGAGTTCATGACTTATTAAAATTGCTTAAAATTGCAATTTACTATGAGGTGAATTGGAATCGCACACAGATGTGGTAATTTAAGTAAAAAAAAACTCCGAATTGAATGTGTTATTTTCTTTCTGAGTGTTTGAGTTTCCTTTCACTGCGTGAGAATAGGTAATTTAGCTGCAGAAGACATGGCACATTCAGGTCAACAGAGGCTTTATTCTCTCCACCGTGTATTAGAAATATAGATAATTACACAGGAAAAGATTTAATACAATTGCAATGATGCAATGGTCAAAAAGATAAAAATGGACTGGATGAGTGAACTTCCTTTTATAAGATATGTGCATTTGACTCCATAGTTGTACATAAGGAGGATCACATTGCAGTACCCCAGGCAGGGGCGTAACTAGAAGTGACTGGGCCCCACAGCAGAATTTTTGTAAGGGCCCCCCCAGCGCGCTCGCACCTCCCTCCTCCTGTGTAAACCCCACTCCTTTGGCAAGTCATGATCTAGACCAGAGCTGGCTGCCACGCCATTCTTTTCCTATATAATATATATATATATATATATATATACACAGCAGCAGGTTGTAAGACGCCTATACGACACAACGTCAGACATCCCATTCACTCAGTTTAGGTATGCCCTTATTGCCCCCACACCCACACAGTAAAATGTTGTTAGTGCTCCAGAGTAATTATTCCCTTTCCCCATTAGTGTCCACACACTAGTTATGCTCCTTTATTGCCCCACAGAGTAGACATCACATTTTTCATTAGTACCTCACAAGTCACAGTCTACACTATACACATGTAGCAGTGCCAGCTCTGTACACTATACATGAAGCAGTGCCAGCTCTGTACACTATATACACATGTAGCAGTGCCAGCTCTGTACACTATACACATGAAGCAGTGCCAGCTCTGTACACTATACACATATGTAGCAGTGCCAGCTCTGTACACTATATACACATGTAGTAGTGCCAGCTCTGTACACTATACACATGTAGTAGTGCCAGCTCTGTACACTATACACATGTAGCAGTGAGTGAGAGCTCTCTATGCCCCTTTATTTCCACACAGAGTAGACATCATATTTTTCATTAGTACCTCACAAGCTGGACCTGACGTGCTGCTCTCAGTGCTCTGCCTCTTTCTACTCACTCTGCTGCCACCTGCCTGCAGCTCCTCCTGTCCTCCTGGTCTTGGCTGTTTTGTCCCTCCTCCTGCCTGTCACGTACTCCTGCTCTGAATGAGATAGTGTATGTGGGCGGGCTTAATACAGCCTGCGTGCTGTACTCACAGTTAAGGTCGGGAGACACAGAACAAATCAGGTTAGCGAGGACTGCAGATTGAAGAGGGGGAGGGGCGGTCCCCGGCGCCGCAGCTACTGCGCCTGCTGTGAAGGGCCAGGGGCCCTGAATTGATCATGATTGATTAACTTAACTTGCGATTGCATATGAACTGAACTAATAAACAGTAAACTGTCACACATGCTGCTGGGCGCCGGGCCCTTGGCAGCCCGGGCCCCGAGCAGCCGCTTCCCCTGCTTCCCAGTAGTTACGCCACTGACCCCAGGCAAGGGAGTAACTGCCAATGCTTATTATGTATTAGTTCATGTTATGTATTTTCATGTTTTGGCCATTCATTCCAGCTAGAGAAGGTATGGTTGGCAATGGTTGGCAGCAACAGGGCTACTCACTCTGCTCCATCCCTCTTGGTAGGAGCTGGCCCTACTTCCTGCCAGGAGGGGGTTCCTGCTCAGACAGCAAGGAGCTGCTCACAGTTGATAAAGGGAGAGTAAGCACATGCAGAGCCCCTTCTCCCAGGGACTCTATCCAATTCTCCTGTGAGACCATCATTCCAGAGAGATCATCAATATCCATAACACTGCTTACAGGAAGCTACGGTGCAAAAAAACAGCAGAGTGACCAGCAAAATCACAGCTTTACAGACTCTGCTGCATGTGACGGACTACGGCTCAGACACCCATCACCTGTATCACAGTGGATACCCAGCCTGTATCACAGTTGACACCTATATCCACAGTTGCCTTCAAGTGCCGATAAATTGCCACACAACTAGCCACTATACCTCCTTATGTGGCACCAGAAAATGCAATTTCTATTTTATTACTGCTTAATGTGCCACAATTTATATTTCACACTAATACATTTACTTCTGGCCTGATGCTTCAAACTGCATTTCCACTGCACGGTTTCCCAGGGAGCAACGGCCTGAGGGCATACACCATGACACAACACCTAATCAGGGCCTACTACCACTCCCATCCTCTGCACTGGGTCCTCATGGGCTTGCTGCAACATCATTACACTGTACTGCTGGAGTGCAACTGGCCCATCAGAGTACGAGAAGATCCTTCAGTGGGTCCAGACTTTCACACAATAATTGACCCTATAGGTAGTGACATACTCCAAAAGACGTGCAGCTGTAATTGCAGTGAAAGGTGGTCCTACAAAGTATTGACTGAGGGGGGCTGAATACAAATGCATGCCACACTTTCCAGATTTTTATTTATTAAAAATGTTATCATAAAATAATTTTCTTTTCACTTCACACATACTTACTACTTTCGGTTGGTTTATCACATAAAATCCTAATAAAATACATTTGGTTGTGGGTATGACATGAAAAAATGTGTAAAAGTTTAAGGGGTATGAATATTTTGTCAAGGCACTATACATGTACTGTACTAACACACACAGATCTTTGGCAGTTACTTTTCCCCTGTCTGGAGTCTTCATATCCCTCTGACCTCAGGACCTGTGATAAGGTCTTGTGATGTGGTTTTGTAATGTGCTTATGTGACCTTTTCTCAGATCCAGAAGCTACAGGAAAATCAAGACACAAGAAAGAAAGATCCTGAATCCGTGAATCTGAGGATTATTCTACATTGCAGTTTTGTCATGTTTTTTCTAATGATTTGTGGCAAAACCACATGGTACTGTATTGCCCCTAGACACAGATGCATATAGGGTTGTGCATCGAAGGATCCCTATTGCTTATTATTTTCAAATAGTTTCCAGACGCATTTCACCTTTTGTCTTAAAATCAGGTGACAGAGGGTAGCCAATAAGGCCAACTAAAGACAGATATGTTAAAGGAGGTATAGTAGATTGTAGGTCGGGTAAGTCATCCATTTTCATTTTGATACAGTATGTGGCCTTCCCTGTTAACTGTAGTTCCAATGGAGTATCTATTGAGCAGCTAACTTTGATATTTTTTAAAAACAGTGTTTATCATAGACTGGAGTTTTACGCAGGTCTTTGTTATCCCCTACACTGTTGGATGATGTGCCTAATTAATGACAAAGCACAGGCTATCATCCAGCAATCCATGTACCTAGACTGAAATCCGTGGTAGCTCCGAGTTGCAATAGATTTTAGTCTTCTTTTATGGGCAGCATATTTTTACCTATGAAACTGGCTCACCTGTTGCATATGCACTTGGCAGCTGAAGGCATCAATGTGCCCGCATTGCTGAGAAAAATTATGTTTTCATGTGCAAACGAAGCGAGCCTTTAGGAGCAAACAAAAAAATGCAACAGCACTCTGCAACCAGAACTCTGCCCAAGATAGAAGCTGTAAGAGGACATTAGTGTACGTTTTGATCAAAAGGTAATAAGCCACTCGCCACGCCAAGGCTGTCCCGTGAGTGGTCCTAATGCTAAATCTGACCTGTTATGGGCCATGACAGCCACATAAAATCCAGGGAGTGTGGGCCCAGCATGCATGCTGGGATAAACGATACTTATTAACCCTTTCTGGTGCTGTAACAGCCTCCATTAGATCCAGGGATGCAGGTACCAACATGCATGCTGAGCCCACTGTGCACTCCTCCTGGAGCCAGATGGCTACTAGCAGGTACTGTGAATGCACAGTCAGCTTTATACTTACTCTGATTAAAACCAGCCTCTAGGGCAGACAAACTAGTCAGGTGTGCACGACTGAAAAGGAGGTTGCCACACCTCCAACACATACTAAACAGAAACACAATCGGGGGTCAGTCAGCACGTCCCTGTATGCAGGTGCACGTAGCTATGGCAATTATACATACAAACAAAAAAATGCAACAGCACTCTGCAACCAGAACTCTGCCCAAGATAGAAGCTGTAAGAGGACATTAGTGTACGTTTTGATCAAAAGGTAATAAGCCACTCGCCACGCCAAGGCTGTCCTGTGAGTGGTCCTAACGTTAAATCTGACCTGTTATGGGCCATGACAGCAGGGCTGGGACAAGGTCCACCACCAACAGAGGCTGAGCTGCCCAAGTGCGCCCCCAACTTGTGGAGTCTTTACTAAATACTGTTGTAATCACACATAAATATGCACAGTTTAATGTATCAATTAATGACGCACTGTTATGGGGGATCTGTGGATGACTTACTGTTATGGGGGATCTGTGGATGAACATTGTTATGGGGGTCTGTGGATTGCACTGTTATGGGGAACTGTGGATGTCACTGTTATGGGGGATCTGTGGATTGCACAATGTTATGGGGATCTTTGGATGACACTGTTATGGGGGATCTGTGGATGACACTGTTATGGGGGTCTGTGAATGACACTGTTATGGGGGATCTGTGGATTGCACAATGTTATGGGGATCTGTGGATGACACTGTTATGGGGGGTCTGTGGATTGCACAATGTTATGGGGGATCTGTGGATGACACTGTTATGGGGGGATCTGTGGATGACACTGTTATGGGGGATCTGTGGATGATACTGTTATGGGGGATCTGTGGATGACACTGTTATAGGGGATCTGTGGATGACACTGTTATGGGGGATCTGTGGATGACACTGTTATGGGGGGATCTGTGGATTGCACAATGTTATGGGGGATCTGTGGATTACACTGTTATGGGGAGATCTGTGGATGACCCTGTTATGGAAGATCTGTGGATGACACTGTTATGGGGGATCTGTGGATGTCACTGTTATGGGGGATCTGTGGATGACACTGTTATGGGGGATCTGTGGATTGCACAATGTTATGGGGGATCTGTGGATGACAATGTTATGGGAGATCTGTGGATGACCCTGTTATGGGAGATCTGTGGATGACACTGTTATGGGGGACCTGTGGATGTCACTGTTATGGGGGCACTGTGGATGACACTGTTATGGGGGATCTGTGGGTGACACTGTTATGGGAGATCTGTGGATGACACACTGTTATGGGGGATCTGTGGATGACGCATTGTTATGGGGGATCTGTGGATGGCACTGTTATGGGGGATCTGTGGATGACACACTGTTATGGGGGATCTGTGGATGACACACTGTTATGGGGAGATCTGTGGATGACACACTGTTATGGGGGATCTGTGGATGGCACTGTTATGGGGATCTGTGGATGACACACTGTTATGGGGGATCTGTGGATGACACACTGTTATGGGGGATCTGTGGATGACACACTGTTATGGGGGATCTGTGGATGACACACTGTTATGGGGGATCTGTGGATGACACACTGTTATGGGGATCTGTAGATGACGCATTGTTATGGGGGATCTGTGGATGGCACTGTTATGGGGATCTCTGGATGACACACTGCCATGGGGATCTCTGGATGACGCATTGTTATGGGGGATCTGTGGATGGCACTGTTATGGGGGATCTCTGGATGACGTATTGTTATAGGGGATCTGTGGATGGCACTGTTATGGATTGTGACTCACAATGGATATTGAGGGCCAGCAAATTACAAGGAAGGCGGGGGTGGGGATGATTGATAACATACATATCTAAATGGCTGGGGGTGAGGGCTTGACTTGAGCAATCTACTGATCAGAGCATTAGAATAGCAGGAATAAATAACATCTAAATGTCTGGTGGGGTAGATGGGGGGTAGGACAAGGGCTGATTGGGGAAGGGGGACTGGGTTAGATAATCTATACTGACATACATATGACACACATACATACTGACATTCATATGACACACACATATATACAGACATACATATGACACACACACACATACTGACATACATATGACACACACATACATACTGACATACATATGACACACACATACATACTGACATACATATGACACACATACATACTGACATACATATGACACACACATACATACTGACATACATATGACACACACATACATACTGACATACATATGACACACACATTTATACAGACATACATATGACATACACATATATACAGACATACATATGACACAGACATATATACTGACATGCATATGACACACACATATATACTGACATACATATGACACAGACACATATATACCGACATACATATGACACACACATATATACAGACATACATATGACACACACACACATACTGACATACATATGACACACACACATATATACTGACATACATATGACACACACACATACTGACATACATATGACACACACATACATACTGACATACATATGACGCACACATACATACTGACATACATATGACACACACATACATACTGACATACATATGATACACACAAACATACTGACATACATATGACCCACATACATACTGACATACATATGACGCACACATACATACTGACATACATATGACACACACATACATACTGACATACATATGACACACACATATATACAGACATACATATGACACACACATATATACAGACATACATATCACACAGACATATATACTGACATACATATGACACACACATATATACTGACATACATATGACACACACATATACTAATACTGACATACATATGACACACACATATATACAGACATACATATGACACACACATATATACAGACATACATATGAACACACACATATATACAGACATACATATGACACAGACATATATACTGACATACATATGACACACACATACATACTGACATACATATGACACACACATACATACTGACATACATATGACACACACATATATACAGACATACATATGACACACACATATATACAGACATACATATGACACACACATATATACAGACATACATATGACACACACATATATACTGACATACATATGACACACACATATATACAGACATACATATGACACACACATATATACTGACATACATATGACACACACATATATACAGACATACATATGACACACACATATATACAGACATACATATGACACAGACATATATACTGACATACATATGACACACACATACATACTGACATACATATGACACACACATATATACTGACATACATATGACACACACATATATACTGACATACATATGACACACACATACATACTGACATACATATGACACACACATATATACTGACATACATATGACACACACATATATACTGACATACATATGACACACACACACATACTGACATACATATGACACACATACATATATACAGACATACATATGACACACATACATAAAAACACACAATATGCACATTACATTACTGCCATTCCATTCCCTTTAACCCCTTACATTTTCTGCACATACAGTCTCTGGCGACTTGGAGGGAGAGGCAGGATGCAGAGTATTCCTCCTCCTCCTCCTCCTTCTCTGTCCCGACGCTGCTCTTCTCTCTGTGCTGGGGGAGGGGGTTGTGAATCTCTGGTGCACACACAGGCAGGAAGTCAGGGGCTGGGGAAGGTACGGAGCTGCAGCACACTGCACTAGACGGAGGGAGGGAGGAAGAACACCACTAGGGGGCGCAGGAGTGGCTTTTACAGCAGCAGAGCGCAGAAATGGATGCTCTGCTGCTAATACAGCTACACGGCAGCAGCAGGGACTTGGTGAGAGTGGCCTGGGCCTGCGCCCTGAGGCTTGAGCGCCCTGAGGCTGGAGCCTCCTCAGCCTCTGTGTCGGCCCGGCCCTGCATGACAGCCACATAAAATCCTCCTAACGCTGAATCTTACCTGTTATGGGCCATGACAGCCTTTAGGAGCGATCTGCTGACAGATGCCCTTTACCAGAAAACTGGCATAAAAGAAGAAAAATTCACTGTGCCCATTGGCCTGCATTGAAATCTGACTACCAACACTCCCTTTGCCCTCTTTCTGGGAAGTTGGCGGGCAACGTAGAAACCCCACTTGCTCTTAGATTGCATCATTGTTCTATAGGTCAGCTTTTAAGAGTACCCCTAACCGTATGGAGAAGGTTTGGAGATTTAAAGACTAAAATAACAATGTAGAACATCTCTTCTTCAAATAACCTTCTGTTTGGTCTATGGGTTCACAACAAGAGAATCTTGCATCAGTTCTTGGATATATCGATCAGGCTGATGAATTATATATCAGTTTAAATGTTCTTTAGATAATTCTTTTCAATTAGGCTACA
Organism: Bufotes viridis; assembly: GCA_033119425.1. Taxonomy (NCBI): domain Eukaryota; kingdom Metazoa; phylum Chordata; class Amphibia; order Anura; family Bufonidae; genus Bufotes; species Bufotes viridis. The sequence goes on along the minus strand of CM065592.1, from coordinate 464,333,104 downwards.
TTCTAGAACCAAATTTTAGGTAAAATGCCAAAACTGAGTCTATTATTAATAAGATACATGTATTTAACTCTTGGAACTCTGATTAATAAATTATTATAGACTGTAGTCGAGATTAATAGTAGTTTTAGCTTTTGCTTTTGAAAGAAATCAAGGAAAGAAGAATACAGTAGGATTATACTCTGTTTTCTGCAGCTTAGTTGTCAGCTTTGCTGTGTAGACTGGGACAGAGTCAGTAGAGACTGTGGTTTTCAAAGGGGTTTCCAGCTAATAAAAATAGTTTGTAGTGGGGTCAGAGTGACTTAAAATATAAAAGAAGAGATACTCTCCTCTACTGATCCCCACTGCTGGCATTCCAACAATGCCAAGATCCCTTCTACTTTTTATGTCTTGCTCACATATAGACACACAGGAAATGCCTCGAAATGCCCACTTAGCTAATTACTAGCTGTAGTAGAGAGCAATGAAGACCAAGGCTCTGCCTGAATGGTAGCAGTGCAGTTAGGTGAGTATCTCTGCAGCTTATTTGCTACTTCCTGGTCTTCGAGGCAGAGGCTGTGCTCCATCTCTTCCTTAAGGCTCTATTAGTTTATGACACACTCATATCACAAAGCACACATGCTGCACTGACTATACAGAAGGTGTGTCTCAAGGTATGTTTAGAATTAGTTTTCTGCATTGAAATCTGGGGCTGCAAATTGAGCAACAATAATTCATCGTTCATTCTTGGCACAGTCAATACATACACATCTTACCACCACTTCAATTTAGATGGTCTACTACCGAACTCCTGCTTCCTTGGAGCTGCAAGGTTTGGCAAGATGAGTATTGTCATATTATTATTTTATATTATATTATTATTTTACACCATGGACAGTCTCTTTTAAACAAACAAATGTCTGGAAAACTCCATTAAATAATTCTGGCTTCTCCAGTCACCAGTAGAGGGAGTGAAGGAGCTTATTATATACAGGTTTATTATTGATATATTGAGTGTTTAACAGGCAACAAGCGTCTAAGCTCCTTCTACTGGTAACTGCAGGTAGTGAGAATTTTATATTTTAAAAGGTTATCTAAAGCTGTAAACCCAACCCCCCACACACACACAGACAACATCCAGGCCCCTCATGCAGGCAATATTTACCTGATCCCCAGCACCTGTGTCCTCCTAGATTCTTCCACGGATGTTGTTGCATCTCTACATCGTGACGCAAGGGAGCTGGTCACCTGTGATGCAAGTGGAGCTGGTGACCATTGCGGCCCGCTATTGGCTGCACCCCCTCCCTGTTGTCAGATGTAGTGATGTGCATGAAGGGGAGATGCAGCAGCGGCCGTGAAGCAATTAAGTGTAGGGGTCAGCCCCTAGAATACTGTTCTTTGCACAGATATTTGCAATATTGTGTTACATAGACTGTGAAGACTTCTTCCAACCACCAGATGTTGCGGTGGCTTTGAGTAAAGCAGTGAAGTTGAGGTTGGTTTCAGAGGAGAGCAGGAGACAGGAAGTTCCTGCGTCTAGGTGGTGTGTGCCCTGGTAGCTTTGAGTCTGGCTGTCATGTCAGGAGCCAAGTTGAGAGACTAATGATGAGACATGGGCCCCTACTGATGGAGTCCTGAGAAACTGGCTATGTATGGGACAAACCAAGATAGGCTCTGAAGTGAAGTGCTGCAGCTGCAATCCAGTGAGAGAGAGAGAGAAGCAGGCCACACGCTGAGACAAGCAACCAATCGATTCATAAGCCTGAGGACACGGGCCACCATGTTCCGGACCAGACAAGTATCCACCTCTTGGGAAAAGACTGCATCACAGACCTCTACTCAGATAACTCCAGAACTGTGAGCGTGCACCGGTGCTAATCCGTGGTAGGACATAGAGCAGGCTTCATTAGTCAGAGCGCGCCCTGGTTAGCGGGGATCAGACAGGATCATAAAGAGGAGAGTAGCCTGTATTTCTATCTGCATGCTGATTTGTTTTATGACACTTCAAATATCCTTCTTGTAACGTTGTCCAAATTTGCTCATACTGTTCTTGCCAGTTACCGATTGTACCCCTGGCGTATTGGTACAGTACTGTTGATCTTAAGTGCCGACCGTTTTATTTTGTTGTTCAATAAAAACCGGCATTTGTTCAGCTTCCTTGTCTGCTGTACCGTTTTTGAATCCTGCTTTGCGGTCTCTCCTCGCCAGACCGCTACACAAGGACCAGGTAAGTATTGTGTGTGTGTGTGTTGGGGGGGTGGTTACAACTTTGGATAGCCCTTTAATGCTATGTCTATGCAGTAGATTTGAAGTGCTGTATCAGACAGACAACTACAAAGCTATATGGTTAAAAAATAATCAGAAGAGAGTTTTGGACCTAATAATAGCAAACTAAATTCAGATGTTTTTCATGAAGCGTTTCTCAGAAAAGCCGAGCGGTTAGTAAGTTATTGACTGTTTATTTTTAGATCCTGCAGTGATGGGGGCACGATCTGGATGAGGAGAAGGATGACAGGGGCACAGTCTGTGTCAAATATCTGTTGTTTCTATTCAATTTCTTCTTTTGGGTAAGCTCACCCTTCAACACTTGCATTTGTGAAAATTCTCATAATTAATAGCTTCTGAATTCCATTTGAATACAAAATATAACATGTAATGTTTTCCTATTCAAGAATGGATATTAAAGTGTATTTCCAGATTTCTTGTATTGCTCCAGTGTCCGGTGCATCTAAATTAAATTAAGTAGCTCTGTGAAATGTTTGCATTAATAATAATTTTGTGCATACAGCACTTAAAGAGGTTCTTTGGAAATTAGGAAAATAAAAATACTTAAATTTTACTTTCTTATAAAAATATTCTCAAATTCCTTTCATTAGTAATAATGGCTTGTTTAGTCTGGGGAGCAATCATCAGGAGAAATAAAATGGTTGCCATCCTATTAGTACACACAAAAGCTGTCCTAATCACACAGCAGGACATGTTACTGCAGGACACTGAGCTAAAGAGCTGCCTCACCCTCCTCTCTGCTCTGCTTGTCAGGGATTATGATCCTGAATTCAGCTGATATGAAATTGAGCTAAATCTTTGTAGGAATGGAATTCATGAGAAGACATGAAGTACATAGAGGACAGACAGGACAGACTGTGGTGATGGAGACTATAATCAAGTGCTGCTGCTCATTACCTCCACCAGGGGCTGACTGACAACTTTTGGCCCAGGGGGCAAGTAACACCCAGAGGCCCACTGGGCCCCCTCTACTTCCTGATTCGCTGTCACAAGAGGTTGGGTGGGGAGCTGCCGGAGGAGAGCACTGCCTCTTTGACAGCATTGACAGCTATCTCCGCCCCACACCTCCGCTCTCCTGATTTGTCACAGTAGGCTGAGCATTGCGGAGAGGATAGATGTTGGCCGCTCACATCACTCATAGCCCCCCTTATGTGCCAGTAGTCCCCCTTATGTTCCAGTAGCCCCCTTATGTGCCAGTAGCCATCCCCTTATGTGCCAGTAGCCATCCCCCTTATGTGCCAGTAGCCCCCTTATGTGCCAGTAGCCCGCCATATGTGCCAGTAGCCCCCTTATGTGCCAATAATCCCCCTTTATGTGCCAGTAGCCACCCCTTATGTGCCAGTAGCCGTCCCCCTTATGTGCCAGTAGCCGTCCCCTTATGTGCCAGTAGCAGTCCCCTTATGTGTCAGTATTCCCGCTTATGTGCCAGTAGCCCTCCTTATGTGTCAGTAGCCCCCTTATGTGCCAGTAACCCCCTTATGTGCCAGTAGCCCTCCTTATGTGCCAGTAGCCATCCCCTTGTGCCAGTAGCCCCTTATGTGCCAGTAGCCCCCTTATGTGCCAGTAGCCCCTCATATGTGCCAGTAGCCCCCTTTATGTGCCAATAATCCCCTTTATGTGCCAGTAGCCACCCCCTTATGTGCCAGTAGCCGTCCCCCTTATGTGCCAGTAGCAGTCCCCCTTATGTGTCAGTATTCCCGCTTATGTGCCAGTAGCCCCCTTATGTGCCAGTAGCCCCCTTATGTGTTAATAGCCCCCTTATGTGCCAGTAGCCCTCCTTATGTGCCAGTAGCCCCCTTATGTGTTAATAGCCCCCTTATGTGCCAGTAGCCCCCTTATGTGCCAGTAGCCCCCTTATGTGCCAGTAATCCCCCTTATGTGCCAGTAATCCCCCTTATGTGCCAGTAATCCCCCTTATGTGCCAGTATCCCCCTTATGTGCCAGTAATCCCCTTATGTGCCAGTAGCCCCCTTATGTGCCAGTAGCCCCCTTATGTGCCAGTAATCCCCTTATGTGCCAGTAGTCCCCCTCATGTGCCAGTAGCTGTCACCCCTTATGTGCCAGTAGCTGTCCCCCTTATGTGCCAGTAGCCCTCCTTATGTGCCAGTAGTCCCCTTATGTGCCAGAGGCCACCCCCTTATGTGCCAGTAGCCCCCTTATGTGCCAGTAGCCCCCTTATGTGCCAGTAGTCTCCCTCCCCACCTTATAATGTGCCAGTAGCCTCCCTCCCTTACCTTATCATGTGCCAGTAGCCCCCAAAAAAACAAAAAACAAACAAACAAAAAGAAAACACTTATACTTACCTCCAGCAATGCGATGCAGGCCTCTTCCGGCCTGTGTCCCTCGCTGTACTGCTCCGGCGGCGCGATGACATCATCGCACCGCCTGCACCAGCCTCTGATAGGCTGCCGGCCTAGTGCTGGCAGCCTATCAGAGAAACAGGGAGGGGACACGCCTCTCCTTCCTCTGCTGCAGCACAGACATCTGTATCGCCATCCTGATGACGGTGATACAGCTGACTATGGAGATGAACGCTTTCACAATGGAAGCATTCATCTCCCTGTGCCCTGCCGCTGGCCACCCCCACTTGTCACCAGGGCTGCAGCAAGGCACATGCACACCCCAAAGGCCGGCCCTGGGTGACACTACGGGGGCCATTTTCAGAGGCAACAGAGGGGCCCGGGGGGCAATTGCCCCCCTTCCCCCCGGCCCAGTCTGCCCCTGACCCCCACTCTCCTCTCTGTACTTCATGTCTCCTCATGAACTCTATTCCTACAGAGATTAATCTGAAGTTCTTATTAGCTGTATTCAGGATCATAATCCCTGACAAGTAGAGCAGAGAGGAGGATGAGGCAGCTCTTTACCTCAGTTTTCTGAAGTAACTTGTCATCCTGTAGGATTAGGACAACAGCCATTTTATTTCTCCTGATGAGTGCTCCCTAGACAAAACAAGCCATTATAACTAATAAAAAGTATTTGGGAATATCAGCAATCTGCTGACACTCTGCTTGCCAAGCTCGGCCATCCTGAAATTGAGCCGGGGGCAGGCAGAGGATAGCGCACCCGCCCCCCGCACCGCCTGTCGCACCACCCACCGCACCGCTCACAAGCCTACAGGAATAAAAAAAAACATTTGCCAGCATTTTCAAAGTTTCTGATCCCTGCCGTCATAGACCGCAGGGATCAGATATATCGCAAGGCGCTGCAAACTGCAGGTCTGAATTGACCTGCGGTTTGCAGTGATTGCCGATACGGGGGGGTCACAGGACCCCCCTCGGCATATGAACATGGTTCCTGCTGCACGATGGCAAAAGGAACCATGTTTCTAGCACTTTTTTTTTACACCCGATTTAATTTAGGGTGTATGGGTACGCCCTGTGTCCTTAAGGACTCGGATATTAGGGCGTATCCATACGCCCTATGTCCTTAAGAGGTTAATATTGATTGGACCCTGGGCAAGAATTTACTTGGGTCCCCTGGATCCCGCCTTCCCACACCCTACCATGCAATCACGTCCTCCACCACAACACACACAACCTCATCAATACAATGCACAGGAATGTGCAGTGTATGAGTATATCATAGCCAACCCACTGCTTTCTTATAGTGAAGCATTGGGAGGTTATTGCGCATGCGTGGCTTCAGAGAGATGCTTTGAATCAATGCATTACTATGAGGAGTGTTTAGCATGAATGCCAGTCTTGCACGTTGTGCAACACTGGACTAGGAAGCACCTCTAGTGGCCATCTGATGAGTGGCCACTAGAGGTGTTCCTTGGGAGTAATGTAAATACTGCCTTTTTTCTGAGAAGCTATTAGTTGTCCATATCACTATATACAAGAAGATGTCTAACTTATAACAGCTGTACATATATAATTAAATACAGGAGATAGCCAGGTTATACCAGCATGGTCCATAAAAATAGATATTATGTAAAAAGGCTGAGACATTTTCTTCAGAATGTTATTCCGATACAAAGAATGTGTTTCACCTCATGCTTTGCTGCTTGGACAGACAGTTGACTACCTGAGATGTCTAGTAGGGGAGGAGACTCTAGCATCACCCCCGAGTGCCGAGCATCGCAATGCTCGAGCTGAACAGGTGTTCGGCTGAGCATGCTCGCTCAATACTAGTTGCAGTGCCTCCACATGACGTCACGGTGCGCAGTATATGCAAAGGGCTGGGGAGGTTGGAAGGAGAAGCAAGCAAGTAAGTCCTTCACTATACGACCCATGCCGCTCACATAGTGAAAAATAGGATCGGGACACGGAGCCGCCGGAGCAGAGGCAAGATTTTTTATGATGATATCATTGAATTTGTGGGCAGTGGCCAGCAGCAGTGGCGTAGCATGGGTTGCCAGCACCCATGCCAAGTATTGCGCCCCACCAACCTGTGGCCACGCCCCTTTTTTATACAAATAATGTAGGAGATATCACTTGCAGTCATACGTAACACCACAGATAACACAATGATAACTCTCTAAATACAGATAATGTAGTACATTGGTGTGAGCTCCCAGAATTCAGAACACGCACAGTGTGACCTGAAGTCTGGGGCCAGGCTGCTACAGTGTGGGCCATATTCTATATCCACCCCCCCATGACTACAGAACATACAGGGTAATACAGCCCCCACTTACCTCTTACATCCAGTGACATCTTCTTTGATGTAGATGTTCTCTTTCCTCATCTTCTCCTTTCAGATCTTCAGACCAGACCAACATTTTTCTGTAGTAAATCTCAGTTTACTACTTTTACATCATTGTCCCATCTTCTGAACAAATCATCCTACCACCCCCAATACTGTGCCACTGTGCTTCCCAATATTATACTTCAGAAACCGATAAACCCCCTGATAATACTAGTACTACACAGATAATGCCCTCTTCAATTATTATTGGCACACAGTGCCCTAAAATAACTGTTCTCAGCAAACAGTGCCCCTGACACTAATAGTGTAAACATAATGTCCCCCAAAAATAATTGTGGCAAGCTGATACTGTGCCAAGGTGCCCCCACAGTAATAGTGCTACCAAATGTCCCGCCAATAGTAATAATTCTCTGCTAGAGCACACATGGTAGTAATAGTTCTCCTACAGTGCCCCCAACATGTCTCCACTGTACCCCAGAAGTAATAATGCTCCCATAGTGCCCATACTTGTAATCATGTTCCCCATAGACCCCCAGTTGTAATAAAGCCCATCATAATTCCCCCCAGTAGTAATAATTCTCCTTATAATGTGCCAGTGCAAAAAATACCCCCTTTTAATGCCCCCAGTTGGGCTAATGTCCCCATAGTGCCCCCATAATGTGCCAGTATAAAATACCCCTATATAGTGCCCCCAGTAAATTCCCCCATAGTGCCCCCCTTCCTCCCAGTGCCCCCCATAATGTACCAGAATAAAATGCCCCTTATATAGATTCCCAGTAGATGCCCTCAGTGTCCCCATACTTTGCAAGTATAAAATACCCCTTCTTAGTGCCCCCCATAGATGAGCCCATAGTACTCCTCTCTTCCCTTCTCCATAGTACCCACCATAATGTGTCCCAGAATAAAATGCTCCTATACAGAGCCCTCCATAAAAATACCCTTTCTTTGTGGCCTTAGTAGATGCACCCATAGTGCCCCCAATAATGTGCCAGTAAGAAGTGCCCCATAGAGGCCCTCATAGTGCCCCCAATAATGTGCCAGTAGGAAGTGCCCCATAGATGCCCCCATAGTGCCACACAATAATGTGCCAGTAAGACATGCCCCTATAGATGCCCCCCAATAATGTGCCAGTAAGAAGTGCCCCCATAGCTGCCCCACAATCATGTGCCAGTAACAAGTGCCCCCATAGATGACCCCACAGTGCCCCCCAATCATGTGCCAGTAAGAAGTGCCCCAATAGATGCCCCACAATCATGTGCCAGTGGGGCTCAAGAGGCAGCTGCCTTGGGCCCCCCATGAGCAACTGGGCCTGGGGCAGCTGCCCCTTTTGCCCTGCGTTAAAGATGGCCCTGTATGTGTGTGAGTTCACTTGATTTTTTTTTTTTCATTATGCGGCTCGTTGCATCGGATAAATATTTTTATATTTTAATAGTATAGGCATTTTTGGATGCAGCGATGCCCATGATGTTTAGTTATAGGGAAAGGTAGATGAATAGAATTTTTATATTTTTTTCTTTTTTATTACTTTTTTTCACCATAGGTGACTATAACATGCAATCATCGGATTGCATCTTGTTTTCTTTAATATATATACACATTTAAAGAATACTGAATTCAGTATATTCCATTGCTGTGCTGCCACCTACAGGCCTGCTTTGGAATATACTAGTAATTGGCCTGTAAGCCATGTACAGGCTTAAGCCTAGTATTAGTACCGATTTCCTTACAAGATCTCCGCCTAGGAGAAGACGGCTTGGGACGGGAAGTGCGCAGCTCCCATTTATTTTTGCTCCCATATGCCAAGGTCACATTTGATCACCGCATCTGAGGGGTTAAATGTTCATGATCGGCATTACCACCAATTGCAGACATTACCTCCAGGCCTCTGCTGTGTCAAAGCAGCGGAAACACGGGTGGTTATGGTGCCCGCTAGCGCATCTTTAAAGGTCTGGAATGGGTTAAAGGGGTTGTTATTAACTCTTAGTGTGTTTTTCTTCAGATGTTCCAGCGTGGCCGGACCCGCAATGGTAATCATGCTTAACTGATCTCCACCACTGCAAGTGCCGGGTTTTCCTTTGTCAACAGCTCCTTTGATGTGGGTCATGTGACCACTACAGCCAATGACTGGCCACAGCACTGAAGTGTCACGTGACCCAGTAATGTGCCGAATGGGTAATGTGACCACTGCGGCCAGTCTTTGGTCACATGAGAAGTCACATGACCCGTATCAAAAAGTATGTTGACAGGGGGAGTTCTGGACCTACAGAGCAGGAGGGGCAGCGATGAAGCCGAAACTCAGTGGTGGGGTCAGGAAAGTTTGATTACCACCAGAAGTTTGGCCACACTGGGGGGGAACAACCCCTTTAAGGTATCTATGAATTATATCAACTTATTGACCAGAGTCCTTGAAAAGCTTTCAGAGAATCTTTATCCATAGGGAAAATCTAAGCATGTACTGTAACATCACCTGAAGTGCTGTCTGGGAACAGGAAAAAGGCCCGCTCAGTTCAGGTAGAAAGCACAAACTAGGTTCTGTGGGTGGACAATAACAGTCACTAGAATTTGGGTGGTTTCTGTGGCAGGTATTAGAGATGAGCGAATTGATTCTACATTAATTTAAATTCATTACAAAATTCCTAAAAGATTCCCATTTTGGAGAATACAAAGCTTTTGTCATTCGTCCTGTACAAATCCCTCAAAATGGCAGCTACCATTTTACAGATCAGAAGAAAATTTTACTGATCATCTTGGCTTTTTTTAAATAAAAAATTAATAAATAAAAAACATAGTGCAGGCTGTTTGTTACAACCATGTACCACGGCCATATATGTCACTTTGACTAATGCTTTTCAGGCGTTAAAGAAAGGAGTACCGTAGTCTACAGTCTTAGGCAACCTCAGAGTGTCATGCACCACTTCTCAGGGCAACTGGGTCACTTTAGATTTGGGTCAAATTTATTCAAACCTTTATTTGATGGCTAATTCTACCAACTGGAATTTAAAACGAATCCTGCTCATCTCTAGCTGGCATTCTTGAAGACGTCTGATATGTAATAATGCATTTCCTACAGATGTAGCATGGTTAGCACTCCGGCTGTTAACTCAAATTTCTTAACTCATTTCATTGTCTTGAGAAAAAAGCCATTGAAAAGCAATTGAAGGTGTTTGCTTAGATTAGATAACCAAACCAAATCTCAGAAAAAAGGAATGCTAACCATGCTACATCTGTATGCAACACCATGCTTTTGACCAAAACTGCGTTCCCATGCTCCATAGGTCCACATTCACTGGATGGAAGTAAAAAAAAGTCCTTTGGCTGGTATACATTGTAATTTTGCTCTCTGGAATAGTTATTCCATACAGAGGTAAAATAATATAATACAGTAAAATAAAAAGTAAAGTAAAATAAAAATGCATACTGCGCAATATATTTTTTTAAGTCTATGGTTGACAAGTGCCACTAATGCTAAAGGGTTTCTCTGGGCTACAGATACTTATGATCCTAACCCACCCCAGCTGTTTCAGGCAGCCATGGTGCTAGAAACTATACAATGTACAGGAGGAAGCAGAAGGCTCCGTACAGTATATAGTTTCCAGTGTTGGCGTAGTGAAGCTTAACTCCCATTCACTTGAATGGGAGCAGAACTGCAGTACCACAGAATGGCCACTACACAGTGTATGGAGCTGTCTGCCGCCAGCTATGTACAGTCGTGGCCAAAAGTTTTGAGAATGACACAAATATTAGTTTTCACAAAGTTTGCTGCTAAACTGCTTTTAGATCTTTGTTTCAGTTGTTTCTGTGATGTAGTGAAATATAATTACACGCACTTCGTACGTTTCAAAGGCTTTTATCGACAATTACATGACATTTATAAAGAGTCAGTATTTGCTGTGTTGGCCCTTCTTTTTCAGGACCTCTGCAATTCGACTGGGCATGCTCTCAATCAACTTCTGGGCTAATTCCTGACTGATAGCAACCCATTCTTTCATAATCACTTCTTTGAGTTTGTCAGAATTAGTGTTTTTTTGTTTGTCCACCGCCTCTTGAGGATTGACCACAAGTTCTCAATGGGATTAAGATCTGGGGAGTTTCCAGGCCAGGGGCCCAAAATGTCAACGTTTTGGTCCCTGAGCCACTTTGTTATCACTTTTGCCTTATGGCATGGTGCTCCATCGTGCTGGAAAATGCATTGTTCTTCACCAAACTGTTGTTGGATTGTTGGAAGAAGTTGCTGTTGGAGGGTGTTTTGGTACCATTCTTTATTCATGGCTGTGTTTTTGGGCAAAATTGTAAGTGAGCCCACTCCCTTGGATGAGAAGCAACCCCACACATGAATGGTCTCAGGATGCTTTACTGTTGGCATGACACAGGACTGATGGTAGCGCTCACCTTTTCTTCTCCAGACAAGCCTTGTTCCTGATCCCCCAAACAATCGGAAAGAGGCTTCATCAGAGAATATGACTTTGCCCCAGTCCTCAGCAGTCCATTCACCATACTTTCTGGAGAAGATCAATCTGTCCCTGATGTTTTTTTTTGGAGAGAAGTGGCTTCTTTGCTGCCCTTCTTGACACCAGGCTATCTTCCAAAAGTCTTCGCCTCACTGTGCGTGCAGATGCGCTCACACCTGCCTGCTGCCATTCCTAAACAAGTTCTGCACTGGTGGCACTCCGATCCGTAGCTGAATCCTCTTTAGGAGACGATCCTGGCGCTTGCTGGACTTTCTTGGACGCCCTGAAGCCTTCTTAACAAGAATTGAACCTCTTTTCTTAAAGTTCTTGATGATCCTATAAATTGTTGATTGAGGTGCACTTTTAGTAGCAAAAATATCCTTGCCTGTGAAGCCATTTTTATGCAACGCAATGATGGCTGCACGCGTTTCTTTGCAGGTCACCATGGTTAACAATGGAAGAACAATAATTTCAAGCATCACCCTCCTTTTAACATGTCTAGTCTGCCATTTTAACCCAATCAGCCTGACATAATGATCTCCAGCCTTGTGCTCGTCAACATTCTCACCTGAGTTAACAAGACGATTACTCAAATGATCTCAGCAGGTCCTTTAATGACATCAATGAAATGCAGTGGAAAGGTTTTTTGGGGATTAAGTTAATTTTCATGGCAAAGAAGGACTATGCAATTCATCTGATCACTCTTCATAACATTCTGGAGTATGTGGAAATTGCAATTATATAAACTTAAGCAGCAACTTTTCCAATTTCCAATATTTATGTAATTCTCAAAACTTTTGGCCACGACTGTACACTGTATAGTCCCTGGCACCACAGCAGCCTGGAACCCCACTGATCTGAAGATAGGCCATCAATATCTGTAGCCCTGGGAACCCCTTTAAATGTATACATCTGAGGTTTCTGTGGGGAAAATCATCCCGTTGGAAACCTCAAATGCATACAGCAGAAAACAGTATGAATGGACCATAAAGCTGGCCATACACTTCTGACAACTGTGGGCTGAATGCTTGTTTGACTGACAGTTATTCCTCCCCACTCCACGATATATACCCACCAGGTTTTGCCAAGTGTGCATTTGCTTTCAATGGGGATAGTGCAGGGATGGGCAAACTGCTGCTCTCCATCTGTTGCAAAACTACAACTCCCAGCATGCAAAGACTGCTTACAGCTATCAGCCTACAGCAGGGCATGGTGGGAATTATAGTTTCACAACAGCTGGAGAGCCGCAGTTTGCCCATCTCTGGGATAGTGGAAAAAGAAGGATCGAGCATACCGAAATTCAAAATGCCTGGCCCTTCTGTCACTGGAAAGTCAGGAGCCCCCATACATCTTAGATGGTTGGTTGGACCTGCCAAAAGCAGTGTGTATGGCAACCTAAGCTTATTATACCATGTAGTCATCTCAGTAAGTGATGTTAGCGGTGGGGGCTGCTGCTGTATGTATAATCACCTTTTTACTAGACAGAACTTCATGTAAGCAATAATTTAACATTGAATTATTATGGTCCTGTTTACATTATGATGCATTATAGTCATTACTATACGGCTTTACAGATTCTTCTTGCTTCAGGCCTAAGGTGAAATCTAGAAATTTCTCCTATGTTCTCTGTAATTCGGTTATCTTTGTTTGCTCAGTGATACATTACTGTGTGTGTCTCAGCTCACACGTCCCATGCAGATGTATATTTAATATGCCTTGTGAGAGATACACCCTCAGGGAATCTGCAAATGGGGCTGATTGTAAACTGCAGAAAACCAGAAGACCATTCTCGTTCCTCGTAAGAATCTCCTTTAGGACATTTTTTATAGATTAAGCTATAAAGGTTGAGATTACTCCAGTTGAATAATTCTAATATGTAAAACTCTAAACTGAAATAGAAGCATTTTTCTTCCACTTGGTAATAAAGATGCTGGGCTACTTACTTAAGACTGCGGCACGAAAAATAGTTTATTTTGTGTCTGCTGTTCTGACCTACTTTAAGTGGGATTCAGTTCAAGTCATTAATTATTCGTCGAGTAGTTATGCTAATTTTCGCTCTATTTATGGCAATATTAGCAGCTGATTATGAATAGTTGTAGAAAAATTAATCTGAACAATTACTCAAGATATAATGACCACAAGAACCAGCCATTGAGCATGTGGGGATTTTGCACTTCTATGTGGCAGAAATGCTGGTGCCCAAAGGTATCTCTTGATGAGGAACTGCCAGCTCCCCTGATCACTACTTGTATTCTCCATAAAAAACAATCCTGGAACATCTTTTCTTGTCATTTCTCCTGGAAATTTCTATACACACTTCTGAGGGTGTATTCACATGTTACATATTTGTTGCAGAAATTTTTGCAACTGAAAACCAGTTCCATTTATCTGAATGGGGCTGTTTTGACAGCAAGCTCCACTGAGATTAAGTTATGGCTCCCGTAAGGCAGGGAATAGGAAAAAAACGGAAAACGCTGTTTTAAGAAGGAGTTTAAAGACAACTATATTGTTTACTTCCAGGGGATGTAAATCTGTCATGTTCATTTGACAATCACACAGGTGCTTAGCTTGATCACTAAAATGAGGGTCTTGGGCCTTAAATTCCTCTTCACAGTGAGGAGGTTTGAATGAAATGGTGGATGAGCATGCGTTCTGTCACTCTATTTGATGTCAATAGGATGAACAGAAACAGCCTTATTACAGCACTATTACAATCCAAGGAAGAGAAGAAATGTTTCATATAATGAAGCAGTTAGCAATAATACTGTGATAGGGAGTTAGACATAATTTAGTTTTTCATAACCAAATAGCACTACCAACCATGGCATTATGTTCCTGGCTGTAAGACAGCTGGCTGCATTAGAAGCTCTTCCCACTGGTCTCTTTGCTATTGAAGAGCAGGCATGCTTAGAGTAAGGCCAAATGGCAGGATGTCCCTGGATGTAAGGCAGCTGGGTGCATTAGAAGCTCTCCCCACTGGTCTCTCTGCTACTGAAAAGCAGGCATGCTTAGATTAAGGCCAAATGGCAGTATGTCCCTGGCTGTAAGGCAGCTGGGTGCAGTAGAAGCTCTCCCCACTGGTCTCTCTGCTGTTGAAGAGCAGGCATGCTTAGAGTAAGGCCAAATGGCAGTATGTCACTGGCTGTAAGGCAGCTGGGTGCAATAGAAGCTCTCCCCACTGGTCTCTCTGCTGTTGAAGAGCAGGCATGCTTAGATTAAGGCCAAATGGCAGTATATCCCTGGCTGTAAGGCAGCTGGGTGCAGTAGAAGCTCTCCCCACTGGTCTCTCTGCTGTTGAAGAGCAGGCATGCTTAGAGTAAGGCCAAATGGCAGTATGTCCCTGGCTGTAAGGCAGCTGGGTGCAATAGAAGCTCTCCCCACTGGTCTCTCTGCTGTTGAAGAGCAGGCATGCTTAAAGTAAGGCCAAATGGCAGTATGTCCCTGGCTGTAAGCAGGGCCGGTGCAAGGATTTTTGCCGCCCTAGGCAAAAGAAAAGTTTGCCGCCCCCCCCCCCCTAGTGACATCACAATGCCCCACCCGTATGATCTGCCATATTAAAGGGGTTCTGCAGTTTAATTAAACTGATCGGCAGGGGTCCCCCGCCAATCAGCTGTTTCAGAAGGCAGCGGCGCTGGCAGTAGCGCCTCAGCCTTCTCGCAGTGACGTCACGACTAGTTTCATTGGCCTGGGCGGGGCTAAGCTTCATTCAAGTGAACAGAGCTTAACTCCGCCAAGGCCAGTGATACTAGTCGTGACGTCACTGCGCCTGCGTTAAACAGCAAGAAGGCCGAGGCGCGACTGCATACATAGGATAGATCATCAGTTTAAATAAACTGCAGAACCCCTTTAACTAATGCCAGTTCTCTCCCCCTTGTCATTCTCTCCCCCTCTTGTCATTCTCTCCCCCTTGTCATTCTTCCTCCCCCCCCCTTGTCATTCTCCCCCTTTGTCATTCTTCCTCCCCCCTACCTCTAGTGTAGCGCGGCCGAGCTCTTTATGGTCCAGGGGTACAGGAGCTTTAGTTTCCTGTACCCTGACGGACTGACAGGAAGTGCACACTGTGTGCGCACTTCATGTCAGTCGGGCCGGGTACAGGAGACAGATGCTCCTGTACCCGCGGCCATAAAGAGCTTAGCCGCGCTACAATGGAGTGACAGGAGGGAGTGCTGAGCGCTTCCCTCCTGTCAGCTCCTCTCCTCTTGCTGAGCCCGGGCGGTGCGCCCTCATGGACGCGCCAGCCCGGGCAGTGCTGCAGCCGTCTGAGGCTCAATTCAGAGCGCTCGGGCGGCTGCAGCATGAGGCAGGGCCGGCGCTCCTAGCAGCGCCCCTTGCCAAGGGGCACTCTACGCGGCAGCCTAGTCCGCTTATAGGACGCGCCGGCCCTGGCTGTAAGGCAGCTGGGTGTAGTAGAAGCTCTCCCCACTGGTCTCTCTGCTATTGAAGAGCAGGCATCCTTAGAGTAAGGCCTAATTCACACGTCCGCAATCTACGTCCGCACCCGTTCCGCAAATTTGGACCGTATGCGGAACCATTCACTTCAATGGTGCTGGAGAAAATACTGAAGGTACTCCGTGTGCATTCCGTTTCCGTATTTCCGTATGTCCGTTCCACAAAAAAGTAGTGCATGTCCTATTATTGTCCGCAAATCACGGTCTGAGGCCCCATTCAAGTCAATGGGTCCGCAAAAAATACGGAACCCACACGGAACACATCCGTATGTCATCAGTATTTCATCCGTATTTTGCGGATCCATACTGTAGAAATGCTATGCCTAGCACATATTGCTCATGTGTTTGGTGATTAATAAGTTACTGTTTCAGTATACGATCCGCAAAAAACGGATGAAATACGGAAAGAATACGGATATGTTTTGTGCAATAACGGAATGGAAGAGGACTTAAATTAGAGGGAAAAAACCTCAGATACTGAACAACGGATCCGTGAAAAACGGACCGCAAAACACACACGGTCATGTGCATGAGCCCTCATGGTCCATTCACACATCCGCAATTCTGTTCCGCATTTTGTGGAACGGAATTGCGGACCCATTAATTTCAATGGGGACAGAAAATGTCCCGGCCGGGTCCGCAATTGCGGATCTGCACTTCTGGGTCCGCAATCGCGTTCCCGAAAAATATAGAACATGTCCTATTCTTGTCCGCAATTGCGGACAAGAAAAGGCATTTTCTATGTAGCGCTGGCGATGTGCGGTCCGCAAATTGCGGAACGCACATCTCCTATGTCGGTGTTTTGCGGATCCGCGGATCCATGGATCCGCAAAGCACACGCGGACGTGTTAATGGACCCTAACGCCAAATGGCAGTATGTCCCTGACTGTAAGGTAGCTGGCTGCAGGAGAAGCTCTCCCCACTGATGTTTCTGCTCAGGCGAGTGGGGCCTGACCATGGTCAGACCATAACCCTCAGACTCCCACCAGCCATTTTGAAAGCTGTAACTGGAAGAGATCAGGAGGAAATTAGTATCTCTGTTATCAGAGATATCTTGAGCATGCACAGGTTTTTCTTCTGTTCACTTTCTTTTTATTCAGTTATATATTTACTATTCATTTAAAGTATTTTCTGTTGCCTTAATACTAAGGGCTCGTTCACATCACCGTTTGTCTTTTCCGTTCTCCGGCTCCGTTCAGGAGCAGGGGAACGGAAAGGACGGATGGTGTACATAACTGACACCTAACTGACACCAACGGAGCCTAAAGACCCCATAGACTTTAATAGGGTCCGTTTGGTGTCCGCTCAGAACATGATTTTTGAGCGGACACGAAAGTCCTGCATGCAGTACTTTCGTGTCCGCTCAAAAATCATGTTCTGAGCGGACACCAAACGGACCCTATTAAAGTCTATGGGGTCTTTAGGCTCCGTTGGTGTCAGTTAGGTGTCAGTTATGTACACCATCCGTCCTTTCCGTTCTCCTGCTCCTGAACGGAGCCGGAGAACGGAAAAGACAAACGGTGATGTGAACGAAGCCTTATTATTACTCAGTACATTGATTTAAAATACATTTTTATAGTAAAGTTTTTTTTTGCTTTTTTTTAACAGATTGGTGGGGCTGCAGTCATTGCAATGGGTTTATGGACCTTACAGGAGAAAAGCAGTTACATTGTTTTCCTAGCAAACAGTACTCTATCGGTGTCAGCATACATTCTGCTATTTGCTGGAGGTGTGGTCATGATTACCGGTTTTCTCGGCTGCTGTTCTTTGATTCGAGAACATAAAACCTGCCTTACAATAGTAAGTAAACCGTGTCAACGACGTGAATTTGTTTTTGATGGTCATGCTCTTCTTCTTTTCTCTTAAGCTCATAAATTGTTGTTTCCAATGAGCTAAGGTAGCAAAAGGGTTAATTGTAACATCTGTGGTGCATTATAGTGCTTATGGGTGAAGGAGGGGGGAGGGGGGAGACCTGTATCTGGCATTTCTGATATGTCAAACGGTTATGCTATAAACACCTGAGATGGTAATTTGGTAATATCTCTTTACCCCCTTCCTGACCAGGCCTAATTTTCCAAATCTGACATGTGTCAATTTATGTGGTAATAACTTTGAAATGCTTTACTTATCGAAGCCATTCAGACATTATTTTCTCGTGACACATTGTACTTTATGTTAATGGTAAGTTTGAGTCAATATGTTTTACCTTTATTAATAAAAAAAAATCCAAAAGTTAACGAAAATTTGAAAAAATTCACTGTTTTCTAAATTTGAATCTCTCTGCTTTTAAGACAGATAGTGATGCCTCATAAAATATTCATTAATTAACATTTACCATATATCTACTTTATGTTGGTATCATTTTGGTAATGTCATTTTACTTTTTAGGACGTTAGACAGTTTAGAATTTTTGAAGCAATTTTTGAAATGTTTAAGAAAATTTCCAAAGTAAACTTTTTTAAAGACCAGTTCAGTTCTGAAGTCACTTTGTGGGGCTTACATAGTGGAAAACCCCCATAAATGACCCCATTGTAGAAACTACAACCCTCAAGTTACTCAAAACTGATTTTACAAACTTTGTTAACCCTTTAGGTGTTCCACAAGAATTAAAGGAAAATTGAGATTAAATTTCTAAATTTCTTTTTTTTGGCAGATTTTTGTGTTGATCGAGCACCAAAGTGCTCGGGCCGAACACATCTAGATGCTCGGGTGCTCTATCGGGCACCCGAGTATAATGGATGTCAGTGTGAGAACCCGAGCATTAAACCAGGCACCCACTGCTCTGAAGAGGGGAGGGTGCCTGGTTTATAGGAAAAGGTCATAAATTGATGGAAACACCACCAAAATGGTTTGGGAACAGCATGGGGAGGATGTCTGGATGCATGTTGGACTCCTAGGTCGCTGCTGGGAACAATGTTGTCTGAGTAGTATGACACTTTTAAAGACTGAGAATAATATGTACAAAACCGAAGATAAAATCGATTTTAGAGGAAAAATTGTTAGGAAACATTCTTTCCTGTATATTTACTTAAAGGTACATTACAAGCAGGAGGCACTTCGATACAACCTGTATATCACATAAAGGAGGACCTCATTCACATTGTGGTACAATTGTTCATGTAGTGGGACTCCTACACTCATAAAGCCTATGCACTGAAAGTGAACTTGTGGTAAGAGAAGAGGATGAAACAGGTGGCACGTGACAAAGGGTCACGACGGGCTTGATGAAGCGCTTGTAGCGTGAAACAGCTGCACCCTCTTTTGATACCTGTGCAGTGTCCCGCAATTGCCTTGTTTTATTGTTGAATAAACCTGAAGTATTCGCAAGAAGTGGGTGAGTGCCGCCTCTTTCGTCCTCTTCTCTTACCACATGTGTATAATATATACTTTTTTGGCTGAGCACCACCCTATCTTTGAATGACTCACATGGCAACGTATGCAGGCTGAGAGGTCCGAATTGCTGGGAGTGAAATCCGCAGATAGCAGTGCCAACAGCGCTTTTTTCTATCGCATATTATGCACTGAAAGTGCATAGTGAAAGGGCTGCCAAAAATTACAAAGAACCGGAAGTCCAATACACCCATTGTTACACATAAAGGAGGGCATTGTACACACCCTTGAAAAATTATGATTGATGGCCTGCTGGTGACCCTCAAAAACAGTTAGAGCAAGGGCCTGCTGATCTAACCATCTAAAACATTAGGGGCAAGGGCCTGCTGCTAAGCTGGCCCTATAAAACATTATGGTTGAGGGCCTGCTGCTAAGTTGACCCTATAAAACATTATGGTTGCGGGTGTGCTGTTGAGCTGACCCTCTAAAAGGTTGTAGGTGAGGGCCTGCAGGTGAGCTGACCTTCTAAAAGATTACATGCGAGGGCCTAAAGGTGAGCTGACCCTGTAAAAGATTGGAAGTGAGGGCCTACAGGTGAGCTGACCTTCTAAAACATTATATGTGAGGGCCTGCAGGTGAGCTGACCCTGTAAAAGATTGTAGGTGAGGGCCTGCAGGTGATCTAACCCTGTAAAACATTATATGCAAGGGCCTGCAGGTTAGCTGACCATCGAAAACATTATGGGTGAGGGCCTGCTGCCACTTTGTTGACTCAAGATAACTTTCGGCTGATCGCACGTCCCTGTGACGTTGACAATCCATTTGGATGTCTGCCCTATCAATTTTGGAGCAATTTTTTAACAAGGACCTTCTGGTATAGCACCGATTTTCTTGTCCTCTCCACCAGAGGAATGAGAGATTAGAAGTTCTCTTTGTAGCGGGGGTCGAGAAGGGTGAACAACCAATAATCCGTGTTGTCTATGCGTATAACGCGCGGGTCGCGGGAAAGGCAGCCTAACATGAAGTCAGTCATGTGTGCCAGAGTACAATTAGGCAAGACTTCGCTG
Source organism: Bufotes viridis (assembly GCA_033119425.1). Taxonomy (NCBI): domain Eukaryota; kingdom Metazoa; phylum Chordata; class Amphibia; order Anura; family Bufonidae; genus Bufotes; species Bufotes viridis. Next base: position 464,312,900 of record CM065592.1, on the reverse strand, counting down.
TCGTCATCAGTGGGTGAGCTGACCTTGTAAAAGATTGTAGGTGAGGGCCTGCAGGTGAGCTGACCCTGTAAAACATATGCGAGGGCCTGCAGGTGAGCTGACCATCAAAAACATTATGGGTGAAGGCCTGCTGCCGCTTTGTTGACTCTAGATAACTTCTAGAACTTGTTAACAGAAGATTTCTATTTTATTTGCCTTGTACACAGTTTGAGTAAGTAAGAAATGGATATTTTTATTGTTATGATGAAAGGCCACCCAGAAAATGTCCTGTTCCTTGGAACTGGCAAACTAGTGTGTTGGTCTAATTATACAGTGTACGTAGCTGTTATAGAGACAAATGATTGTGCCCTGGCTTTCATATAGTCCCAGAATAGATACTGTCAGCAATTCTTGTTTATTACAGAGTAAAATAAAAAATCTTTAGCTTATTTTTATGACACATCTAATCTGGGAGCCCTGCTGCTTCTATCACCCTTCCTGACCCTGGAGAGAAGGCCTTCATTACTCAAGCAAGAGAAATATTTGCCACAGATTTGCTGTACATAGAATTTAAAGCAACAATCACTCTTGTACATAAACTATTCCAGTGATATATATAGCGTCAGTAAGTGGAACATATACAGTGAAATATGTGAAAGTGTAGCATTATCTCTTAAAAACTGTAGCTAGGCTTTTTAACTTTCAAGTTTTAACCAAGACAAAGATTTAGTTTGATGCCTTAGATCTGTGTCTAAATATTATAGCCAAAGGAAAATAGCTGGTAAGTTACCCCCTCTGGCACCCAGCTGGGGCACATGTCCTAGTGACCACTTATAGCTACTCCCTTGATGTGAATAAATAACATGGGGGTCATTTATTAAACAGAAAACCGCCTAAATTAGGCTTATTTCTGGCGCAGATTCTGGGTCATAATTTTTCTTAGCAATGCGGGCACATATGAACATGGGACCAACACAGATTCCTTCATCTACCAAGCGCACCTGCAACAGGTCAGCCAGTCTCATAAGTACAAATCTGCGGACAGATGCCCTTTATTGTTTATGTACAACATAAAGATTTGCATTCTCTTAATTTTGTCCCCATACTGCAAAAAGTCGAAAATGATCTAAAAAACTGGGAGAATATCCAGCTATCGTGGTTTGGCAGATTAAACATCATTAAAATGAATATCCTTTGGAAAATTCTTTATTTTCTACAAACAATGACATTCCATTATCATTTTTTTTTTTACTCAAAAAATTATTGTTTATATTTACATGGAAGTCGGGTCATTACAGATTAAAAAACAACACACTTATTAAGATAAGCCTAAGAGACTTAAGTAATGTAATAGACAGATTTTTATTTCTGATATTTAAGGACTCTATATTAACAAGGAGTCTTCCACAGGATTGGTACTTGCCGTTTAGTAAATATGGTGCCAATATTCAAAAAGGGGTCAAAAACAGAGGCTGGAAACTATAGGCTTAGTAAACTGTTTGAGGGTTTTCTAAGAGATGCTATTCTAGAATATCTCAATGAGAATAAGCGAATAATGCCATATCAGCATGGCTTCACGAGGGATCGGTCATGTCAAACTAATTTAATCAGTTTCTATTAGGAGGTAAGTTCTAGACTTGACAGCAGCGAATCAATGGATGTCATATATCTGGACTTCTCCAAAGCATTTGACACTGTACCACATAAAACGTTATTATATAAAATGAGAATTGCTTGGACTGGGAGAAAATGTCTGTATGTGGGTAAGTAACTGGCTCAGTGATAGAAAACGGAGGGTGTCACTAGTCGAGTACCACAGGGGTCAGTATTGGGCCCTATTCTCTTTAATATATATACGAATGATCTTGTAGAAGGCTTGCACAGTAAAATATCATTTTTTGCAGATGACACTAAACTGCGTAAAGTAATTAACACGGAGGAGGACAGTATACTGCTACAGAGGGATGTGGATAGATTGGAGGCTTGGGCAGATAAGTGGCAGGTGAGGTTTAACACTGACAAATGTAAGGTTATGCACATGGGAAGGAATAATGTAAGTCACCAGTACATGCTAAATGGTAAAACACTGACATGGAAAAGGACCTGGGAATTTTAGTGAACAGCAAACTAAGCTGTAAAAACCAGTGTCAGGCAGCTGCTGCCAAGGCCAATGAGATAATGGTTTACATCAAAAGGGGCATAGTGCCCCAAATGAGAAGATAGTCCTGCCACTTTACAAATCACTAATCAGACCACACATGGAGTACTGTGTACAGTTCTGGGCTCCTGTGAACAAGGCAGACATAGTAGAGCTGGAGAGGGTTCAGAGAAAGGCAACTTAAGTAGTAACTGGAATGGGTGGACTAGAGTACCCAGAAAGATTGTCAAAATTAGGGTTAAGCTACTTTCACTTCAGCGTTCTAGCATTCAGGTTTTGAGATCCGGCAGAAGATCTCAAAACCAGGTCAAAACGGTTCCATTTAGGGCCAATGCATTGTGAATGGGGTATGCTCCGTTAAGGATGCATCGGTATGCATTCCGTTCTGGCAGCATTATGTTTTGTGACCAGGCACAAAACTGCTGCAAGCTGCTTCAGTTATCGAAAGGGAAGAAACCAGATCCGTTGCTAAAAACAATGTAATTCAATGGTGCTGGATCCGTTTTTTCAGATCCTATAAAAACTGGATCCATCACCCATTGTTTTACATTGTTTTTAGTGATAGATCCGGTTTGTTCCATTTTGATTTAATGCAACCGCATCCTGTATCCTTATGTGTTAAATCAAACTGAACCATTTTGGTCCGGTTTCTGAAATCTTAAAAACCGGAAACCAAAGGGTAGATGTGAACGTAGCCTTATTCAGTTTGGGAAAAGACAATTCAGGGGAAATAAAATAACTATGTATAAATATATCAGGCGTCAGTACAGAGATCTCTCCCATCATCTATTTGCCTCCCAGGATTGTGACTGTGACAAGGGGACATCCTCTGCATCTGGAGGAAAGAAGGTTTGTACACAAACATAGAAGAGGATTCTTTACGGTAAGAGCAGTGAGACTATGGAACTCTGCCTGAGGAGGTGGTGATGTTGAATTCACTAAAAGAGTTCAAGAGGGGCCTGGATGTATTTCAGGAGTGTAATAATATTCTAAGTCATAGTTAATATGATTTCTGATGAAGGATCGTTGGTCCAGGGAATTATTCTGACTGTCTGACTGGAGTTGGGAAGGAATTTTTTTCCTGGATCAACTTACATGATCACAGGTTGAACTGGATGGACAGATGTCTGTTTTCTGCCTCATAAATTAGGTTAGGTTACTATATAATTAGACATAAAATAGAAATTGGCCTGCCAGACTTTGAGAGCTTCCAAATCTCCATTCACATATCCAGATTTTTTGAATGGCTAAGAACCAATATGGAATCCTCTCTTGTTGACTGTAAAATAGGCCATTTCATATGGAACACACGTCGTTTAAAAGGGGTTCTCCAGGAGTTAAGAAAATGTAAATACTTAAATATTACTTTATTATAAATAAATTCCCAAATACGTTTCATTAGTTATAATAGCTTTTTTTGTCTGGGTAGCAATCATTAGGAGAAATAAAATGGCCGCCACACAGAACCTCTTCTAATCCCACAGCAGGACAAGTTCCTCCACAACCTTGAGCTAAAGAGCTGACTCATCCTCTTCTCTGCTCTGCTTGTTAGTTTAAATAAAAACTTCAGCTGAATCTCTGTGGGAATAGCGGTCCCACAGCAAGGAATCATGCGTAATTTCACACACCACTGGAGAAGGCCACTTTCAGTTATTTCGGCCTCAGCACCCAGACAGAGGAGAGAGGTCCCACAGCAAGGAATCATGCGTCATATCACCCACCACTGGAGAAGGCCACTTTCAGTTATTTCAGCCCAAGCACCCAGACAGAGGAGAGAGGTCCCACAGCAAGGAATCATGCGTCATTTCACCCACCACCGGAGAAGGCCACTTTCAGTTATTTATGCCCCAGCACCCAGACAGAGGAGAGAGGTCGCACAGCAAGGAATCATGCATCATATCACCCACCACTGGAGAAGGCCACTTTCAGTTATTTCGGCCCAAAACCCAGACAGAGGAGAGAGGTCCCACAGCAAGGAATCATGCGTCATATCACCCACCACTGGAGAAGGCCACTTTCAGTTATTTCGGCCCCAGCACCCAGACAGAGGAGAGAGGTCCCACAGCAAGGAATCATGCGTCATATCACCCACCACTGGAGAAGGCCACTTTCAGTTATTAATGCCCCACCACCCAGACAGAGGAGAGAGGTCCCACAGCAAGGAATCATGCGTCATATCACCCACCACTGGAGTAGGCCACTTTCAGTTATTTCGGCCCCAGCACCCAGACAGAGGAGAGAGGTCCCACAGCAAGGAATCATGCGTCATATCACCCACCACTGGAGAAGGCCACTTTCAGTTATTTCGGACCCAGCACCCAGACAGAGAAGAGAGGTCCCACAGCAAGGAATCATGCGTCATATCACCCACCACTGGAGAAGGCCACTTTCAGTTATTTCGGCCCAGCACCCAGACAGAGGAGAGAGGTCCCACAGCAAGGAATCATGCGTCCATATCACCCACCACCGGAGAAGGCCACTTTCAGTTATTTCGGCCCCAGCACCCAGACCGAGGATACAGGTCCCACAGCATGGAATCATGCATTATATCACCCACCACCGGAGAAGGCCACTTTCAGTTATTTCGCCCCAGCACCCAGACCGAGGATACAGGTCCCACAGCAAGGAATCATGCGCCATATCACCCACCACTGGAGAAGGCCACTTTCAGTTATTTCGGCCCCAGCACCCAGACAGAGGAGAGAGGTCCCACAGCAAGGAATCATGCGTCATTTCACCCACCACTGGAGAAGGCCACTTTCAGTTATTTATGCCCCACCACCCAGACAGAGGAGAGAAGACCCACAGCAAGGAATCATGCGTCATATCACCCACCACTGGAGAAGGCCACTTTCAGTTATTTCGGCCCCAGCACCCAGACAGAGGAGAGAGGTCCCACAGCAAGGAATCATGCTTCATATCACCCACCACTGGAGAAGGCCACTTTCAGTTATTTCTGACCCAGCACCCAGACAGAGGAGAGCGGTCCCACAGCAAGGAATCATGCGTCATTTCACCCACCACTGGAGAAGGCAACTTTCAGTTATTTATGCCCCACCACCCAGACAGAGGAGAGAGTCCCACAGCAAGGAATCATGCGTCATATCACCCACCACTGGAGAAGGCCACTTTCAGTTATTTCGGCCCCAGCACCCAGACAGAGGAGAGAGGTCCCACAGCAAGGAATAATGCGTCATATCACCCACCACTGGAGAAGGCCACTTTCAGTTATTTCGGCCCAGCACCCAGACAGAGAAGAGAGGTCCCACAGCAAGGAATCATGCGTCATATCACCCACCACTGGAGAAGGCCACTTTCAGTTATTTCGGCCCAGCACCCAGACAGAGGAGAGAGGTCCACAGCAAGGAATCATGCGTCATATCACCCACCACCGGAGAAGGCCACTTTCAGTTATTTCGGCCCCAGCACCCAGACCGAGGATACAGGTCCCACAGCAAGGAATCATGCATTATATCACCCACCACCGGAGAAGGCCACTTTCAGTTATTTCGGCCCCAGCACCCAGACCGAGGATACAGGTCCCACAGCAAGGAATCATGCGCCATATCACCCACCACTGGAGAAGGCCACTTTCAGTTATTTCGGCCCCAGCACCCAGACAGAGGAGAGAGGTCCCACAGCAAGGAATCATGCGTCATTTCACCCATCACTGGAGAAGGCCACTTTCAGTTATTTATGCCCCACCACCCAGACAGAGGAGAGAAGACCCACAGCAAGGAATCATGCGTCATATCACCCACCACTGGAGAAGGCCACTTTCAGTTATTTCGGCCTGTGGTAAGGTGCAGGGTGCCGTCGTGGATGGCAGGTATGTGTCACCGAGGTTCATAGCCTCGGTGAGGTAAGAGCCCGTTTTTGTTGATGTCAGCAGCAGCTAGTGCTACTGACAGAGTTTAAATAGCATGGCTGCAAAGCCGATCCGGGCCGGCTCTTACCGGGAGCAGCTAAAGTGTAGGGTGGGTGGCTGCTCCCCACGACCCAGTCCTGGTTTTGGGCTGGGTTTAAAAGCTCAGCCAGCTCAGCAGCTGGAGGCTGTGATTATCCTGGAGCTGCTAACAGGGCTGAGGAGTTCTCTGTCCTGGAGGAAAGAGCTCAGCAAGGAGGTGTTTTGTTCCTGGCTACCTGAAGCTGGATTCTCCTGCGGCTGGGCCGACAGCGTGGTGCGAACCTGCACCTACACCTCCCAGGTGACTGAACCTGTGTTGGCCTGTTTTTGTTTTGCCACGTTATTTCCGTTGTGTGTGAACTGTCACCAAAGAGACTGTTTTTCATTTATGGTGTGCAAGTGTGAATAAAACACTGTTTGTTGCACAATCTGGACTCCTTGTTTTGCCTCTAAACTGCACCCGCACCGCTGTCTACCAGAGCGACTCCCCACATTTTGGTGTCGGATGCGGGCATGCGCAGTGAGGCTGGCGTGAACGCCCGAAGTTTTGTTTTTCTAAAGTGCATGGAATATATTAAGCCAGCAAAGCTGCAAGCAGGAGTTTCTGGCAACATGGAGGCTGCTGTGAAGGCTCTCATAGAGGCTAACGTGCAGCAGCGGGAGACCAACCAACTACTGCTACAACATGTGATGGCGTTACAGGCGGCAGGAGCGTCCCACCACGTCCATGATGCCCGGAAGCGGTCCGTGCGGCGATCCCAAAAATGACCCCGCAGACGACGTTGAGACGTACCTGGCGGTTTTTGAGAAGGTCGCCGTGAGGGAAAAGTTACCCGTGACCAGTGGGCCGAGGTGGTTGCTCCGTTCCTGGCATCCGGACCCCAGCAAGTTTTTGATTTGGCAGACGACCAGGCTGCTGACTATTCCACGGTGAAGGGGAGATCCTGGCCAGACTGGGGGTAAGCGTGTTGGTCCGGGCTCAGCGGGTCCACCAGTGGGACTTCAAAGTGGCTGAACCCGCCAGGCCGCAGTACTATGAGTTGCTGCACAGGTTGCAAAAATGGCTGCAGCCTGAGGTTCTAAGTCCGACTGCTATGCTGGACCGGCTGCTGGCTGACATGTTTTGGAGGGCCTTGCCTTACCCCCTTCAACACTGGATCGGCCAGGTATCCCCACCAATGCCCTTGAGATGGTCGACCTGGTGGAGCGATATGAGGCCACCAGAAACCTGCAGGGGGTTCTTTTGGGAGGGGCCAGTCAAACCCGGAAATCTCCACCCCAGTCCAGCGGCCGGCCAAACCCGCCCGGGATGTACCTCTTGCAGATCCGTCCCCAGTGGTCTGCTGGCAGTGTCGGGAGCCTGGACACATAAGGGCCAACTGTCCACAGTGGGGGAACCCATGGAGACTAATTATGGGTACCGGGCTTCCATGTATGCCCGGAGACTGTGTGCGACCGGCATCCCGGGACAATAGACAATCGTCATCTGTGCCAGGTGCAAGTCGGGGATAACCTGGCAGTGGCGCTGTTGGACTCAGGGAGCCTGGTAACCCTGGTAAGTGCTGCCCTGGTACAGCCCACCCAGTATACGGGCCGGACAGTGGGTGTGGTGTGCATACACGGAGACTTAAAGGACTATCCCACTGCTGTAATGTCTCTGTCCACGGCGGTCGGCACCTGGACTTGTGAAGTGGCGATCTCCACAAAGCTGCCCTATGAACTAATAATTGGGAGAGACTTCCCTGGTTTTCCGTCACTGTGGCCTGAGATGAAAGTGACTAATAGCCCTGAGACAGGGGTAACCCTAGCAGAGTGGCCTGATACCCCTGGAAGGCCAGAACCCTGGGAGCCCGAGTCTGAAGGGCCAGCGGTAGGGAGTGACCACTGCTGCAGCGGTAGTGGGGAGACAACCCCACTGAGTGTAATGGTGGGAGACACGGAGGACTTGCCACCGGGACCTGAGTTGGCAGACCTCAATGTCTCGGGGAAAATTTTGGGACCGCACAACACCGGGACCAAACCCTAACCAGGGCCTGGGAGAATGTGCTGGAAATTGATGGTAAACCCCAGAAACCAGGGGCTGAATTAATGTTCCCACGATTTATTGTTCTGCAGGATATGTTGTATCGGGTGAACCAAATCCGAGGTGAACCTGTTGAACAGTTGGTGGTGCCCACAGCGTCATCGCAAGCTTGTCATGGAGCTTGCCCACCAACATGTTCTTGGGGGACACCTGGGGTGGCAGAAAACCCAGGACCGCATACTGCAGCGGTTTTATTGGCCCAGTGTGTTCAAGGAAGTAGAAAATTATTGTAAGTCCTGTCCAACCTGTCAGGTAACTAGCCCCCAGCCACATTTCCGTAGTCCTCTGGTACCTCTGCCAATTATTGAAGTACCGTTTGAGCGAATTGCTATGGATTTAATTGGGCCTGTACCAAAGTCTGCTAGGGGCCACCAACACATTCTGGTAGTTCTCGACTATGCCACTCGGTATCCGGAGGCGGTGCCTCTGCGACATACCTCAGCTAAGCTCATTGCCAAAGAGTTAATGGAGATGTTTTCCCGTGTGGGCCTGCCAAAAGAGGTTCTGACAGACCAAGGGACCCCTTTTATGTCCAAAGTAATGAAGGAACTGTGTAAATTGTTGCGTATAAAGCAGTTACGGACGTCCGTTTACCATCCGCAAACAGACGGTCTTGTTGAGAGGTTTAACCAAACTCTAAAGAATATGTTAAAAGGGTGGTGTCTAGAGATGGGAAGGACTGGGACCTGCTTCTGCCCTATCTCATGTTCGCAGTGCGAGAGGTACCCCAGGCCTCTACTGGGTTCTCGCCCTTCGAACTGCTTTATAGCAGACACCCTCGGGGCCTGTTGGATATCGCCAAGGAAGCATGGGAACAACAGCCTGTCCCCCACAAAAGTGTCATTGAGTATGTCACCCAGATGCAGGAACGGATAGAAAGGGTGTTGCCGTTGGTCCGGGAGCATATGGAGGCAGCGCAACAAGCCCAGAGTAGGGTGTATAATCGTCAGGCTCGAGTGCGGGGCTTCAATCCGGGAGATCGAGTGTTGGTTCTGGTACCCACCCTTGACAGCAAATTCCTAGCTAGGTGGCAGGGCCCCTATGAGGTGGTCGAGAAGGTAGGGAAGTAAATTACAAAGTACACCAGCCAGGGCGGCGCAAGCCGAGCAGGTGTACCATGTGAATTTGCTAAAGCCGTGGAAAGATAGGGACACGGCCGACGACCACAGCCCCCGGCCAGGGCTTCTAGGTGAAAAGGGTCCAGCCCCACAGTTCGAGGCCTGTGAAGCCGTAACCACGGTAAAAATTGCAGACAGCCTGTCTTCCACACAAGTTCAGGAAGTCAGGGAGTTCCTCAGTCGGAACACGGATGTGTTCTCGGACCTCCCTGGCCGCACGTCTCTCATCCGACATGACATCGTCACTGAGCCTCAGGCCAAGGTCGGTTAAAACCATACCGGGTACCCGAGGCTCGGCGGCGGGCCATCGCGGAGGAAGTGCAGTTAATGTTGAAGCTTCGATGTCATTGAGGAGTCGAAAAGTGAGTGGGCCAGTCCCATAGTCCTAATACCCAAGCCGGATGGGGCGTTGCGGTTCTGCAGCGACTTTCGCAAGTTAAATGAAGTATCCAAGTTTGTGCGCGTATCCCATGCCCGAGTAGACGAGCTTGTTGAAAATTTAGGACAAGCCCGTTATTTTTCTGTGCTGGACCTCACTAAAGGGTACTGGCAGGTACCCTTAACGGAGCGGCTAAGGAAAAAACCGCGTTTGTTACCCCGCAGGGCCTGTATCACTACAAGGTGTTACCCTTTGGCCTGCATGGCGCCCCGCCACTTTCCAGAGGTTAATGGACATAGTGCTGCGACCACATCGTCGGTGCGCCTCGGCCTACTTAGATGATGTAGTCATCCACAGCACCGACTGGGAAAGCCATTTACCCAAGGTGCAGGCGGTAGTGGATGCCCTGAGGAAAGCTGGACTAACCGCCAATCCAAAAAGTGTGCGATTGGGTTGGAAGAGACCAAATATCTGGGATATGTAATTGGGCGGGAGTCATCAAACCTCAGGTAACTAAGGTAGAGGCCATTCGTAGCTGGCCCGACCGGTCACCACCAGGCAGGTAAAGTCGTTCCTGGGGATTGTAGGATACTACATGAGGTTTGTGCCCCACTTTGCCACAATAGCAGCGCCATTGACAGACCTGTTGAAGGGACGAAAGTCTGGGAGGGTTAGCTGGAGTGAGAAGGCGGAGGAGGCTTTCTCCGCGTTGAAGTCGGCCCTGTGTGGGTCCCCGGTTTTGGTGACACCCGACTTCAACAAGGAGTTTGTCGTACAGACCGACGCCTCGGAGGTAGGCCTCGGTGCGGTACTGTCGCAGGAGGTCAACGGGGAAGAACATCCCGTTGTCTTCCTGAGCCGTAAGCTCAGTCCCGCCGAGTCAGATATAGTATAGTGGAGAGGGAGTGCCTGGCTATCAAGTGGGCACTCGAATCTCTCCGCTACTACCTGTTAGGGAGGAGGTTCCGTCTGGTGACCGACCATTCCCCCTCAAATGGATGAGTCAGGCCAAGGAGAGGAATGCTCGGGTCACCAGGTGGTTCCTATCCCTTCAAAATTTCAAGTTCTCCGTGGAACATAGGGCAGGTCGCTTGCAGGGAAATGCAGATGCCCTTTCCCGCGTCCACTGCCTCACATGTGTCCACCCCCTCAGGGTTGAACAAAGGGGGTGTGTGGTAAGGTGCAGGGTGCCGTCGTGGATGGCAGGTATGTGTCACCGAGGTTCATAGCCTCGGTGAGGTAAAAGCCCGTTTTTGTTGATGTCAGCAGCAGCTAGTGCTACTGACAGAGTTTAAATAGCATGGCTGCAAAGCCGATCCGGGCCGGCTCTTACCGGGAGCAGCTAAAGTGTAGGGTGGGTGGCTGCTCCCCACGACCCAGTCCTGGTTTTGGGCTGGGTTTAAAAGCTCAGCCAGCTCAGCAGCTGGAGGCTGTGATTATCCTGGAGCTGCTAACAGGGCTGAGGAGTTCTCTGTCCTGGAGGAAAGAGCTCAGCAAGGAGGTGTTTTGTTCCTGGCTACCTGAAGCTGGATTCTCCTGCGGCTGGGCCGACAGCGTGGTGCGAACCTGCACCTACACCTCCCAGGTGACTGAACCTGTGTTGGCCTGTTTTTGTTTTGCCACGTTATTTCCGTTGTGTGTGAACTGTCACCAAAGAGACTGTTTTTCATTTATGGTGTGCAAGTGTGAATAAAACACTGTTTGTTGCACAATCTGGACTCCTTGTTTTGCCTCTAAACTGCACCCGCACCGCTGTCTACCAGAGCGACTCCCCACAGGCCCCAGCACCCAGACAGAGGAGAGAGGTCCCACAGCAAGGAATCATGCTTCATATCACCCACCACTGGAGAAGGCCACTTTCAGTTATTTTGGACCCAGCACCCAGACAGAGGAGAGCGGTCCCACAGCAAGGAATCATGCGTCATTTCACCCACCACTGGAGAAGGCCACTTTCAGTTATTTATGCCCCACCACCGAGACAGAGGAGAGAAGTCCCACAGCAAGGAATCATGCGTCATATCACCCACCACTGGAGAAGGCCACTTTCAGTTATTTCGGCCCCAGCACCCAGACAGAGGAGAGAGGTCCCACAGCAAGGAATAATGCGTCATATCACCCACCACTGGAGAAGGCCACTTTCAGTTATTTCTGCCCAGCACCCAGACAGAGAAGAGAGGTCCCACAGCAAGGAATCATGCGTCCATATCACCCACCACTGGAGAAGGCCACTTTCAGTTATTTCGGCCCAGCACCCAGACAGAGGAGAGAGGTCCCACAGCAAGGAATCATGCGTCATATCACCCACCACCGGAGAAGGCCACTTTCAGTTATTTCGGCCCCAGCACCCAGACCGAGGATACAGGTCCCACAGCAAGGAATCATGCATTATATCACCCACCACCGGAGAAGGCCACTTTCAGTTATTTCGGCCCCAGCACCCAGACCGAGGATACAGGTCCTACAGCAAGGAATCATGCGCCATATTACCCACCACTGGAGAAGGCCACTTTCAGTTATTTCGGCCCCAGCACCCAGACAGAGGAGAGAGGTCCCACAGCAAGGAATCATGCGTCATATCACCCACCACTGGAGAAGGCCACTTTCAGTTATTAATGCCCCACCACCCAGACAGAGGAGAGAGGTCCCACAGCAAGGAATCATGCGTCATATCACCCACCACCGGAGAAGGCCACTTTCAGTTATTTCGGCCCCAGCACACAGACCGAGGATACAGGTCCCACAGCATGGAATCATGCGCCTTATCACCCACCACTGGAGAAGGCCGCTTTCAGTTATTTCGGCCCAGCACCCAGACAGAGGAGAGAGGTCCCACAGCAAGGAATCATGCGTCATATCACCCACCACTGGAGAAGGCCACTTTCAGTTATTTCGGACCCAGCACCCAGACAGAGGAGAGAGGTCCCACAGCAAGGAATCATGCGTCATATCACCCACCACTGGAGAAGTCCACTTTCAGTTATTTCGGACCCAGCACCCAGACAGAGGAGAGCGGTCCCACAGCAAGGAATCATGCGTCATATCACCCACCACTAGAGAAGGCCACTTTCAGTTATTTCGGCCCCAGCACCCAGACAGAGGAGAGAGGTCCCACAGCAAGGAATCATGCGTTATATCACCCACCACCGGAGAAGGCCACTTTCAGTTATTTCGGCCCAGCACCCAGACAGAGGAGAGAGGTCCCACAGCAAGGAATCATGCGTCATATCACCCACCACTGGAGAAGGCCACTATCAGTTATTTCGGCCCCAGCACCCTGACAGAGGAGAGAGGTCTCACAGCAAGGAATCATGCGTCATATCTCCCACCAATGGAGAAGGCCACTTTCAGTTATTAATGCCCCACCACCCAGACAGAGGAGAGCGGTCCCACAGCTAGGAATCATGCGTCATTTCACCCACCACTAGAGAAGGCCACTTTCAGTTATTTCGACCCCAACACCCAGACAGAGGAGAGAGGTCCCACAGCAAGGAATCATGCGTCATATCACCCACCACCGGAGAAGGCCACTTTCAGTTATTTCGGCCCAGCACCCAGACAGAGGAGAGAGGTCCCACAGCAAGGAATCATGCGTCATATCACCCACCACTGGAGAAGGCCACTTTCAGTTATTTCGGCCCCAGCACCCTGACAGAGGAGAGAGGTCCCATAGCAAGGAATCATGCGTCATATCACCCACCAATGGAGAAGGCCACTTTCAGTTATTAATGCCCCACCACCCAGACAGAGGAGAGAGGTCCCACAGCAAGGAATCATGCGTCATATCACCCACCACCGGAGAAGGCCACTTTCAGTTATTTCGGCCCCAGCACCAGACAGAGGAGAGAGGTCCCACAGCAAGGAATCATGCGTCATATCACCCACCACCAGAGAAGGCCACTTTCAGTTATTTCGGCCCAGCACCCAGACAGAGGAGAGAGGTCACACAGCAAGGAATCATGCATCATATCACCCACCACTGGAGAAGGCCACTTTCAGTTATTTCGGCCACAGCACCCAGACAGAGGAGAGAGGTCCCACAGCAAGGAATCATGCGTCATATCACCCACCAATGGAGAAGGCCACTTTCAGTTATTAATGCCCCACCACCCAGACAGAGGAGAGAGGTCCCACAGCAAGGAATCATGCGTCATATCACCCACCACCGGAGAAGGCCACTTTCAGTTATTTCTGGCCCCAGCACCCAGACAGAGGAGAGAGGTCCCACAGCAAGGAATCATGCGTCATATCACCCACCACTGGAGAAGGCCGCATTCAGTTATTTAGGCCCCAGCACCCAGACAGAGGAGAGAGGTCCCACAGCAAGGAATCATGCGTCATATCACCCACCACTGGAGAAGGCCACTTTCAGTTATTTCTGACCCAGCACCCAGACAGAGGAGAGCGGTCCCACAGCAAGGAATCATGCGTCATTTCACCCACCACTGGAGAAGGCCACTTTCAGTTATTTATGCCCCACCACCCAGACAGAGGAGAGAGGTCCCACAGCAAGGAATCATGCGTCATATCACCCACCACTGGAGAAGGCCACTTTCAGTTATTTCGGCCCCAGCACCCAGACAGAGGAGAGAGGTCCCACAGCAAGGAATCATGCGTCATATCACCCACCACTTGAGAAAGCCCCTTTTAGTTATTTCCGCCCAGCACCCAGACAGAGGAGAGAGGTCCCACAGCAAGGAATCATGCGTCATATCACCCACTACTGGAGAAGGCCACTTTCAGTTATTTCGGCCCAGCACCCAGACAGAGGAGAAAGGTCCCACAGCAAGGAATCATGCGTCATATCACCCACCACTGGAGAAGGCCTTTTTTAGTTATTTATGCCCCACCACCCAGACAGAGGAGAGAGGTTCCACAGCAAGGAATCATGCGTCATATCACCCACCACCGGCGAAGGCCACTTTCAGTTATTTCGGCCCCAGCAACCAGACAGAGGAGAGAGGTCCCACAGCAAAGAATCATGCGTCATATCACCCACCACTGGAGAAGGCCACTTTCAGTTATTTCGGCCCCACCACCCAGACAGAGGAGAGGTTCATTCAACTTTGGGTTACACCGTAAGATCATGGTAAAGTTAAAAAAATGAGGATTCAATAAAGAAATGCCACGGAGTACAAGAATACATGGTTGAGGGGGAGGCAGTTATAAATGTCTATTCTGCACAAGGGAGGGACAGGTCCTGTGGGATCCATGCCTGGTTCATTTTTATGAACGTCAGCTTGTCCACGTTGGCTGTGGACAGGCGGCTGCTTTTGTCAGTAATGATGCCCCCTGCCATGCTGAATACATGTTCAGACAAAACGCTGGCCGCCGGGCAGGCCAGCACCTCCAAGGCATAAAATGCTAACTCTGGCCACGTGGACAATTTGGAGACCCAGATGTTGAATGGGGCCGAACCATCAGTCAGTACGTGGAGGGGTGTGCAGACCTAGTGTTCAACCATGTCAGTGAAATGCTGCCTCCTGCTAACACGTTCCGTATCAGGTGGTGGTGCAGTTAGCTGTGGCGTGGAGACAAAACTTTTCCACATTTCTGCCATGCTAACCCTCAGAGGAGCTGGCCGTGACACAGCTGCGTTGGCGACCTCTTGCTCCTCCTCTGCCTTTGCCTTGGGTTTCCACCTGTTCCCCTGTGACATTTGGGAATGCTCTCAGGAGCGCGTCTACCAGCGTGCGCTTGTGCTCTTCCTATCACGCTCCAGTGCAGGAAGTAAGGTGGGCACATTGTCTTTGTACCGGGGATCCAGCAGGGTGGCAACCCAGTAGTCCGCACACGTTAAAATGTGGGCAACTCTGCCACGCACCAGTGATGGGCCTGAGCTGTGTCGGGTGCCACCCCGCTGTGAACCTGCTTCATCCTCATCCTTCTCCACCTCCTCCTCATACTCCTTGTCCTCCAGTAGTGCGCCCTAGCTGGCCACATTTGTACCTGGCCTCTGCTGTTGCAAAAAAACTCCCTCTGAGCCACTTCTAACAGACTGGCCTGAAAGTGGTAAAAATGACCCCTCATCCTCCTCCTCTTCCTGGGCCACCTCCTCTTCCATCATCGCCCTAAGCGTTTTCTCAAGGAGACATAGAAGTGGTATTGTAACGCTGATAACGGTGTCATCGCCACTGGCCATGTTGGTGGAGTACTCGAAACAGCGCAACAAGGCACACAGGTCTCGCATGGAGGCCCAATCATTGGTGGTGAAGTGGTGCTGTTCCGCAGTGCGACTGATGCGTGCGTGCTGCAGCTGAAATTCCACTATGGCCTGCTGCTGCTCGCACAGTCTCTCCAGCATGTGCAAGGTGGAGTTCCACCTGGTGGGCACGTCGCATATGAGGCAGTGAGCGGGAAGGCCGAAGTTCCGCTGTAGCGCAGACAGGCGAGCAGCGGCAGGATGTGAACGCTGGAAGCGCGCACAGATGGCCCGCACTTTATGCAGCAGCTCTGACATGTCGGGGTAGTTGTGAATGAACATTTGCACCACCAAATTCAGCACATGCGCCAGGCAAGGGATGTGCGTCAAACCGGCTAGTCCCAGAGCTGCGACGAGATTTCGCCCATTATCGCACATCACCAGGCCGGGCTTGAGGCCCACCGGCAGAAACCACTCGTCGGTCTGTTGTTCAATACCCCGTGACAACTCCTGCGCCGTGTGGGACCTGTAACCCAAACATATGAGTTTCAGAATGGCCTGCTGACGTTTACCCCGGGCTGTGCTGAAGTTGGTGGTGAAGGTGTGTGGCTGACTGGGTGAGCTGGTAGAAGCAGAGGAGGAGGAAGCCGAGTAGAAGGAGGAGGCTACAGGAGGCAAAGAATGATGCCCTGCGATCCTTGGCGGCGGAAGGACGTGTGCCAAGGAACTCTCCGCCTGGGGCCCAGCTGCCACTACATTTACCCAGTGTGCAGTTAGGGAGATATAGCGTCCCTGGCCGTGCTTACTGGTCCACGTATCTGTGGTTAGGTAGACCTTGCCACAGATGGCGTTGCGCAGTGCACACTTGATTTTATCGGATACTTGGTTGTGCAGGGAAGGCACGGCTGTCTTGGAGAAGTAGTGGCGGCTGGGAACAACATACTGTGGGACAGCCATGGACATCAGCTGTTTGAAGCTGTCTGTGTCCACCAGCCTGAATGACAGCATTTCAAAGGCCAGTAGTTTAGAAATGCTTGCATTCAGGCCCAGGGCTCAAGGGTGGCTAGGTTTGAATGTACGCTTTCTCTCCAAGGTTTGTGAGATGGAGAGCTGAATGCTGCCGTGTGACATGGTGGAGATGCTTGGTGACGCAGCTGGTGGTGCCGGTGGCACATCCTCTGTTTGGTGGGCGGCAGGTGCCAACGTTCCTCCCGAGGCGGATGAAGAGGCCGAGGCAGCAGCAGAAGAGGGAGCAGGGGGAGCCAGAGTGAGTTCCTTGCTTTTAAGGTGTTTACTCCTCTGCAGTTCATGCTTTGCATGTAGATGCCTGGTCATGCAGGTTGTGCTAAGGTTCAGAATGTTAATGCCTCGCTTCAGGCTCTGATGGCACAGCGTGCAAAGCACTCGGGTCTTGTCGTCAGCACATTGTATAAAGAAGTGCCATGCCAGGGAACTCCTTGAAGCTGCCTTTGGGGTGCTCGGTCCCTGGTGGCGGTGGCCAGTAGCAGGCAAACTCTCTTGGAGGTGGCTGTTCTGCTTTTACCCCCTGCTCTGTCTTTTGCTACGCTGTTGGCTCGGTCTCACCACTGCCTCTTCCTCTAAACTATGAAAGTCAGTGGCACGACCTTCATTCCATGTGGGGTCTAGGACCTCATCGTACCCTGCATCGTATTCCACACAGTCTTCCTCCCTGACCTCCTGTTCGGTCTGCACACTGTAGAAAGACGCAGCAGTTGGCACCTGTGTTTCGTCATCATCAGAGACGTGCGGACTCCGATGAGGTGGTATTCCCATGTCCTCATCATCAAGAAACATCAGTGGTTGTGCATCAGTGCATTCTATGTCTTCCACCACTGGGGAAGGGCTAGGTGGATTCCCTTGGGAAACCCTGCCAGCAGAGTCTTCAAACAGCATAAGAGACTGGTGCATAACTTGAGGCTCTGACAGTTTCCCTGATATGCATGGGGGTGATGTGACAGACTGATGGGCTTGGTTTTCAGGTGCCACCTGTGCGCTTTCTGCAGAAGACTGGGTGGGAGATAATGTTGGCCACCCAATTGACTAGCGCCTGTACCTGCTCAGACCTTACCATCCTTAGAACAGCATTGGGCCCCACCAAATATCGCTGTAAATTCTGGCGGGTACTGGAACCTGAGGTAGTTGGTTCACTAGGACGTGTGGCTGTGGCAGAATGGCCACGTCCTCTCCCAGCACAAGAGGGTACACTAACACCACCACGACCGCATCCTTTACTAGATGTTTTCCTCATTGTTACCGTTCACCAAGCACCACAATAAGAAAAAAAATATTTGGCCCAATGTATTGATTTCACATTCAGGCCTTTTTTTTTTACAGGCACCTAACACTATCTGCCTATTTATTTATGTAGCATATTACACTAATCCAGGCACAGCAGTAACCACTGATTTAGGGGAATATCTATTTTAGGGCTTGTATTTAGGCCCTGGATAAAAGGTATCCTTTTATGGAAAGATTTACAATTGGCCTGCAATAGCTCGAACACCAGATTCAGGGTATTGCTATTTTGGCAATTGAATTTAACCCCAGAACAAAATATATGTTTTGGCGGACACTATGAAACTTGGCCTGCAACAGCTGTGACACCAGATTCAGGGTATTGCTATTTTGGCAATTGAATTTCACCCCAGAACAAAATATATGTTTTGGCGGACACTATTATACTTTGCTAGCCACAGCTGAAACCACTGATTTATGTTATTGCTATTTTGGCAATTGAATTTCACCCCAGAACAAAATATATAATTTGCAGGACACTATGAAACTTGGCCAGCCACAGCTGAAACCACTGATTTATGGTATTGCTATTTTGGCAATTGAATTTCACCCCAGAACAAAATATATGTTTTGGCGGACACTATGAATCTTGGCCTGCAACAGCTGGGACACCAGATTCAGGGTATTGCTATTTTGGCAATTGAATTTCACACCAGAACAAAATATATGTTTTGGCGGACACTATTATACTTTGCCAGCCACAGCTGAAACCACTAATTTATGGTATTGCTATTTTGGCAATTGAATTTCACCACATAAAATAATCTATCCTTAGCCAGACAGCAGACAGTATTATACTTGGCTAGCCAAAGCTGGAACACCAGATTTAGGGGATTGGTATTTGGGCAATTGTATTTAACCCCTTAATAAAATATAGAAATTGCTATCCTAAGTTTCTAGGGGTGACAATTAGCACAGGCAAGCCCCTGATGTAGGATATAGCAAAAAAAAAACTAGTATTGATGGATTGATGGACTTGGTGGCAGCTTGTTATGGTGCACCACAAGTCACAAAATGGCCGCCGATCACCCCAGAAAATAAGTGACAGAAAAACGCTCTGTGCAGCTTAAAAACCAGTGATCAAGTAACTAGCAGAAGTTCAATCATTCACAGCTGTAGATCGATCGGTTCATTAGGTGCGGTTGCTGACTTTTCCCTCCTAATCTCGCCCTCACAGAAGCTGCGTCCTCTCTCTACACTAATCAGAGCAGTGTGACGTGCGGCGCTACGTGACTCCATCTTAAATAGAGGCTGGGTCACATGCTGCACTTGGCCAATCACAGCCATGCCATTAGTAGGCATGGCTGTGATGGGCTCTTAGGGCAAGAAGTAAAATGCTAGCTGATTGGCTGCTGTGCAGCCCTTCAGAAAGCGGGAAGTAATCGCCGAACAACGAACCCAAACTTTTTTGAAAATGTCCGGGTTCGGGTCCGTGTCCCGGACACCCCAAAATTCCCGAACTATGCTCGAACTGTTCGCTCAACACTATTCATGAGGAGACACGAAGTACAGAGAGGAGGGTGGGTGTGAATGATGAGTAGCAGCACCTGTATGCAATCTTCATTACCACAGCCCCACATTACTGCAGTCTGTCCTTCCATCCTCTCTATACTTCATGTATACTTATGAACTCCATTGCTACAGAGATTCAGCTAAAGTTCTTATCTCCTATATTCAGAATAATTATCTCTGACAAGCAGAGAGGAGAATGAGGCAGCTCTTTAGCTCTGTGTTCTGAAGTAACTTGTCCTGTTGTGTGATTATGACAGGTTTTGTGTGTTCTAATAGGACTGCAACCATTTTATTTCTCATTGTCATTTCTCCCTTGATAAAACGAGCCATTATAACTATGGATAAGCGAACCCGTGGAAGTTAACTTCAGGTCAAAGTTCGGGTTCGGGACCCGAACTTGACCCCGAACCTGGACCCCATTAAAGTCAATGGGCACCCGGACTTCACTTTATTATTTTCTGTTATATCATGGTTATAACGGAAAATAATAGCATTCCTAAGACAGAATGCTAAATAAAATGGCCATCGAGGGGCTAAAAATAATTTAAAAAAAACTAATCTCATCCACTTGATCGTGCAGCCGGTATCCTTTTCTTTCTTTTTTTCTGCAGGACCTGCATAAAATGAAGATAGAAGGAACTGCGGTGACGTCACCATGCTCACCACGTGGTGAGCGCGGTGTCATTATTGCAGGTCCATTTTCAGGTCCTACAAAAAGAAGAGGATACCGGGTACGCAATCAAGTGGATGTGGTGAATTTTTTTTTATATTATTAACCCCTCAATTGCCATTTAGCATTCTGTCTTAAGAATGCTATTATTTTCTGTTATAACCATGTTACAATTGAAAATAATAATAAAATCACCCGAACACTGAACCAGAACCCAAACTTCAGTGAAAAAGTCTGGGTTCGGGTCCGGGTACCCGAATTCGCAAAGTTTGGTACGAATCTGAACTTTCAGTTTGGGCTCGCTCAACCCTAATTATTACTAATGAAAGGTATTTGGGAGTACATTTATTATAAAGTAACATTGAAGTATTTTTATTTTCTTAATTCCTGGAGAACACCTTTAAGATTAATAATCCAATAACGGCAGCATCATTTAAAATCTTTCCAGGGGAAATAGAAAGCACAAGCGGCACTCACCACCTTAAATGTCCATCCTTTATTCGTTCCCTCAGCGGAACATCAATAAATAGCAGGCTACGAGGCGGACACGTCAAGTGTACGGCTGAAAAGCGGCGACGGCCGATTCGCGCTTTCTCAGCGCTTCGTCAGGCCACTATGCAGTTTGAGCACGCCAGGAGCACATTTAAGGCGTCACCACTCAGCGTTGCCACAACAACAGCAGGACGCTGAAATACAACTTCTAAAAACAGCTCATAGCAATGAAGATAATGCAAGTTCCTGTACCGAGCATATTATGATCCAGTACAAGGTAAATTTAGGGTATACAAAGAGCAACATATAGAAATCAGAAATACAGCAAATACAGGAAAGTCCTATATGCGGTTCACACATCTGGTCAAGGAGAGAAAATGGCAATTCCGATGTTACCTCACTGTAACGACGGAATTAGAAAAAGCTAAAAAGTTATTGAAAGCAAGGCTAACTGATGCACAGGATATGGGTTTTGAAAAAAAATGAAGGGTTACACAAATGGAGGTCAAGGAGCGTAAACGAGATACATTTTTACGTGATAAACATGACTATGAGTCGGATAAAGTTTTTGATTGGAACACAATAAAGAAGTCTCGTCCCAAACGCATACAGAAGCGCATGTGCAATGATTACTGGACCACGAATTCCGATTCTAGTGTCTCTGAAAATGGGGCAGTGGATGTACCGCAGAATAATCTCCTTTAGGAGGAGGATCTGACGAGGCCGGGGAGGAAAAAAAATAAAAACCAAGGGAGGTCAGGAAATCGATACGCAAGAGAAGACAAGTTTCTTGGAAACAATAGTCAACAATGATAAACTTAGCGGCGGTTTGAATACGTCGAATGTCGTCATCAATCTTACCCGACTATCAATTCTCTCCAGGCTGTATCTCAGTCCTCAACAAAGGACTGGACTTCAGCCTTGTTGAGCAATTTAGTCTGGCAGATCTCGAGATCGATTTGTATAAGAGTGTATGGAAGCTCTTCTTAAAAAAAGATGTTTGTGGACTCCCCAGCCACGACAAGAACTTTATTACCTGGGGAGATGCCCGCTCATATTACCTGTGCAGACTTTCACATGATGCACTGTTTTGATGAAGAAGAGATACAGTGTATTCATTTTTTGATGGAGGCTAAATGTGATGAATCTGGTAGTGTTCGACCAGATATGCCCATTCTTCAGGGTGGCGTCAGATCTACGTTTCTTCCCCCTATGCCCGCCGGTTCGGCCATCGACTTATTTTATAAAAGGGTGTTGAGGGACATTCGTGTGCTGGTGTATCCAGCAACACCCCTCAACATCAATAGGGACGAGCAGGTTGCACTACGATGGTTAAGTGGTTTAGACTATGTCGTGATCAAACTGGCGGACAAGGGGGGAAATGTGGTATAGGGAAGAGGCAATGAAGCAGTTAGGGGATGCTAACACATATGAGAGGTTGAGTAGCGATCCTGTATCATCCTCAACCTAGCAATTTTTTGCCTAAAGGTATCTTTGATAAGCTGATTCCCAAGTGTCCTATTAACCCTGTTTGGTACTTTGTTCCCAAAATTCATGTCGCCAACCCGCCCCCCAGGTCGCCCCATTGTGGCTGGGGTCGAGTCGGCTACTGAACCTCTATCTAAGTACCTTGATTGTCTCTTAAGGCCCCTCCTTTTGGGCACCGTGACGTATCTTAGGTTTCGAGTGGCATGAGGAATATCGTCTGATGTCCTGTCGGAATAATAATAATTCAATTAAGAATTATTAATTATGGTCATAAAAATAATTACCCATACATTTTTCATAACTTCGTGAAATCATGACCTGGTGAATTGTAGATAACCCAATCGATACAATTCACATCTGAGTCCGACTATTTCCTCAGATAATAAGTTATTTTCATGTAAGATGACATTAATGCTAAAGATATAGTTTTGACATTAAATAATAATACGCAGGTATTATAAAAATATGCAGATTTATTGGTTACAAGGTTATAAATATAAATAAGTGAATAAACACAATGATATATGCCAATGAATATATACGACGTTGATATACAGCATTACAAGCTTAAAATAAGTAAATAAACACAATGTTATCATCGATATAAAGCAATATAAGTTTAGCAATACATGTGGAGAGAAGCAACTTGTCACATTATAACAAAGCTATTATTTGGTTAGGATATCAAAACAAGAAGTTAAATTATATACATCACTTCTGTTCAGGATGGATCCTGATACCTCATGATATCAGGATGGGCATGTCTAATCCTAGACACCAATATGGAATGCTAACTACATTCTGCCCCTCTCTAACCAACTACACCTCACATGGCTTCAGGAATGGGCAAATCCATCCAAGGATATAACTTAGAAGAGATAACTGTATTCTTCCACCCCATCCTGGACTATTTTCACATGTATGACTTGGTAAGACTATTAAGACACACAACAGAAATGGGAAGAACTTGGAACAAGTCTTTCCAGTGGGAATGTATCACCTAGCTGGGGAAGAATGCTACAATCAATATATTTATATATGTATATTTATATACAATCATTTAATACTTTGCTAGTTTATGAGTCTTGATTCTTCTGCAGGTAGAATGAAGCCTCACAATATCCTAAGACTTCATCTCAATATGTCTCTTACCAAGTCCTAGCAGGTATCATACTTCTGCTTCTAGGAAAGCTGGGTGGTCCATCATCGCATGTCTCACCATGACTTTCATATTGATAGACCCCTCTCTTTTGGGTGTTCTGGCTATGATGATGATCCTGATGCTCTATCCTGGAATGTTGGACTGTTCCTTGCTTGTTGCTTGTTGGAATTTCCCTTCTTCCAACAATAAATATCCCAATCCTTATCTTACATTACCTTCCCCCTGAATTAAGATCTTCCAATCATACGCTCATATGGTAATGATCCGATGAGATCATATTTACCCATAATGCGACTGTGGAGAATGGTGTCATGATATCCATCTGTCTCCTGATGGCACTGTTGTGCAAGCTATTAGTACCATACTATAAGGAGTTAACTATGGCACTCTTGTATTATATACATTTGACCCTCGCCATCGTAAATTATAGATAAGGATTAACGTGGACATTTTAAAATAACTAAAGACAGACTTCTAGGCGTCTCTCTGAATGTTTCTCACACTGTTGATCTATGGACCATAATGATATGTATGGGCCTTGTTCTCTTCAGACGGACATGTCTGGAGAATCCAGTATACTCCCAACAGATAAGACCACATCTGTGGCAATAACTTTTTTTTAAAAACAATGTTCTTTGTATTCAGTATTCAGTAAACTTTTACACAGACTAAACTCTGCGTTACCTCATATTGGCCTGTTTCAGCTATACAGCAAAACCTTGTAACTTTGGTTCAGTCTGTCTCTTAAAGACAATGAGCATCTATTTTGGACTATAATATGATTAGGTATCATATACACTCATGAAAATGCCCGACAGTCCTTAGATGTCGAAAGCCTTTATACACGAATACCGCACAATTCAGGTAAAAGTGCCATTAGGGAAGTCCTCAATCGCACTGATAAGGGGGCCATTTTTTGTAAGTTTATAGAGGAAGCTTTGGATCTAGTCCTCATCAATAATGTGTTTTAATTTGGCGCACAATGGTACTGCCAGGTGCAGGGTATGGTGGATAACCCCTTCCTTAGATTCTTCCATCTATTTTTGAGGTATGTGGATGATGTATTTCTGGTCTGGTTGGGTAGTGAGGAGGATTGCCGTGGTTTTGTACAGTATCTGAATGATGTGAATAAGATGAATATGAAGTTTACCCTAAATGTTGGTGGTGACAGCTTGGAGTTTTTGGACGTGAGAGTGGCGGTCCAAAAAGGCAGGTTAACCACCATGGGTTATCGTAAACTGACTGCTACAAACTCACTGCTTCACCGGACCAGTTTTCATCCTTCCACAGTGAAAAATGCGATTCCGTATGGACAATTCATACGATTCCGCAGAATAAATAATACAGATGAGGTTTTTTTGAACAATCGCACCAACTTAAGGAACGTTTGATTCAGAAGGGCTACCCACCGAGTGACGTAGAAGGCGCTATGAAAAAGGTGTTTTTATGTACCCGTGAACAATTACTCACGGAAAGATCACGTGATTGTCGTGACCATGAGAGATTCGTGTTCACGTTTACGTATAGTCCAGTGGCGGGCATCATAAAACAGGTCATTCAGAACAACTGGGACTTCCTTAAGGGGGAGGCAAGTTTACAGAATTTGGTCCAGGATAGACCACTGATAGCGTTTAGGAAGTGTAAAACTATTAAAGACAAGCTTGTGCATAGTGTGTTACCTCAGAAGAAATTAAAGAATTGGCTTAGTGACACTAAACCTACAGGCAATCATAGGTGTGGTAGATGCACGTTCTGCCCTCAAAATTCCCAGATTAAGCTATTACATATGGGTAATGTAATACACAAAGTACAGGACTTCATAACATGTCGCACTGCCTTTGTAGTGTATGTAATAATGTGTTGTTGCCGAGCCTTCTAAATCGGCAAAACGAAAAGACCTTTGTTTGAGCGCATCAGGGAACATATGAATTCGATAAGGATGGGCAAAGGTTGTACCCGTCTTATTGAACATGTGCAGAATAAACACAATGGTAATCCACCATGCTTATCATTTGCGGGCATCGAGGCGTAGCCTGCTATTTAATGATGTTCTGCTGATGGAACAAATAAAGGATGGACATTTAAGCTGGTGAGTGCCGCTTGTGCTTTCTATCTCCCCTGGAAAAATTTATATACGACTGTTCTTTGACAAGCGTTGCACCGAATGAGCCCAGTGGTGACTGAAGCCACATGTGAGACACGAATAACCGGTGTATAGCAGTGCCACCGTTTTCTTTTTCTCTCTCTCATTGTTTGGTCTTTTAAAATCTGGTCAATAACTCTCAAATTAAAACTAGGGATGAGCGAATTTCTAAAAAATTCGATTTGGCCAGTTCGCCGAATAAAAAAAAAAAAATTTGGTTCAATGCAAATTTATTTGTGGTGAATCACGTTAAACTGCTATTTCCTTGCTGCAGAGAGCCTTTATAGTGGTGTAGAACACTGTCCCATTGCAGTAACATGCATAGAAAGTCTGCTGTGGTAGTGAAACAATACTGTGAGTCAGTATGACATGCAGATGACAGGCATCGCTCTTAGAATCACTGCACACTTCACTTATTTGGGCAGTTACGGGGCCAAAACTGATGAAATAACTCAAGTGTGAACTCAGCCTTACAGGTCAATGTTAGTGTCAAGAAGAAGCACGCTCATTTTTCACCGTCCTCAGCTGATTTCACATAGTTGTGTACAGAACCTGTTCTATTAAATGCTTGTACAAAGGAGCCCCCCCCCCCCCCAACAGTGAAGAGGGTGTCAGTACTAGTAGTAAGTTTGTATTGACGTCACTGATTATTTTGCCCTTCCTCTGATCCTACAAGAGGAATAACCCACCAAAAAACGGTTCCTGTCTGTGGAGCATCCTCCTTCACTCGCTCAGCATTTCGTCAGTAATCCATCAGTAGTGCTAAAGCCCAAAAAAAACAGGAGTGGATGAGTGGATCCAAAACAGAGATTACACGTGAATGGAATATTTGCATGTCTTCTATGTTTTGTGACCACTCCTGCTTTTGGCTACCAAATCAAGCCAATTGTGATGCAAAATAGGCACAATGTCATGCAGGCCTTACAGCTGTTACATAGACAGGATCCATTGTGCGTCACATTTTTCCTTCCTTCTGACAGATCAAAAGAAGGGTCAATAAATGATGATGTCAGCCAGGCCGAAAGGCAAAATAGTTGGCCAATCATGGAGTGGGGAGGGTGGGAACAGCATGAGAAGTTCACAGAGTAACCCAATTACAGAGTCTTGAGGTTGCAGCAGTATCAGGAGGAGGCCACGGAGTGGCACAATGACAGTGTGGATGTGGCAGCAGCATCAGGAGGCCACAGAGTGGCACAATGTCAGAGTATGGAGGTGGCGGAAGCAGTAGCAACAGAAGCAGGCCACAGAGTGGCACAATGACAGTGTGGAGGTGGTAGCAGCAGCATCAGGAGGCCACAGAGTGGCACAATGACAGTGTGGAGGTGCTGGCATCAGCATCAGGAGAAGTGCACAGGGTGGCACAATGACAGTGTGGAGGTTGCGGCATCATCAGGAGGCCACAGAGTGGCACAATGACAGAGTGTGGAGGGGGAAGCAGCATCAGGAGGAGGCCACAGGGTATCTCAATGACAGTGTGGAGGTAGCAGCAGCAGCATAAGGAGGAGGCGACAGGGTGGCACAATGACAGTGTGTGGAGGTAGTAGTAGCAGCAGTATCAGGAGGAGACGACAGGGTGGCAGAATGACAGTGTGAAGGTGGCAGAAGCATCAGGAGGCCAGAGGGTGGCACAATGACAGAGTTTCGGAGGTGGCGGCAACATCAGCATCAGGCAGATGCCACAGGATGGCACAATGACAGTGTGGAGGTGGCAGCAGAAGCATCAGGCCACAAAGTGGCACAATGACAGAGTGTGGAGGTAGTGGTAACAGCAGCATCAGGAGGAGACCAAAGAGTGGCACACATACAGTATGGATGTGGTGGCAGCAGCAGCATCAGGAGGAGGAGGCCACAGGGTGGTAAAATGACAGTGTGGAGGTGTAAGCAGCAGCAACAGCATAAGGAGACCACAGAGTGGCAAAATGACAGAGTGTGGAGGTGGCATCAGAAGTAGCATCAGGAGGAGGCCGTAGGGTGGCACAATGACAGATGGCGGTGGCGGCATCATCATCAGGAGGAGGCCATAGGGTGGCACAATGAAAGTGTGGAGGTGGCAGCATAAGGAGACCACAGTGTGGCAAGGTGACATAGTGTGGAGGTGGCAGCAGCATCAGGAGACCACAGAGTGGCATGGTGACATAGTGTGGAGGTGGTAGCAGCATCAGGAGACCACAGAGTGGCAAGGTGACATAGTGTGGAGGTGGCAGCAGCATCAGGAGACCACAAAGTGGCAAAGTGACATAGTGTGGAGGTGGCAGCAGCATCAGGAGAACACAGAGTGACCCGTGACAGGTGGGTGGCAATAACAGTACCAGCTGGAGATGGTGGGTGAAAGAAGGTGCACTTGGCATCAGATGTATGGCATCATAGTAGCTGAGGCAGGTAGCCAGAAGAAGCCGATATCTTTTGTCAAAGTGTTGGTGTGGCACCATAGATGATCTAGTCTGATGCTTCAGGCATTGGTGGGTGGAAATCCTGGCTGATCAATGCCTGATACATCGTGACAAAGGTCAGTCTCTCCACATTTTGGGTGGACAGGCGAGTTCTTCTTGGGGTAACTATGGCCCCCACGGCACTAAACACACACTCTGATGCCACACTACTGGCCTGGCAGGACAGCTTTTCCAGGGAAAACTCTGCCAGTTGCAGCCACAAATCCAGTTTTCCTGCCCAGTAGTCCAGTGGATCGTCAATGTGGAGTGGCACGATGCTGTCCAAGTATGCAACCACCCTAGTTCAGGTCCTGCTCCAGGTCTAGCTACTGCCACTGCTGGGTAGTAGTTTCTTCGCTAGGCGGGTGAAGAAAGCTGCTCATCAGCGACTCTAGACTCAAGTTGCTGCTGATGGAGCTGGAACCGCTCCTTCCCACCCCCCGACACAGCGGCCATGGCAGAGAAACATGAGCGCAGATGGTCCCCCCAGTCAGACTTGCAAGTGAGCATGCATCGGGCCAGTTGTGCAAGTGACTCGGAGGGACTCCCTGCCTCCATCTCCACTGCATACCACCACAGGGTGTCTGGGTCCTCTGCCTCCTCTTCCTCATCGCCCTGTAGCTCCTCTGGCTGCTCCTGCTCCTTCTCTACTGTCACCTGTGTAGAAAAACCACCCATTTCGCTACACATTACTTGTGTTCCAATGTCCTCCTCCTCCAGTTCACCCCCACAGGGCTCATGTGGCCGTAAGATATAGGCGCCACGTCTCCAGTCGCCTGACCAGCCAGATTAACCAGTATCTGTTCCAGGACATAAAGCAGTGGAATGATGTTGTTCATCTCGTAGTCCTGGCGAATGACACATAACGTGGCCTCCTCAAAGGGCCTGAACAAACGGCAGGTGTCACACATGAACTTCCACTGGCTGACATCGAAGTTACACAGGGGAGTACTCCTGTCTGCTTGAAAGAAATCGTTTATGGTCTTTCTTTGTTCGTATAGTCAGTCCAACATAAGGAGGGTGGAATTCCAATGGGTGGAAACTTCGCAAATCAGCCTTTGTTGGGGATGGCATTCTGCTGCTGCAGAGGGTGTGCTTCATGGTGTACGATTGGCTGAAATACATGCAAAGTTTCCTGGCCATCTTTAGGATCTCTTGGAGATGGTAGGAAGACTTAAGGAACCACTTGACAACCACATTGAACACGTGTGCCATGCAGGGCATATGGCTCAGCCCTCTTTGATGCAGCGCCGACACCATGTCCTTCCTGTTGTCGGTCATCATGGTTCTGATTTTGATTTGTCGCGGAGAAAGCCAGGATTCAATTTCTTGATGAAAGACACGGAGCAGTTCCTCCCCTGTGTGACTCTGTTGTCCAGGCAAACAAGGTGCAGAACAGCGTGACAGCGCCGTGCCCTGCCCTGTACATGTGGTATGCTGGAGGGGCACTGTGAATTGTCCCTGCAGTGGAGGCTGAGGACACGGTGGAGGATGAGGAGGCAGAGGCAAACATTGTTGCAGGACCAACGGCGTGAGAACGCGGAAGTGGCATCACCTGGCCAAGTTGCTGGTGTGGCTGTGCAGGAACCACATTAACCCAGTGGGCCGTAAAGGACATGTATTTTCCCCTACCGTAGTTACAATTCCACACGTCGGCGCTGCCGTGCACTTTGGCAGTCACCGACAGGCTCAAGGACTGGCCCACCTTCTGTTTTACATATTTGTGCAGGGCTGGTACTGCCTTTTTGTCAAGGAAATGACAGCTTGGGACTCTCCACCTCTGCTCGACACAAGCCATCAGTTCTCCAAAAGGTGTAGAGTCCACCATTTGGAAAGGGAGGGACTGCAGCAACAGCAACTTGGACAGGAGAACATTCAGCTTCTGCGCCGTTGGATGAGTACACGCATACTGTTGTCTCTTGGCAATCGCTTCGATGATCAATTGCTGACGGAATGACTGTCGAGGAGTAGGAAGAGGAGCATCAGGACCAGAAGATGATGGGAAGGACATACAGCTCCCTTCGGCTAAGGTGGTTGAGCAGCGGTTGCTGCAGCAGGCTGGACCACCACATCGGAGCCACGGTTCTCCCAGGCCACTTTATGGTGACGCGGCATATGTTGACGCAAGGCCGTGGTGCCAACATAGCACCCTGGCTACGCTTCACCTTCTGCCTACAGATTCTACAAATGGCCATGTTCACCTCCTCCGGTGGCTTAACAAAAAACTGCCACACCACCGAGTAGGTGATTTTACCCCTCTCCGCACTGATTCACTGCTACCACTGCTGCTTCTGTGATCCCCTGCACCACTACTTTCCGGGTAGGTAGGCTCCTGCAAAACTGGTGGTCTACCCCAGGCAAGTTTAGCTCCCGACCTCCCACTGCTGCCACCCTACTGACTCCCGGCCACGCTAGCGAATTGCAATGCTAGCTACACGGCTGCCTCACGGGCAAGCTGCCGCCCTCCTCTCCCGATGATGATGAAGCCCCTAATTAACCCAAGTGTGATCAGCTACATCATGATCATTAAGTACCGTCTGCACGCCACTGATGTCCTCCTCAACTGTCTCTGGGTCAGGAGCCTGACCGCTTGCAACACCAGCTTCCACGCCACTCTCCTCATCACTTCTTGCCCACCTACCGGAGGAAGCGGGGGATGTCACCTCCACATCTTGGCTTGCCAGTAGCTGCTGACTGTCCTTTAGTAGCTCGTCCTTGCTGTATGATGGATCTGAGCCCACAGCATATAATACTTGTCTGGCTGAGGGAACAGAAAAGGACAGAGGCAGGTTGAGGACAGGTAAGGGCACAGGGCCTGCTTCCGGGCCATGCCAACTAAGGGTTGTGTATGACGAACCCACCGACTGGGGCTGGGGGTGTCTGATATCACTTGGGACAAAGTGGATAACCTAGTCAACCATTCAAGAGCCACTGGGTTGCTGGTCAAGACACGACTGCTAGATGACACAGGGAGCTAAGGCCTCTTGCTGCAACTCCTGCTGCCACACCCCCTTACTCTGCTGTGACCTATGCCTGTTCCAGAAACATTTAGTCCTCTGCCACTCCCCTGTGCAGGACCTGGCCCTTCTCTGTCTGACATAATGTTAGATCAAATAAATAAATAAAAAGGAAATTAAAACACCCCAAAAAAGTCTTTAATTTCCTCACTTCACCACACAACTGCTAATAAGCCCCCCCCTACTAATACACGCCAAAGAGGGCATTAGAACATATAACTGCACTGCTAAACGGCAAATAGGCCCTTATTTTTTCCCACTTATTCATGCCACAAAAGGATTAAGAACATATAGCTGCACCTCTGAACGGCCAATATATTTTGTTTTGCCACTAATACACACCAAAAAAGGGCTTTAGAACATATAACTGCACTGCTGACTGGCAGATAGGCCCTCACCTCACCACACAACGGCAAATACTTTTTTTGTGCCACTAATACACGCCACAAAAGGCTTTAGAACATATAACTACAGCGTTGAACTACACCGTTGAACGGCAAATAATAATTATCGTTGTTGCCATTAATACACGCCAAAAAGGGCTTTAGAACATTTAACTGCACCGCTGAACGGCAAATAGACCCTTATTTTTTCCACTTATACATGACACAAAAGGCTTTAGAACATATAACTGCACCGCTGAACAGCAAATAATATATATTTTTTGCTACTAATACACGCCAAAAAGGACTTTAGAACATATAACTGTTCCGATGAACGGCAAATGATCTATATTTTTTTGCCACTAATAAATGCCAAAAAGGGCTTCAGAAAATATAACTGCACCGCTGAACGGCAAATATATATTTTTTGCCACTAATACACGCCAAAAAGGGCTTTAGAACATATAACTGCACCACTGAACGGCAAATACTATATGTTTTTTTTCTACTAATCCATGTCAAAAAGGGCTATAATTTTAGCACTTCACCACACAACGGCTAATAAGCCCTTTTTTCCCACTAATACAAACCAAAAAATGCTTTAGAACATATAACTGCACCTTACAAGGGCAATTAAGATGTAGAAATATTTCCTTGTAATAAACCCTGTTAATGGCTGTATCAAACAGCACTTGCACCCCAATAACTAGAACGGTTTGCTGGCATTACAGAGCTGTATAATGGGAATTTGGATCCCCAGTCAGTGCAGCAAGGTGTAACGGGATTGTTGCTATTACCCAGGCTGTAAACTCCCCTACTGAACCCTGTTCCCCTGTTCTGCTTCAATAATGTGGAATGATTCCTCCCTATCCTTTCCCTGACCTTCTATACAGCAAAATAAAAGTTTTAAAGTTTTTTATATAGCTGTCCCTAGCGCCTGCTGACGTCTCTCTCTGCACTAGGTACACTGGAAAATGGCTGAATCCAAGATGGCTGAGGCTATTTATAGGGCTGTGACATCACAGGGCTGGCTGGCTGTTGATTGGCTGCATGCATGGCATTGTGGGTGATCCATCGGTCCCAGATTTCCTTGCTCCATGTCCTAACATGTGCAGCAGCTATTTTCTTCATGCTAACACGAAGCAT
Source organism: Bufotes viridis (assembly GCA_033119425.1). Classification (NCBI taxonomy): domain Eukaryota; kingdom Metazoa; phylum Chordata; class Amphibia; order Anura; family Bufonidae; genus Bufotes; species Bufotes viridis. Next base: position 464,280,379 of record CM065592.1, on the reverse strand, counting down.
GAAGAAATTTGGATTCGGTGGGAATCACATTTTTCCTAAAATTCGGATCGAATTCCACTTTGTCAACTTCAATTCGCTCATCTCTAATAAAAACTTTTTATTTTACTAATTTTTTAAATTCCTTATATTTAGGTCAAAATGTAAAAGATTCTAACTTATTAACACTGAAAACATTAATCAGAACTTCCCATTTTTTAAACACTTCAATACCAGTCGATTTTCCATTTTTGCATTTTCATTTTTCACTCCTGCCCTTCCCAGAACCATGATTTTTTTTTTATTCAGTTCATATAGCCATATGAGGGCTTGCTTTTTGCACCTGTTAATATTGCATATAATATAGTGGAAAGCTTAAAAAAATTCTAAAAAACACTATTGTTTTATGTGTTTTGTTTTTTTATAGTGTTCCCTGTGCGGTAAAACTGACATGTTACCTTCATTCTATGGGTCAGTACAATTAAAAACCATATTTATACAGTCTTTCTTGTGTTTTAATACTGTATTTTTTTTTTTTTAACTTTGAAAAAAAGAATATGTTTCTTTTGACGCCATATTCTGATCCTCACAAGTCAATCATTAGATTTTATTGATACCATTTTGGGGTGTCTATAACTTTCTGATCACTTTTTATACATATTTGTTGGGTACTTTGAAGCAAAAAAATGTCGATCCAGCAATTTTGATTTTTTTCCGTTACGCCATACGTCGCATGGGTTAAATATTTTTATATTTTAACAATACAGCATTTTTAGACACAACAATGTCCATTATGTTTATTTTCTGATTGCTTATTTATCTTTATTCTGGGGAAAGTGGGGCGAATTGAATTTTTATACATTTTTAAATCCTAAACCTAAATTTTAAAACCTTTTAAAAAATAAAAAGTAAAGTTTTTAAGTCGCCCTAAGTGACTATAAGAAGCAATCATTAAATTGCTTCTGCAATACATTGCATTGAATTGGTAAAGCAATTCAATGCTCTATTGCTATGTTCTTATGGAGCTATGCCACCTATATTCTCATAGAGACACATGTAGGGCTCCATAGGAACTACAACTCTTAAAGCCCTGTTTTCTTCAGCGAGACCAGGGCAGCTGGTCCAGCCTGGGGTTTTTCATCTCTCAGATTAGGGGTTAAATGTCTGCAATTGACGTTATCATATCACTGATTGCAGACATTAAACCCGGGTGTCTGCTGTGTTAAATAGCAGTCATCCGGCAACTACAGTTGTGTTCAAAATTATTCAACCCCCACTGAAATTGAGTGTTTTGGCCAGTTTGACATTGATTTTGATCATTTCAGTCATCTTGTTTACAATTAAATCAAAGAGGCACTTGTAAGTCAGACAAATATAACATAACATTTATAATGAAATAACCACAAATGTCTTTTCTGTGCTCACATCATTATCAGTTTTATTCAACCCCCAAGTGACATTCAATCTTAGTACTTAGTACAACATCCTTTTCCAGTTATAACAGCTTTTAAACGTGAAGAATAGCTTGACACAAGTGTCTTGCAGCGATCTACGGGTATCTTCGCCCATTCTTCATGGGCAAAAGCCTCCAGTTTAGTCACATTCTTAGGCTTGTGCGCTGTAACTGCTTTCTTTAAGTCCCACCAGAGGTTCTCAATCAGATGTAAGTCTGGTGACTGCGATGGCCACTTCAAAATGATCCAGCCTTTAATCTGCAACCATGCTCTAGTGGACTTGGAGGTATGCTTGGGATCATTGTCCTGTTGAAAGGTCCAACGTCTCCCAAGCCTCAGGTTTGTGACAGACTGCATCACATTTTCATCCAATATCTCCTGGTACTGAAGAGAATTCATGGTACCTTGCACACGCTGAAGCTTCCCTGTACCTGTAGAAGCAAAACAGCCCCAAAGCATGATTGACCCCCCACCATGCTTCACAGTAGGCAAGGTGTTCTTTTCTTCATAGGCCTTGTTCTTCCTCCTCCAAACATAGCGTTGATCCATGGGCCCAAACAGTTCTAATTTTGTTTCATCAGTCCACAGAACACTATCCCAAAACTTTTTGTGGTTTGTCCACATGACTTTTGGCATACTGCAGTCGACTCTTCTTATTCTTTGGAGACAGCAAGGGGTGCGCCTGGGAGTTCTGGCATGGAGGCCTTCATTACGCAGTGTGCGCCTTATTGTCTGAGCTGAAACTTCAGTACCCGCATCTGACAAATCTTTTTCAGTTCCTCAGCAGTCACACGGGGACTTTTCTCCACTTTGCGCTTCAGGTAGCGCACAGCAGTCGAAGTCAGCATCTTCTTTCTGCCACGACCAGGTAGTGTTTCAACAGTTTCCTTTGCCTTGAATTTGCGAATGATGCTTCCTATGGTGTCTCTTGGTATGTTTAACATCTTTGCAATCTTCTTATAGCCATTGCCCTTCCTGTGAAGAGAAATCACCTCTTCTCTTGTCTTCCTGGACCATTCTCTTGACTTCACCATGTTTGTAAACACACCAGTAAATGTCTAGAAGGAGCTGAGTATCACAGTCATTTTACATCTGCCTAATTGGTGCTTATTATGCTTGATTGCTGCTCCTTGACATCCACAGGTGTTTTCAATACCTGATCGAAAACACTTGAATGAACCTCTGTTCTAAGAGTG
>CM065592.1:464192596-464277253 GCA_033119425.1 Bufotes viridis | reverse complement strand
AGGCACAAAGAAGGGTATTTTATATGGAGGGCTCTGCTTAGGAGCATTTTATACTGGGACACATTATGGTGGATACTATGGAGAAGGGAAGAGAGAGGAGTACTATGGGCTCATCTATGGGGGCACTAAGAAGGGGTATTTTATACTTGCAAAGTATGGGGACACTGAGGGCATCTACTGGGAATCTATATAGGGGCATTTTATTCTGGTTCATTATGGGGGCACTGGGAGGAAGGGGGCACTATGGGGAATTTACTGGGGGCACTATATAGGGTATTTTATACTGGCACATTATGGGGGCACTATGGGGACATTAGCCCAACTGGAGGCATTAAAAGGGGGTATTTTTTGCACTGGCACATTATAAGGAGAATTATTACTACTGGGGGGAATTATGATGGGCTTTATTACAACTGGGGGTCTATGGGGAACATGATTACAAATATGGGCACTATGGGAGCATTATTACTTCTGGGGCACAGTGGAGACATGTTGGGGGCACTGTAGGAGCACTATTACTACCATGTGTGCTCTAGCAGAGAATTATTACTATTGGCGGGACATTTGGTAGCACTATTACTGTGGGGGCACCTTGGCACAGTATCAGCTTGCCACAATTATTTTTGGGGGACATTATGTTTATACTATTAGTGTCAGGGGCACTATTTGCTGGGAACAGTTATTTTAGGGCACTGTGTGCCAATAATTATTGAAGAGGGCATTATCTGTGTAGTACTAGTATTATCAGGGGGTTTATCGGTTTCTGAAGTATAATATTGGGAAGCACAGTGGCACAGTATTGGGGGTGGTAGCATGATTTGTTTAGAAGATGGGACAATGATGTAAAAGTAGTAAACTGAGATTTACTACAGAAAAATGTTGGTCTGGTATGAAGATCTGAAAGGAGAAGATGAGGAAAGAGAATATCTACATCAAAGAAGACGTCACTGGATGTAGGAGGTAAGTGGGGCTGTATTACCCTGTATGTTCTGTAGTCATGGGGGGGTGGATATAGAATATGGCCCACACTGTAGCAGCCTGGCCCCAGACTTCAGGTCACACTGTGCGTGTTCTGAATTCTGGGAGCTCACACCAATGTACTACATTATCTGTACTCAGAGAGTTATCACTGTGTTATCTGTGGTGTTACGTATGACTGCAAGTGATATCTCCTACATTATTTGTAAAAAAAAAGGGGGCGTGGCCACAGGTTGGGGGGGCGCAATACTTGGCTTACCCCGGGTGCTGTCAACCCATGCTACGCCACTGCTGCTGGCCACTGCCCACAAATTCAATGATATCATCATAAAAATTTTTGCCTCTGCTCCGGCGGCTCCGTGTCCCGATCCTATTTTTCACTATGTGAGCGGCATGGGTCGTATAGTGAAGGACTTACTTGCTTGCTTCTCCTCCCAACCTCCCCAGCCCTTTGCATATACTGCGCACCGTGACGTCATGCGGAGGCACTGCAACTAGTATTGAGCGAGCATGCTCAGCCGAACACCTGTTCAGCTCGAGCATTGCGATGCTCGGCACTCGGGGGTGATGCTAGAGTCTCCTCCCCTACTAGATATCTCAGGTAGTCAACTGTCTGTCCAAGCAGCAAAGCATGAGGTGAACCACATTCTTTGTATCTGAATAACATTCTGAAGAAAATGTCTCAGCCTTTTTACATAATATCTATTTTTATGGACCATGCTGGTAAATCCTGGCTATCTCCTGTATTTAATTATATATGTACAGCTGGTATAAGTTAGACATCTTCTTGTACATAGTGATATGGACAGCTAATAGCTTCTCAGAAAAAAGGCAGTATATACATTACTCCCAAGGAACACCTCTAGTGGCCACTCAACAGATGGCCACTAGAGGTGCTTCCTAGTCCAGTGTTGCACAATGTGCAAGACTGGCATTCATGCTAAACACTCCTCATAGAAATGCATTGATTCAAAGCATCTCTATGAAGCCACTCATGCGCAATAACCTCCCAATGCTTCCCTATAAGAAAGCAGTGGGTTGGCTATGATATACTCACACACTGCACATTCCTGTGCATTGTATTGATGAGGTTGTGTGTGTTGTGGTGGAGGACGTGATTGCATGGTAGGGTGTGGGAAGGCGGGATCCAGGGGACCCAAGTAAATTCTTGCCCAGGATCCAATCAATATTAACCTCTCAAGGACATAGGGCGTATGGGTACGCCCTAATGTCCGAGTCCTTAAGGACACAGGGCATACCCATACGCTCTAAATTAAATCGGGTGTAAAAAAAAAGTGCTAGAAACATGGTTCCTGTTGCGATCTTGCAGCAGGAACCATGTTCATATGCCGAGGGGGGTCCTGTGACCCCCCCGTATCGGCGATCGCTGCAAACCGCAGGTCAATTCAGACCTGCAGTTTGCAGCGCCTTGCGATATATCTGATCCCTGCGGTCTATGACGGCAGGGATCAGAAACGTTGAAAATGCTGGCAAATGTTTTTTTTTATTCCTGTAACCTCCCCCCCCCCATGCCCTCAATGTGATGGGCGGTGCGGGGAGGGGGGAGGCTTGTGGGCGGTGCGGTGGGTGGTGCCTCAGGCGGTGAGGGGGGAGGGCGTGCTATCCTCTGCCCGCCCCCCGCTCAATTTCAGGATGGCCGAGCTTGGCAAGCAGAGTGTCAGCAGATTGCTGATACTCTGCTTGTAACGGCTGACATCCGTGCAGGCACGGATGTCAGCCTTTTAACCCCTTCCATGCCGCGGTCGGTAGGGACCGCTGTATGGAAGTGGTAAAGAGGGAGGGAGCTGCTGTGGGGGGCTGCTGTGCCTGGTGCAGCCCCCCTAGCTCCAGTCCCCAGCTTCCCTCCATCCCCATCCTTCGCTGCTCTGTTATAGCAGCGGAGGAGGGTAACCATGGCAACAGGACGCCTTCAAAGGCGTCCTGCTTGCGATGGTGACAGAACTCTGATCAGACTCTTGCTAAAGGCAAAAGTCTGATCAGACTAAGTGTCAAGTAAAAAATACAGTACAGTACATTATATAATGTACTGTATTATACAGACACCAGATACACTGGATCTTCAAGAACCAAGTGGGTCTGGTTAAAAAAAAAATGAAAAAAGGTAAAAACAAAAAACACATTTATCACTAATAAAAAAAATAAAAATACACTACACATGTTATATGTCACGGCGTCCGTAACGTCCTGATCTATAAAATGGGTTTGTTACTGTCCCTGCACAGTGAACGTCATAAACACAAAACAAAAAAACTATGATAAAATTGAAATTTTGCCCACCTCACTTCCCAAAAAAGTTAATAAAAGTGATCAAAAAAGTTGTATCTACACCCAAATGGTACTAATAAAACTGTCACCTCGACCGTCACCTGATTGTGTAAAACCTAAATAAATAAATAAAAAGTAGACATATTAGGTATCGCCACATCCGTAAGAACATGAACTATAAAAATAACACATGACCTAACCCCTCAGGTGAACACCGCCAACAAAAAAAAGCCATTTTTTGTCACCTTACATCACAAAACGTCTAGTAGCAAGCGATCAAAAAGTCATATACACTCCAAAATAGTGCCTTTAAAACCATCACCTCATCCTGCAAAAAATGATACCCTACCTAAGAAAATCGCCCAAAAAATAAAAAAATTATGGCTCTTAGGCTATGCAGACACTAAAACATGATTTTTTTTGTTTCAAAAATTATATGATTGTGTAAAACCTAAATAAAATAATAAAAAGTAGACATATTAGTATCGCCGCGTCTGTAAGAACCTGAACTATAGAAATAACACATGAACTAACCCCTCAGGTGGACACCACAAAAAAATACTGTAGAAAGCAGTTTTTTGTTACCTAACATCACAAAAAGTGTGACAGCAAGCGATAAAAAAGTAATATGCACCCCAAAATAGTGCTATTAAAACAATCATCTCATCCCGCAAAAGACAATTCGACAAAAACTAAAAAAAAACTGACTTGCAGACTATGGAGATACTAAAATATTTTTTTGTTTGTTTAACAAAGGATATTATAGTGTAAAACCTAAATATTAGGTATTGGCATGTCCGTAAGAATCTGCTCTATAAAAATAACAAATGACCTAACCCCTCAGATGAACACAGTCACAAAAATAAAATAAAAACAGTCCCAAAACAGCTATTTTTCCCAAATTTTCCATTTTAATCATTTTTTTCTAGTAACAAAGCAAGGGTTAACAGTCAAACAAAAATCTATATTTATTGCCTTGATTCTGTAGTTTAGAGAAACACCCCATATGTGGTCATAAACTGCTGTATCGCCAAACGACAGGGCATAGAATGAAGAAAAAGCCACATGGTTTTTGGAAGGCAGATTTTGACGGACTGTTTTTTTGACACCATGTCCCATTTAAAGCTCCTCTGATGCTCCCCTAGAGTAGAAACTCCATAAAATTGACCCCATATAAGAAACTACACCTCTCAAGGTATTTAAAACTGATTTTACAAACTTTATTAACCCTTTAGGTGTTCCTCAAGAGTTTATGGCAAATGGAGATGAAATTTCAGAATTTCTATTTTTTATTACCTTGTCTCACAAAAATGAATTATAGAGCAACCAAAAATCATATGTACCCTAAAAATAATATCACCAAAACTGCCACCTTATCCAGTAGTTTCCAAAATGGGGTCACTTTTTTGGAGTTTCTACTCTAGGGGTGCATCAGGGGGGCTTGAAATGGGCCATGGTGTAAATAAACCAGTCCATCAAAATTTGCCTTCCAAAAACCATATGGCGTTCCCTTCATTCTATGCCCTGCCGTTTGGCGATTCAGCAGTTTACAACCACATATGGGGTGTTTCTGCAAACTACAGAATCAGGGCAATAAATATTGGGTTATGTTAACCCTTGCTTTGTTCCTGGAAAAAATGGATTCAAATGGAAAATTTGCCATAAAATCGAAATTCTCAAATTTTATGTCCATTTGCCATGAACTCTTGTGGAACACCTAAAGGGTTAATGATGTTTGTAAAATCAGTTTTGAATACCTTGAGGGGTGTAGTTTCTAGAATGGGGTCATTTTTGCGTGGTTTCTTTTATGTAAGCCTCACAAAGTGACTTCAGACCTGAACTGGTTCTTAAAAATTGGGTTTTTGAAATTTTCTGAAAATTTTCAAGATTTGGTTCTAAACTTCAAAGTCTTGTAACGTCCCCAAAAAATAAAATGGCATTCCCAAAATGATCCAACCATGAAGTAGATATTTGGTGAAAGTAAAGTAATAACTATTTTGGAGGTATTACTATGTATTATAGAAGTGGAGAAACTAAAACTTGAAAATTTTCAAATTTTTCAAAATTTTTGGTAAATTTAGTATTTTTTTATACAAAAAATTAACTTTTTTGACAAAATTTTACCAGTGTCATGAAGTACAATACGTGAAGAAAAAACAATCTCAGAATGGCCTGGATAAGTAAAAGCATTTTAAAGTTATCACCACATAAAGTGACACTGGTCAGATTTGCAAAAAATGGCCTGGTCCTTAAGGTGAAATAGGGCCGTGTCCTTAAAAGGTTAAAGACGGCCCTGCACACACACACACACTCCAATAATAATGGTATAAATAAAAACAACCATTTGTCCTGCAAAAAATGAGCTCCCACACAGCTCCAAAAACATAACTATAAAAAAGTTATGGGGTCAGAATATGGCGCTAAAAAGAAAAATTAATTTTTTGCAAGTTTTTCATTTTTTTCAGTAACACAAGAAAACAGGTCATTTTTACCACATCCTTAAAGGGGTTCTCCGGGCTTAACCTTTTTTTTGCTCTTTGAATCTAACCTGTGGAGGAAAGATTATTGCACATATACTTACCTTCCACAGTGCAGCCGTTCTTGAGATCTGCCTCCCGGTCACGTGGTCCCTCCAGATGGCTTTTCCCTGCTTCCGTCTGAAGACCGTCTTCTTCTCTTCCTGTCTTCTCTTCCTTTCTCCAGCAGGAGACGGATCGTCACAAGTGACGTCACCGCCTCGTGCTCGAGAAAGCTCCGCCCGGCCGTCTTCACAGCTCACTAGGCTGAATGCTAGTGAGCATGCGCAGTACCACTGTCTATATTGTACAGGCTTCTATGTAAAGCCTGTACTGACTCCTGCACAGCGCGATGTAAGCGCTGTGCAGGAGCAGGCTGGGACTCACCCACAGGGGAGGCGGGTGATTCCTCCGTGGTCCCCCAGTCTCCTGAACATGACTGCGGGGCCCAGCGTCCATGTCTGAGGGCAGACATCAGAGCCCATGTGCCGGTGAGAGAGCCTCCATGGGGGAAGAGGGGTTATAAGACGTCCGAGGAACACAGGTGCCGGGCTGAATTCCTGCTTAGTGCAGGAGCGCACGGCGTCATTGGTTGCTATGGCGCCGTGCGCTTCCTGCAACCGCTACTGTACACTAATACACTCCTATAGATCATACCAGTTTATTAGTGTACAGTAGCGGCTGAAGAGCACGGCAGTCATAGCAGCCAATGGCGCCGTGCGCTCCTGCACTAAGCAGGAGTCCAGCCCGGCATCTGTGTTCCTCGGGCGTCTGCATTGATCTTAGTGCGGGGCAGGCTGAGGCGGGAGCACAGGAAGCGGTGGAGGGAGGACAATCAGCCCATCATCCTCCTGCTAGCCACAACTGGTGGCCATTCCTGCACCGTGCTCCATCCGGGCATTCACCATTCCATAAGTTCTAGGTTCTGTTCCTTTTAAGAAAGCTGGGTGACAGCCTGTATACATCACAGAAAGCCAGGTGGCAGCTCCTAGGAGAGCTGTGTGGTATACAGGCTGTCACCCAGCTTTCCTGAGGAGAATATATCTCAGTATAGGAACATATAGAGAAGTCAAATGAGTTGGCCATTCAGGAGTCTTAGAAAGCCGGGTTGTAGCTCCTATGAGAACTAAGACTCCTGAATGGCTAAATCATTTGATGACTTCTCTATATGTTCCCGCACTGAGATATGTTCTCCTCAGGAGACCAGGAAAGCTGGGTGACAATCCATGAGAGAGCTGGAAGGCCCCCTCAGTATTCCTATACTGTATACTGTGGACGTCACTGTTATGGGGGCACTGTGGACGTCACTGTTATGGGGCACTGTGGACATCACTGTTATGGGGCACTGTGGAGGTCACTGTTATGGGGCACTGTGGAGGTCACTGTTATGGGGCACTGTGGACATCACTGTTATGGGGCACTGTGGACGTCACTGTTATGGGGGCGCTGTGGATGTCACTGTTATGGGGCACTGTGGACATCACTGTTATGGGGCACTGTGGACTTCACTTTTATGGGGCACTGTGGACATTACTGTTATGGGGCACTGTGGAGGTCACTGCTATGGGGCGCTGTGGATGTCACTGCTATGGGTCACTGTGGATGTCACTGTTATTGGGCACTATGGACGTCACTGTCATGGGGGCACTGTGGACGTCACTGTCATGGGGCACTGTGGACGTCACTGTCATGGGGCACTGTGGACGTCACTGTCATGGGGGCACTGTGGATGTCACTGTCATGGGGGCACTGTGGACATCACTGTTATGAGGGCACTGTGGACATCACTGTTATGGGGGCACTGTGGACATCACTGTTATGGGGCACTGTGGACATCAGTGTTATGGGGCACTGTGGACATCACTGTTATGGGGCACTGTGGACATCACTGTTATGGGGCACTGTGGAGGTCACTGCTATGGGGCACTGTGGAGGTCACTGCTATGGGGCACTGTGGAGGTCACTGTTATGGGGCACTGTGGAGGTCACTGTTATGGGGCACTGTGGACGTCACTGTTATGGGGCACTGTGGAGGTCACTGTTATGGGGCACTGTGGAGGTCACTGTTATGGGGCACTGTGGAGCGTCACTGTTATGGGGCGCTGTGGATGTCACTGTTATGGGGTGCTGTGGATGTCACTGTTATGGGGCGCTGTGGGCGTCACTGTTATGAGGCGCTGTGGGCGTCACTGTTATGGGGACACTGTGGACATCACTGTTATGGGGCACTGTGGACGTCACTGTTATGGGGCACTGTGGACGTCACTGTTATGGGGCACTGTGGACGTCACTGTTATGGGGCACTGTGGACGTCACTGTTATGGGGGCACTGTGGAGCGTCACTGTTATGGGGGCACTGTGGGCGTCACTGTTATGGGGCACTGTGGACGTCACTGTTATGGGGCACTGTGGACGTCACTGTTATGGGGCACTGTGGACGTCACTGTTATGGGGCACTGTGGACGTCACTGTTATGGGGCACTGTGGATGTCACTGTTATGGGGCACTGTGGATGTCACTGTTATGGGGCGCTGTGGATGTCACTGTTATGGGGGCGCTGTGGATGTCACTGTTATGGGGCGCTGTGGATGTCACTGTTATGGGGCATCTGTGGATGTCACTGTTATGGGGCGCTGTGGATGTCACTGTTATGGGGCACTGTGGATGTCACTGTTATGGGCGCTCAGTATAAGTGATAGGGCTCGTGCACAGAACCGTATCTGGTTTGCGGTCTGCAAGTCGCGGATCCACTAAATGAGGTTACTGTCCGTGTGCGATTCACATTTTTAACAGTCATTTTTATCTGTCGCAGAACTGACATACGGATATGGAAAGCACAGGGACGTCATCAGTGTGTTTTTATATCCGTATGTCAGTTCCAGTAAAAACAGAACATGTCCTATTCTGGTCCTCAAAATGAGCACCTCAAATCCATCGAACTCAATGGGACTGCAAAAAATGTGGATCGCAAAATGGATACGGTGGTGTGCATAAGGGATTAGATACACAGCTCAGCAGACAGGATCATACAAAATGGGATTAGATACACATTTTAGCAATGTCAGTGTTGGGATTTGATACACCGCTCTGCAGGCTGTATCACACAGGATAGGATTAGATACATATATGATTGGATACGCTTGCTGATTCAAGCTGTTTTTCACACTCTGGAGATGATGAGGGCAGTGCCTGTGGACAGTCAGTGATGGGATTTAGACACTGACTGAGAAGTAGATTCATGTCTGTGTGCAGAACGATGGACACAGGAGTTGTAATGGGTGTAGCTGCTGCAGACAGAGCAGTGTGGGGGCGTGGCCAGCCTGTGACTCATCTCTGTGCAGTGCAGCCAGGCTTGTGTATCAATAAAGTTATGTATTCAACAAAACAAGAAGGGGAGAAAGTAAACAGATCTGCCAGGATAATGCAATGTCTTCTAGGGGGGAAGGAAAGCTCAGATTTGAAAAACAGGTATTGGGGGCGTATGTATGCAGGGTGAGGGGTGTTAGGAGCACATAAAAAGAATTTTGATTTTAGGACCGGACAACCTCTTTAACTCATAAACTCAAAAATTGTGGCGGAATTGTGTTTTTTTCTGATTCCACTGCAGTTTTCTTCCAGCTTTCCACTATATTGTATGCAAAAGTAAGTGGTGCCATCAAAGCAACTTGTCCTGCAAAAAACAAGCCCTCAAATGGCTATGTGAATGGAAAAATAAGCTCTGGGAAGGGAGAAAAATCCTGAAGGGGTTAATGGCCAAGATTTCTGTATGTACATTAGAAGAATTAGGAGATAAATAGGAGTATGATTGCAGGATCAGAATAGGCAAGGTTGTTCGTAGTCTGTTACCATAGAGATACATAGGTCTACTTAAAGGGGTTCTCTGAGAAATAAGAAAAAAAAATTACAAAAAAATAAATAAATACTCAAATATTACTTTATTATAAATATATTCCCAAATACTTTTCATTAGTTATAATGGCTTGTTTTGTCTAGGGAGCACTCATCAGGGGAAATAAAATGGCCGTTGTCCTATTAGTACACACAAAACCTGTCCTAATCCTACAGGATGACAAGTTACTTCAGAAAACTGAGGTAAAGAGCTGCCTCATCCTCCTCTCTGCTCTACTTGTCAGGGATTATGATCCTGAATACAGCTAATAAGAACTTCGGATTAATCTCTGTAGGAATAGAGTTCATGAGGAGACATGAAGTACAGAGAGGAGGGTGGGGGTCAGGGGCGGACTGGGCCAAGGGGCAGGGGGGCAATTGCCCCCTGGGCCCCTCTGTTGCCTCTTAAAATGGCCCCCGTAGTGTCACCCAGGGCCGGCCTTTGGGGTGTGCATGTGCCTTGCTGCGGCCCTGGTGACAAGTGGGGGTGGCCAGCGGCAGGGCACAGGGAGATGAATGCTTCCATTGTGGAAGCGTTCATCTCCATAGTCAGCTGTATCACCGTCATCAGGACGGCGATACAGATGTCTGTGCTGCGGCAGAGGAGGGAGAGGCGTGTCCCCTCCCTGTTTCTCTGATAGGCTGCCAGCACTAGGCCGGAAGCCTATCAGAGGCTGGTGCAGGCGGTGCGATGATGTCATCGCGCCGCCGGAGCAGTACAGCGAGGGACACAGGCCGGAAGAGGCCTGCATCGCATCGCTGGAGGTAAGTATAAGTGTTTTCTTTTTGTTTGTTTGTTTTTTGTTTTTTTGGGGGCTACTGGCACATGATAAGGTAAGGGAGGGGAGGCTACTGGCACATGATAAGGTGGGGGAGGGAGACCACTGGCACATAAGGGGGGGCTACTGGCACATAAAGGGGATAACTGGCACATAAGGAGGGCTACTGGCACATAAGGGGGCTACTGACACATAAGGGGGTGGCTTCTGGCACATAAGGGGACTACTGGCACATAAGGAGGGCTACTGGCATATAAGGGAGCTACTGGCACATAAGAGGGGACAGCTACTGGCACATAAGGGGGACTACTGGCACATAAGGGGATTACTGGCACATAAGGGGATTACTGGCACATAAGGGGGCTACTGGCACATAAGGAATTACTGGCACATAAGGGGTTACTGGCACATAAGGGGCTACTGGCACATAAGGGGGCTACTGGCACATAAGGGGATAACTGGCACATAAGGAGCTACTGGCACATAAGGGGGGGCTATTGGCACATAAGGGGGGCTACTGGCACATAAGGAGGGCTACTGGCACATAAGGGGGGGCTACTGGCACATAAGGGGGACTACTGGCACATAAGGAGGGCTACTGGCACATAAGGGGGGATACTGGCACATAAGGGGGAACTGCTACTGGCACATAAGGGGGACGGCTACTGGCACATAAGGGGGGACTGCTACTGGCACATAAGGGGGGATTACTGGCACATAAGGGGGGGCTACTGGCAATGCTCCGCTCCGCAATGCTCAGCCTCCTGTGACAGATCAGGAGAGCGGAGGTGTGGGGGCGGAGATAGCTGTCAATGCTGTCAAAAGAGGCTGTGCTCTCCTCCGGCAGCTCCCCACCCAGCCTCTTGTGACAGCGAATCAGAAAGTAGAGGGGGGGCTCAGTGGGCCTCTGGGTGTTACTTGCACCCTGGGCCAAAAGTTGCCAGTCAGCCCCTGGTGGGGATAATGAGCAGCAGCACTTGATTGTAGTCTCCATCACCACAGTCTGTCCTGTCTGTCCTCTATGTACTTCATGTCTTCTCATGAATTCCATTCCTACAAAGATTCAGCTCAATTTCATATCAGCTGAATTCAGGATCATAATCCCTGACAAGCAGAGCAGAGAGGAGGATGAGGCAGCTCTTTAGCTGTGTCCTGCAGTAATATGTCCTGCTGTGTGATTGGGACAGCTTTTGTGTGTACTAATAGGATGGCAACCATTTTATTTCTCCTGATGATTGCTCCCCAGACTAAACAAGCCATTATTACTAATGAAAGGTATTTGAGAATATTTTTATAAGAAAGTAATATTTAAGTATTTTTATTTTCCTAATTTCCAAAGAACCTCTTTAAGTGCTGTATGCACAAAATCATTATTAATGCAGACATTTCACAGAGCTACTTAATTTAATTTAGATGCACTGGACTACAAGAAATCTGGAAATACACTTTAATATCCATTCTTGAATAGGAAAACATTACATGTTATATTTTGTATTCAAATGAAATTCAGAAGCTATTAATTATCAGAATTTTCACAAATGCAAGTGTTGAAGGGTGAGCTTACCCAAAAGAAGAAATTGAATAGAAACAACAGATATTTGACACAGACTGTGCCCCTGTCATCCTTCTCCTCATCCAGATCGTGCCCCATCACTGCAGGATCTAAAAATAAACAGTCAATAACTTACTAACCGCTCGGCTTTTCTGAGAAACGCTTCATGAAAAACATCTGAATTTAGTTTGCTATTATTAGGTCCAAAACTCTCTTTTTTTTAACCATATAGCTTTGTAGTTGTCTGTCTGATACAGCACTTCAAATCTACTGCATAGACATAGCATTAAAGGGGTTATCCAAAGCTGTAACCACCCCCCCAAACACACACACACACACACACAATACTTACCTGGTCCTTGTGTAGCGGTCTGGCGAGGAGGGAGAGACCGCAAAGCAGGATTCAAAAACGGTACAGCAGACAAGGAAGCTGAACAAATGCCGGTTTTTATTAAACAACAAAATATAATGGTTGGCACTTAAGATCAACAGTACTGGATTGCAGCTGCAGCACTTTACTTCAGAGCCTATCTTGATTTGTCCCATACATAGCCAGTTTCTCAGGACTCCATCAGTAGGGGCCCATGTCTCATCATTAGTCTCTCAACTTGGCTCCCGACATGACAGCCAGACTCACAGCTACCAGGGCACATACCACCTAGACGCAGGAACTTCCTGTCTCCTGCTCTCCTCTGAAAACCAACCTCAACTTCACTGCTTTACTCAAAGCCACCGCAACATCTGGTGTTTGGAAGAAGTCTTCACAGTCTATGTAACACAATATTGCAAATATCTGTGCAAAGAACAGTATTCTAGGGGCTGACCCCTACACTTGATCGCTTCACGGCCGCTGCTGCATCTCCCCTTCATGCACATCACTACATCTGACAACAGGGAGGGGGTGGAGCCAATAGCGAGCCGCAAAGGTCACCAGCTCCACTTGCATCACAGGTGACCAGCTCCCCTTGCGTCACGATGTAGAGATGCAACAACATCTGTGGAAGGATCCAGGAGGACACAGGTGCTGGGGATCAGGTAAATATTGCCTGCATGAGGGGCCTGGATGTTGTGTGTGTGTGTGTGGGGGGGATGGGGTTTACAGCTTTAGATAACCTTTTTAAAATATAAAATTCTCACTACCTGCAGTTACCAGTAGAAGGAGCTTAGACGCTTGTTGCCTGTTAAACACTCAATATATCAATAAAAAACCTGTATATAATAAGCTCCTTCACTCCCTCTACTGGTGACTGGAGAAGCCAGAATTTCATTATTTAATGGAGTTGTCCAGACATTTGTTTGTTTAAAAGAGACTGTCCATGGTGTAAAATAATAATATAATCTAAAATAATAATATGACAATACTCATCTTGCCAAACCTTGCAGCTCCAAGGAAGCAGGAGTTCGGTAGTAGACCATCTAAATTGAAGTGGTGGTAAGATGTGTATGTATTGACTGTGCCAAGAATGAACGATGAATTATTGTTGCTCAATTTGCAGTCCCAGATTTCAATGCAGAAAACTAATTCTAAACATACCTTGAGACACACCTTCTGTATTGTCTGTATAGTCAGTGCAGCATGTGTGCTTTGTGATATGAGTGTGTCATAAACTAATAGAGCCTTAAGGAAGAGATGGAGCACAGCCTCTGCCTCGAAGACCAGGAAGTAGCAAATAAGCTGCAGAGATACTCACCTAACTGCACTGCTACCATTCAGGCAGAGCCTTGGTCTTCATTGCTCTCTACTACAGCTAGTAATTAGCTAAGTGGGCATTTCGAGGCATTTCCTGTGTGTCTATATGTGAGCAAGACATAAAAAGTAGAAGGGATCTTGGCATTGTTGGAATGCCAGCAGTGGGGAATCAGTAGAGGAGAGTATCTCTTCTTTTATATTTTAAGTCACTCTGACCCCACTACAAACTATTTTTTATTAGCTGGAAACCCCCTTTGAAAACCACAGTCTCTACAGACTTTGTCCCAGTCTACACAGCAAAGCTGACAACTAAGCTGCAGAAAACAGAGTATAATCCTACTGTATTCTTCTTTCCTTGAATTCTTTCAAAAGCAAAAGCTAAAACTACTATTAATCTCGACTACAGTCTATAATAATTTATTAATCAGAGTTCCAAGAGTTAAATACATGTATCTTATTAATAATAGACTCAGTTTTGGCATTTTACCTAAAATTTGGTTCTAGAATGTAGCCTGATTGAAAAGAATTATCTAAAGAACATTTAAACTGATATATAATTCATCAGCCTGATCGATATATCCAAGAACTGATGCAAGATTCTCATGTTGTGAACCCATAGACCAAACAGAAGGTTATTTGAAGAAGAGATGTTCTACATTGTTATTTTAGTCTTTAAATCTCCAAACCTTCTCCATACGGTTAGGGGTACTCTTAAAAGCTGACCTATAGAACAATGACGCAATCTAAGAGCATGTGGGGTTTCTACGTTGCCCCGCCAACTTCCCAGAAAGAGGGCAAAGGGAGTGTTGGTAGTCAGATTTCAATGCAGGCCAATGGGCACAGTAAATTTTTCTTCTTTTATGCCAGTTTTCTGGTAAAGGGCATCTGTCAGCAGATCGCTCCTAAAGGCTGTCATGGCCCATAACAGGTAAGATTTAGCGTTAGGAGGATTTTATGTGGCTGTCATGGCCCATAACAGGTCAGATTTAGCGTTAGGACCACTTACGGGACAGCCTTGGCGTGGCGAGTGGCTTATTACCTTTTGATCAAAACGTACACTAATGTCCTCTTACAGCTTCTATCTTGGGCAGAGTTCTGGTTGCAGAGTGCTGTTGCATTTTTTTTTGTTTGTATGTATAATTGCCATAGCTACGTGCACCTGCATACAGGGATGTGCTTACTGACCCCCCCTTGTGTTTCTGTTTAGTATGTGTTGGAGGTGTGGCAACCTCCTTTTCAGTCGTGCACACCTGACTAGTTTGTCTGCCCTAGAGGCTGGTTTTAATCAGAGTAAGTATAAAGCTGACTGTGCATTCACAGTACCTGCTAGTAGCCATCTGGCTCCAGGAGGAGTGCACAGTGGGCTCAGCATGCATGTTGGTACCTGCATCCCTGGATCTAATGGAGGCTGTTACAGCACCAGAAAGGGTTAATAAGTATGGTTTATCCCAGCATGCATGTTGGTACCTGCATCCCTGGATCTAATGGAGGCTGTTACAGCACCAGAAAGGGTTAATAAGTATGGTTTATCCCAGCATGCATGCTGGGCCCACACTCCCACCTGGATTTTATGTGGCTGTCATGGCCCATAACAGGTAAGATTCAGTGTTAGGAGGATTTTATGTGGCTGTCATGGCCCATAACAGGTCAGATTTAGCGTTAGGACCACTCACAGGACAGCCTTGGCGTGGCGAGTGGCTTATTACCTTTTGATCAAAACGTACACTAATGTCCTCTTACAGCTTCTATCTTGGGCAGAGTTCTGGTTGCAGAGTGCTGTTGCTTTTTTTTTTTTTGTTTGCTCCTAAAGGCTCGTTTCGTTTGCACATGAAAACATAATTTTTCTCAGCAATGCGGGCACATTGATGCCTTCAGCTGCCAAGTGCATATGCAACAGGTCAGCCAGTTTCATAGGTAAAAATATGCTGCCCATAAAAGAAGACTAAAATCTATTGCAACTCGGAGCTACCACGGATTTCAGTCTAGGTACATGGATTGCTGGATGATAGCCTGTGCTTTGTCATTAATTAGGCACATCATCCAACAGTGTAGGGGATAACAAAGACCTGCGTAAAACTCCAGTCTATGATAAACACTGTTTTTTAAAAAATATCAAAGTTAGCTGCTCAATAGATACTCCATTGGAACTACAGTTAACAGAGAAGGCCACATACTGTATCAAAATGAAAATGGATGACTTACCCGACCTACAATCTACTATACCTCCTTTAACATATCTGTCTTTAGTTGGCCTTATTGGCTACCCTCTGTCACCTGATCTTAAGACAAAAGGTGAAATGCATCTGGAAACTATTTGAAAATAATAAGCAGTAGGGATCCTTCGATGCACAACCCTATATGCATCTGTGTCTAGGGGCAATACAGTACCATGTGGTTTTGCCACAAATCATTAGAAAAAAACATGACAAAACTGCAATGTAGAATAATCCTCAGATTCACGGATTCAGGATCTTTCTTTCTTGTGTCTTGATTTTCCTGTAGCTTCTGGATCTGAGAAAAGGTCACATAAGCACATTACAAAACCACATCACAAGACCTTATCACAGGTCCTGAGGTCAGAGGGATATGAAGACTCCAGACAGGGGGAAAAGTAACTGCCAAAGATCTGTGTGTGTTAGTACAGTACATGTATAGTGCCTTGACAAAATATTCATACCCCTTGAACTTTTACACATTTTTTCATGTCATACCCACAACCAAATGTATTTTATTAGGATTTTATGTGATAAACCAACCGAAAGTAGTAAGTATGTGTGAAGTGAAAAGAAAATTATTTTATGATAACATTTTTAATAAATAAAAATCTGGAAAGTGTGGCATGCATTTGTATTCACCCCCCAGTCAATACTTTGTAGGACCACCTTTCACTGCAATTACAGCTGCACGTCTTTTGGAGTATGTCACTACCTACAGGGTCAATTATTGTGTGAAAGCCTGGACCCACTGAAGGATCTTCTCGTACTCTGATGGGCCAGTTGCACTCCAGCAGCACAGTGTAATGATGTTGCAGCAAGCCCATGAGGACCCAGTGCAGAGGATGGGAGTGGTAGTAGGCCCTGATTAGGTGTTGTGTCATGGTGTATGCCCTCAGGCCGTTGCTCCCTGGGAAACCGTGCAGTGGAAACGCAGTTTGAAGCATCAGGCCAGAAGTTAATGTATTAGTGTGAAATATAAATTGTGGCACATTAAGCAGTAATAAAATAGAAATTGCATTTTCTGGTGCCACATAAGGAGGTATAGTGGCTAGTTGTGTGGCAATTTATCGGCACTTCAAGGCAACTGTGGATATAGGTGTCAACTGTGATACAGGCTGGGTATCCACTGTGATACAGGTGATGGGTGTCTGAGCCGTAGTCCGTCACATGCAGCAGTGTCTGTAAAGCTGTGATTTTGCTGGTCACTCTGCTGTTTTTTTACACCGTAGCTTCCTGTAAGCAGTGTTATGGATATTGATGATCTCTCTGGAATGATGGTCTCACAGGAGAATTGGATAGAGTCCCTGGGAGAAGGGGCTCTGCATGTGCTTCCTCTCCCTTTATCAACTGTGAGCAGCTCCCCTTGCTGTCTGAACAGGAAAACCCTCCTGGCAGGAAGTAGGGCCAGCTCCTACCAAGAGGGATGGAGCAGAGTGAGTAGCCCTGTTGCTGCCAACCATTGCCAACCATACCTTCTCTAGCTGGAATGAATGGCCAAAACATGAAAATACATAACATGAACTAATACATAATAAGCATTGGCAGTTACTCCCTTGCCTGGGGTACTGCAATGTGATCCTCCTTATGTACAACTATGGAGTCAAATGCACATATCTTATAAAAGGAAGTTCACTCATCCAGTCCATTTTTATCTTTTTGACCATTGCATCATTGCAATTGTATTAAATCTTTTCCTGTGTAATTATCTATATTTCTAATACACGGTGGAGAGAATAAAGCCTCTGTTGACCTGAATGTGCCATGTCTTCTGCAGCTAAATTACCTATTCTCACGCAGTGAAAGGAAACTCAAACACTCAGAAAGAAAATAACACATTCAATTCGGAGTTTCTTTTTTACTTAAATTACCACATCTGTGTGCGATTCCAATTCACCTCATAGTAAATTGCAATTTTAAGCAATTTTAATAAGTCATGAACTCAATAAGTGTTTTCTGGCTGGTGTAATACGTCTGAGCAGAGAGAGGCGGCCAATCTAAATGTTCGTTATGTGTTAAAGTATTTCCAATTTATTGGCTGAAAAGGAATTGGAAAGTCTTTTTTCTCCTCATATTTCTTCAGTTAATAAAAAAAGACACTGTTTTTAGGGTCTGCTAAAAGTATGGAAATTAGGAAGGGAACTTTGGGGCAAATTTGCCAATCTGCATACACTAGAATTCTCAAATAGAGACAGAAATTTGGCACACATATTGGGCATTAGTGATGAGCAGCAGGGGCATTATTCGAATTCGCGATGTTTAGCAAATATTCGTTAGAATATTCGTCATATATTCGCGAATATTTATATTTGAGATCATTTATTGATTGCGAAAAATCGGCAATCTAATATTTACGTATGCGAATATTCTAAAACACGAATATATAGTACTATAGAATATAGTTTTATATATTCGTTTTTTAAAATATTCGTCATTTTTTCCAATTTAATGTGAACAGTCATTGGCCCAAAAGCAACTTAAGCAGGGAGGAATCATGACTTCAGATGGAAAAAAATGATGAATATTCTAGAAAAACGAATATATAGCACTATATTCTATAGTGCTATGTATTTGTGTTTTAGAATATTTGCGTACGTGAATATTACATTGCCGATTTTTTGCATAACAAAAAATAAATTAAATAATGAAGAATATTCTAATTCACTACAGGCTATAATATTGCAGCCTTCTCACATTGGCCCACAAGCAATAAGCAGGTAGGTATACTAGGTAATGGGTTCAGATGAGAAAAAAAAACTAAGAAAAAACGAATATTCATATTTATGAATACATATCATTATATTCAAAATATTTGCGAATTCTTGAAGTGCCGATATTCGCGATAACAATTCGCAATTCGAATATTCGTGCTCAACACTATTGTGCATCCCCTTTGAGCTGGAGTCGAGTGGAGTCCACAACGAGGGTCAACAGTGCGGCCTATGGAGGAGCACTGGTTATATTTGTGTGTCACTTTTCTACAATGTCTAGAACAAAGAGTGTGTGACTAAATTCATAAATACGGTGTCCATATTAGGACATCGTCAGACGTCATCCCAAACTCCGTCAAGCATCAGGCAAAAATCCATCAGGTCTCCTCCCTCACATCAAACTTTGTGCGTCCGCATCCCAAACTGCCTCATGCTTCAGACAAAACGCTATGTTCCATCCCACGTCAGCCAAAACTGCTGTGCTTCATCACACAACACTCCATCCTCCCTCACACCTCAGGACAAACTCCTTCTTCCCTCAGTTGTCAAGACAAACGATGTCCTCTGTCAGACCTCAGTCCTCAGGACAAACTCCCTCATCCCTCAGCTGTCAAGCCAAGCGTGTCCTCCCTCAGCCCTCAGGAAAATCTCCCTCCTACCTCAGATGTCACACCACACGCTGTCAGACGCTCCTCCTTCATCCATAACTCCCTCAGGCAAAACTCCGTCAGTCGTCCTCTCAAAGAATGTGGCCCGCCCCTGTGCTCGCTCCCGTTCTTTCCCGCCCCACCTGTTGAGCTGGCGCTGACACTGTCCAATCAGCATTAGTACAGCTCAGAGACCCTGCTGCTGATTGGACAGTGGCAGGCAGTAGGCGTGTACATTTGTGTGCTGGTTAGTTTAGCTTGAACTGCGCCACCATTCCTAGTCACGCTGCCCAGGAGGAGAGTCACTTGGCTGATCTCTCCTCCTGGGCAGCGTGACTAGGAATGGTGGCGCAGTCTAGTTACACTAACCAGCACACAAATGCACACGCCACTACCTGCCACTGTCAATCAGCAGCAGGTTCTCTGAGCTGTACTAATGCTGATTGGACAGTGTCAGCGTCAGCTCAGCTGAGACGAGCGGCGGGCACGGAGGCCGGCAGACTTGGCGAGTGATGCGGATGAGCGGCGTGTGCTGCTGAGTAGGAGGGAGCCGAGCTGAGAACACGTTGCTTGCAGCTGAGGATAGGTCCTGAGGACTGAGGTCTGACTGAGACATCGTTTGTCTTGACAGCTGAGGAAGAAGGAGTTTGTCCCTAGAGTGTGAGGAGGATGGAGTGTTGTGTGATGAGCACAGCAGTTTTGGCTG
Organism: Bufotes viridis; assembly: GCA_033119425.1. Classification (NCBI taxonomy): domain Eukaryota; kingdom Metazoa; phylum Chordata; class Amphibia; order Anura; family Bufonidae; genus Bufotes; species Bufotes viridis. The sequence continues at coordinate 464,257,287 of CM065592.1, read as the reverse complement.
ACGTGGATGACTAGCTTTTGTCTGAAGCATGAGGCAGTTTAGAATGCGGACGCACAAAGTTTGATGTGAGAACTGATGGATTTTTGCCTGATGCTTGACGGAGTTTGGGATGACGTCTGACGATGTCCTAATATGGACACCGTACATAAAATGTCCCAGACTTTCAAGGCTTGTGCCAGTTTTTGGACCCAGTTAGAGATAATTTAGGAATCTAATAGACAGATCTGTTTAGGTTGATAATATCGATGAGTAAGCTGCCTATTCTATTTGTACTCAATGCTGCCAGTTCTCAAATTAAAGATATTAAGAAGCTGTTGTGCAAAGCTTTATAAATTTATTGTGCCAACGATTAAGTTGCCTATTATATTAATCTCCGTAGATAAAGAAAGGTATTAAGAAGCTTCTGGGCAGCTCTGTCTACGTTGATGACACCAATCATAAGTTGTCTATTCCCCTGTATCCACCTTAGTGACCAAGCAATTTTTTCAGTTTTTGATTGTCACATACCAAGAGCTAAAACTTGTTTATTTTTCAGGCAATGTGGCTATAGGAGGGCTTGTTTTTTGTGGGATAAATTGTAGTTTTTAATTGCACCATTTTAGAGTACATATAATCATTGACTAACTTTTATTAACTCTTTCTGAGTGAGGAATGGAGAAAAAAAGCAACACTGCCATTGCCTTTACGTTATAAATGTGACGTTCGCTTTTCGTCATAAATAACATCATAACTTCATTCTCTGGGTGAGTATAATTACAACGATACCAAATACATTTTATTTTTTAAAGTTTTACTATTTTTGCATGGTAAAAATCGATTTAAAAAATATGTTTTTGCATTGCCACCTCCTAAGACCCTTAACTCCTTAAGGACACATGACGTATGGGTACGTCATGTGTCCAGTCCCTAAAGATGGCGCCCGCTCCTGGCCGCTGCGGGCACCATCGCTGCGGGGGTCCGGCTGATTCCTTTAGCTGACCCCCGCAGCTGATGATCGCGGTCAGCAGCGCTGCCGACCGCGATCATTTAACCCTGCAGATGCCGTGATCAATCCTGATCACGGCATCTGCACGCTAAACCGAAAGTAAAACTTTCGGCAGCGCTCGGCTCCCTAGTGGTGATCGGGAGAATTGGAGCGCTGTAAGGGATAGCCTCAAGCCTTTCATTCAGCTTGAGGCTATCACTACTATTTCCTATGGAGCCCTTGTTAGCAATAGGGCTTCATAGGAAAGTAGTAAAATGCTCATAAACTCCAATACAAGTGTATTGGAGTTTATGATAAACAATCAGGTAACTGATTTATATAGGTCCCTATGGGATCTATATAAAAGTGTAAAAAAATAAAAAATTAAAAATAAAAAATTAATAAAAAACCTAAAAATTTAAATCACCCCCTTTCCCCAAAATTAAAATAAAATAATAAAAAATAAAAAAATACACATCATGGGTGTCGCAATGTGTGAAACGCCCATAGTATAAAAATATAAAAATATATTTCCCATACGGTAAACAGAAAAATGGAAAAAGCGCCCAAATGGCCGATTTGCCGTTTTTGGACGCTTCATTTCCTCAAAAAAATTAAATAAAAGCGATCAAAAAGTCCTACACACCCCATAATGGTATCAACTAAAAGTTAAGATCGCCCTGCAAAAATAAGCCCCCATACAACGCCATACACTTATATACAAATACGTTATAGCGGTCAAAACATGGCGACAAAAAAAATAAAAATTTTTTCCCACTTTTGAATTTTTTTCACTATCAAAACGCAAGAAAAGCCATATTGGGTATCGCCGGATTCGTACTGACCTGTAGAATAAAACTAAATGGTCAGTTTTATCGCAAATCAAACGTCGTAATTTAGAAACCCGTAAAACTGTGGTGAAATTGCTTTTTTTTTGCAATTTCACCCCATTTGGAATTTTTTTCCCGCTTCCCACTACACCGTATGCATTATTAAATGATGGCGTTGAAAAGTACAACTTGTCCCGCAAAAAATTAGCCCTCATATGGCCATGTGAACGGAAAATTAAAAAAGTTATGGCTCTTGGAAGGCATAGAGCGCAAAACGAAAACGCAAAAATGTAAAAACCCTGTGTCCTTAAGGGGTTAAGGCCTCTTTCACACGGGTATCATGTTTGACACCCGGATAAGAGGCGGGTGCGTTGCGGGAAAATACGCGATTTTTCCGCACGAGTGCAAAACGTTTTAATGCGTTTTGCACGCGCATGGGAAAAATCGGCATGTTTGGTACGCATACCCGAACCCGGACTTCATCACTGAAGTCCAGTTTCGGGTTGAGTATTCTGTAGATTTTATTATTTTCCCTTATAACATGGTTATAAGGGAAAATAATAGCATTCTCACTACAGAATGCTTAGTAAAATGTGGATTAAGGGTTTAAAAATAGAAAAAATTAACTCACCATATCCACTTGATCGCGTAGTTGCGATCTCTTCTTCATTCATTAGATGTCGGCTAAAGGACCTGTGATGAGGTCACTGAGCTCATCACATGGTCCAATCACATGGTCCATCACCATGGTGATGGGCCATGTGATTGGACCATGTGATGTGACGTCAGCACAGGACCTTTAGACGGCAGTAATGCTTGAAGAAGAGAGAAGAGATCGGCAACTACGCGATCAAGTGGATAAGGTGAGTTAATTTTTTTTATTTTTAACCCCTTAATCCATATTTTACTAAGCATTCTGTAGTGAGAAAATAATAAAGATCGGGTCCCATCTCTTAGCAACTTTGCGGCAAAATCGCACTGCATCCGCACTTGATTGCGGATGCTTGCGATTTTCCCGCAGCCCCATTCACTTCTATGGGGCCTGCATTGTGTGAAAAACGCACAATATAGAACATGCTGCGATTTTCACGCAACGCAGAAGTGATGCGTGAAAATCACCGCTTATATGCACAGCCCCATAGAAATGAATGGGTCCGGATTCAGTGCGGGTGCAATGCGCTCACGTCACGCATTGCACCCGCGCAGAAAACTCACCCATAACTGTTTTATGTTTTACTGAGCTGCATGAGGGCTTGATTTTTGTGGGACAACTTGGAGCTTTCATTGGTATTATTTTGGGTTACATAGGACTCTTAATTATGTTTTTTGGTGTATGAGGGTTGTTCAATAAGTTATCTACCCCAGCATGTTCTGTCAGTGTTAGGCCTCATTCACACATACATGGACCACGGTCTATCAAAACCTGGCCTGCCGTCCTGCTGAGTTCATGAGCGCACAGCGTCATTGATTGCTATGACGCCGTGCGCTCGTGACTGCCCGCAGCTGTACAGTAATACACTCGTATGATCTACAGGCTAGGTGTTCATGGACCGTGGTCCACTGTGTGAATGAGACCTTAGAGAGCTGAGCTTGTCTGTGCAGGTAGAGACATGTCTGGACATTCAACACACAGTAGCAGTTTAGTCTGATGAAAGCACTGGAAATTACAGGATGGCAAGTGCAGTACAGTGCAGATCTACAAAGGAAGTGAGGGATTTGGAGCTTCATTCTGTGATTAAATTCCTTACAAAGGAAGAAAAGAAGCCTAATAAAATCCATAAATGGATGACTGCTGAATATGGTAATGATGCACCTTCCTACTAACAAATTCAGGGCCAAGCAGTTTAAATAGGGGTAGGAAATCATAGGACAACCTATCGAAGCATCTTCAGAGGAAATGTGCCGTAAAGTGGCAGATTGTAGGGGTCAAAGTCAGTGTTATAGCTCATGAATTAGCAGTGGCATAGCTTAAGACTCATGGGCCTTGATGCAAGAATTCGGCTTGGGCCCTCCTTCCCTCAGTGCTTTGTGGCCAGGGGCAGGGAAGCACATAGCCTTCATGCTGCCTGAGGCAAACATTTTAAAGGCATCCCCCTCATGCCAAATTCTTGACCTAACCCCTTCCCTCCAGCCAGAGGTGTTACTTGACCAGCATGCACTTTCTATAATACTGGTGTCTTCTTATGCGGTACAAGGGTCCTTGGGCTCCCTCAGGTTCCTGGACCCAGTAGTTATTGCTACCTCTGCACTCCCTATAGCTTTGCCCCTGTGAATTCAGCATTTAAGTTGGCACAATTTCCAGTATCATCCATGATGTTTTGATGATGTCAAAGACCAGTTCTCACTGGGTGGCACGAATGTGGATGCCTGAGCAAAATACTTTTGCTGATCATGTTTTATCCTGAGACCAAACATGAGTTAATGCAATGGAAGCACAAGGGGTCACCAGCTCCAAAAATATATTGTGTGCAGCAGTCAGCTGGAAAGATCATGACAATAGATTTTTTGGGGTACAGAAGCCCTTTTTTACTAGAATTCAAGCTACACAATTACTGGAAACACCTATGCAGGTGTTTTACTGCTTCATGGCAGTGTGCCAGCTCACAAGTCTAGCAAATCACAAGCTGCTATCAGGGAATGCAGCTTTATAGAGGTTAACCACCCACCCTACAGTCAGGACCTGGCTCTCAGTGATTACTTTCTCTTTCAGAACCTGAAGAAAGTTATATGTGGGCAACAATTTCCTGATGATAATGCAGTCAAAGAGGTGCTAACAGGGTTACTGCAGCAGCAAGAAGTCTCCTAATATTCTGAGGGCATCCGATCACTGGAGTCAAAGTGAAATAAATGTGTTGAAGTCTAGGGTTCAATTGAAAAGTAGTAAGTTAAATTTTGTCAGAATATTTTGTTTTCATATTCAGGTAGATAACTTATTGAACACCTCTCGTATATGCAAAAAAACTGTAATTCTGTCAATTTCTATTTTTATGGTGTTCACACTACAGGTCAGAATGAATTTTTACATTGAAAAAATGATTTTTTAAATAAACTTTATTTTTAACCACTTAGTCCCACAAGGGAACTTTGACTTGTGATCCTTGGATCGCTTCCATAATACCCTGTATTATGGAATCTGTTAGCAATCTATTTGGTTGCACCCTTGGCATGGCCTAATAAAGCATGTTACAGCACACTATACCAGATGCCACCTTTCATTCTGTTCTCCTTGGCTAAGCCTATGCTCACTTCCCCATGGGTCAATACAGACGACTATCCTCAGGCTACCCCAGGCTATACAAAGCCTGATCCAATACTCTATTCTATGGGACACCACCCTTACCTACTGGGACTCCTACTTGTGCTTGGAATATTCCCACCCTCTGTGCAGCAACTGCAAGAGGCACCACACTCTGGGTCTGTGATGGCTAACCTCCGACACTCCAGCTGTGGTAAAACTATTATTCCCAAGATATATAATTGCCAGACTGTTCTCAGAAGTCTAGCGAAATTAGTGATGTCGCAAACATAAATTTTTCCATTCGCGAACGGCGAACGCGAACTTCCGTAAATGGCGAATTTTAAAACCCACAGGGACTCTTTCTGGCCACAATAGTGATGGAAAAGTTGTTTCAAGGAGACTAACAACTGGACTGTGGCATGCCGGAGGGGGGTCCATGGCAAAACTCCCATGGAAAATTACGTAGTTGACGCAGAGTTTGGTAAGTTGTAATCGCAATGTGATTAATACAGGTTATATTAATCGCATTGCGAATTCAACTTAGAGCTGGGTTCCTAATGGTTGTATTGCTAGAATATAACGAAGATAACGAATATAGCGCTATATTTTCAATCTTCGTTATATTCTAGCAATACAACAACCATTAGGAACTCAGATCTAAGTTTAATTTGCAATGCGATTAATATAACCTGCATTAATCGCATTGCGAATTCAACTTAGAGCTGAGTTCCTAATGGTTGTTGTATTGCTAGAATATACGTTATATTCTAGCAATACAACCATTAGGAACCCAGCTCTAAGTTGAATTCGAAATGCGATTAATACAGGTTATATTAATCACATTGCGATTACAACTACTAACACTGCAGCTTCAGAATGAATCTAAGATGGATGCCGTCCTTGCTTTTTGATAGGAGGTCGGAGGATCTGGGAGGGAGACTGATGTACTAGCCCTAAAAAGGGCTTTTTGGGGTGCTGTCAGGACGCTGTCCTTACAGCAGAGATCTGATGAGTCTTTCAGGACTGGAGTGGATACTGAATACACTAGCCTAGCTATCTATTTCCCTATTAAATCAGCAGCAGCTACACTGTCCCTCCTCTCACTAAGACTGCAGCTTCCGAATGATTCTAAAATGGATGCTGTCCAGGACATGGGAGGGTCTGGGAGGGAGGGTATGCTGCTGATTGGCTGGAATGTGTCTGCTGACTGTTAGGTGCAGGGTCAAAGTTTACTCAATGATAGGGGGTGGACCGAACATCACATATGTTTGCCCATCGCGACGGACGCGCACAAGCTATGTTCGTCGGGAACTGTCCGCCAGTGAATAGTTTGGGACATCTTATTTGCGAATTTAACTTAGAGCTGGGTTCCTAATGGTTGTATTGCTAGAATATACCGAAGATTGAGAATATAGTGCTATATTCTCAATCTTCGTTATATTCTAGCAATACAACAACCATTAGGAACTCAGCTCTAAGTTTAATCGCAATGCGATTAATATAACCTGCATTAATCGCACTGCGAATTCAACTTAGAGTTGAGTTCCTAATGGTTGTTGTATTGCTAGAATATACGTTATATTCTAGCAATACAACCATTAGGAACTCAGCTCTAAGTTATGTCACGAATGGATAATACTTACAATTATTAATCGCTTTCCGAATCCATTTGATGCCTCTATTTGATTGTATATGACGGTTGACTATGACTACCACCAACGTTCTGCTGCCTCGAGGCAAGATATCTGAACCTCCAGGGGCCATTTGGGCGTTTTTGATAGAAAATGCATCAAAAACGCATCTGTGTTTTTATCATTTTTTTATTTTTATTTTATTTTTTTGTGTATTTTGCCACATTTGGTTGCATATTTACATTTGGTATAGGCAAATATGGTAGTCTAGAATTCAGTGCTTTCAACCAGTGTGCCTCCAGCTTTTGCAAAACTACAGATCCCAGCATGCCCGGACAGCCTTTGGCTGTGCAGGCATGCTGGGAGTTGTAGTTTCGCAACAGCTGGAGGCACACTGGTTGGGAAACACAGGTCTAGATTATTACTCTGCCCAAATCTATATTCAGCTATATGGCTTAGAAAATATGCTGTCAAACAATGATCCTAGGTTTTGGTATAGACACATGATCTAGACTACCATATTTGCCTATACCAAATGTAAATATGCATCCAAATGTGGCAAAATACACAAAAAAATTTAAAAAAAAATTATAAAAAGGCAGATGCGTTTTCTATCAAAAACGCCCAAATGGCCCCTCGGGGGTTCAGATATCTTGCTTTGGAGGCAGCAGAACGTTGTTGGTAGTCATAGTCAACCGTTATGTACAATCAAATAGAGCCATTAAATGGATTCGGAAAGCGATTAATAATTGTAAGTATTATTCGCATTGCGATTACAACTTAGAGCTGAGTTCCTAATGGTTGTATTGCTAGAATATAACGTATATTCTAGCTATACAACAACCATTAGGAACTCAGCTCTAAGTTGAATTTGCAATGCGATTAATGCAGGTTATATTAATCGCATTGCGATTAAACTTAGATCTGAGTTCCTAATGGTTGTTGTATTGCTAGAATATAACGAAGATTGAGAATATAGTGCTATATTCATTATCTTCGTTATATTCTAGCAATACAACCATTAGGAACTCAGATGTAAGTTGTAATCGCAATGCGAATAATACAGGTTATATTAATCGCATTGCTGTTTACAATTACTACCACTGCAGCTTCAGAATGAATCTAAGATGGATGCTGTCCTTGCGTTTAGATAGGAGCTGTTAGGGTCTGGGAGGGAGGGTATGCTGATTGGCTGGAATGTGTCTGCTGACTGTGAGGTACAGGGTCAAAGTTTACTCAATGATAAAGTATAGGGGCGAACGCGAACATCGAATATGTTCGCCCGCCGCGGCGGACGCGAGCAAGCTATGTTTGCCGGGAACTGTTCGCCGGCGAATAGTTCGGGCCATCTCTAATAGAAATGAATGGAGCATGCTGGGAGTCATAGTTTCACCACAGCTGGAGTGCCAGAAGTTAGCCATCACTGCTCTAGGTATTCTGCAGCCAAACTAATACACTGCATTACACATAATAGATTGCAATACTAAATATAACCAGGTTCCATCAACAGGATAACACAGTCACTATTAAACCATAAAAGGGGTTGTCTCACTTCAGCAAAAGGCATTTATCGTGTAGACAAAGTTAATACAAGACACTTACCAATGTTTTTTGATTCTCTATATTCTCCATATACACTGCTCATTTCCAGGGGTTACGGCCACCCTGTAATCCAGCAGCGGTGGTCATACTTGCACACTATAGGAAAAAGTGTCTGCCTCTGGTGGCCAGGACCATGGAAGTGTGCCTAGACTCTGGCTTTTTCATATAGTGTGCAAGCACGGCCACCACTGATGGATTCCTACCAGTGGAACTTGGCATTCAGTTCTTATAGTCCTTTATGGAGGGAGCTATTGTCTGATGTTATATAGCATAGCTCCACACACACAGAATTTCCTCCCCACATATCCAGGAGTTTTTTATTTTCCTTTGCAAACGCACTCTGTATTTCCTTTGCCCAATCAGATGGTTAACTGATAATGTTATCAGTGTCCTGGCCTTCATTAACTCATTCCTGACCAGCGCTGAATGGTCGAGACTTTAACAATAGTACTTGCTTCTGAGCTTCAGTAGTTGCCACAGCCGCTGGGTGCCTGCTGTTTTAAACAGCAGACACGCAGGACCAATATATGTGATCAATGATAACGTTGATTGCCTATTTTTAACCCTTCAGATGCCACAAAAACCCGGAAGCGCTCGCTTGCAGGTTTGGAGCTGGAGTGTGTGCCGCAGCCTCTATATTCCTGAGTGATATGAGGCTGCCACACATTAGTTCCCATGGAGATGCCTACTATCCGCATGTCTGATCCTCTCTGACCCCCATACCCCCACCCCCTGAATTAAAGCTCCGCCGCCTCTGCCAGTGCTGCCACGGCCACAAGTTAAGCACCAGCAGCAGCCAGTATAGTTCGCTGAACATGATGGAGCTGACGTACATCAGCAAATGGAAATGCACCACTTGAACAACCAGGTCAAGTATACCTGGACAGTGCACTTTCCCTGGCACACACCCTAAGCTCTAACCCCATGGACTTCTGGTTCAGCAGATTGGACCTGTGGTAGGAACCAACCCAGTTTGGCATTTGTTTATTGTCTTGTCTAGCTTATAGTGTACTGTGTTATAGTGCTTATTGTCTACTGTGTTAGCATGGAGGGTGGTGTCATCACAAAATTGTCCTCCACAAGTGTGGAAACTATTACAGCTGTGGAAATGAATCAGACATGAATCCATGAGGATTTTCACTCAACTCTGACTTAGGCCTCATGCACACGACCGTAGTTTGTTTCAGCGTCCGTTCCGTCCACCCAAAAAAGGATGACGGACCGTTTTTTGGGCGGATCCGTTTTTATGGCAGATCCATTGTAATAATGCCTATCCTTGTCCGCTAAACGTGAAAAAAATAGGACACGCTCTATTCTTTTGATGGAATGTAAACACGGACCACGGATGCGGAACAAAAACAGATGAGCATCCGCATTTTTTGACGGACCCATTAAAATGAATGGGAAAGCATCCTATTAGGGAAAAAAACGGAACAGACGAGGAAACAAACAACGGTCGTGTGCATAAGGCCTTATGCCAATGAATAGATCTTCTATTGCTATCAGTGGGGATTGGCTATTTATCACCATCCTAATAATCCCAATCACCATCATATCCCATACTGTACTGCTGCTGCTGCAGTTATTATTGCCCCTGCTGCCACTACTGCTACCCCTACACAGCTACATCTCCTACCTTGTCCATCAGATTTCATACTGCTGCAGTTACTATTGCCCCTGCTGCCACTACTGCTACCCCTACACAGCTACATCTCCTACCTTGTCCATTAGATTTCATACTGCTGCAGTTACTATTGCCCCTGCTGCCACTACTGCTATCCCTACACAGCTACATCTCCTACCTTGTCCATCAGATTTCATACTGCTGCAGTTACTATTGCCCCTGCTGCCACTACTGCTACCCCTACACAGCTACATCTCCTACCTTGTCCATCAGATTTCATACTGCTGCAGTTACTATTGCCCCTGCTGCCACTACTGCTACCCCTACACAGCTACATCTCCTACCTTGTTCATCAGATTTCATACTGCTTCTGCTCTCAAAATAGGGATTTTTTTTCATGGCTTTTTAAAAACAAAAACATTGCTTCTTTACTTTCCTGTAACTCAGGCTTAATGTCATAAGCATTTGTATTTGTAAAAGGGAATTGGGTTGAAGTTATTTATAACCAATTGAATCTGCTGACTGATTCATGGAGCTGAAACGGATTTCAAGACATTTGTGCATATCTATTCAGAATCTATTGGGAAGAGCTGTCCAGGATGACAAAACAAATGAGTAAGGTGCCTTTTCAATTTATCCCCATGGCTGTCATCCATGACAAGAGAGAAGGATATTGAGAAGCTACAGTATTCTGCAGATAAGCCTAGTAGGTAAGTTACCTTTTCTATTCATCCTTATTGCTGCCACCACTGGTAAGTTATAATGATATTGAGATATCATTCGTCAGATCTGTCTAGGTTGACAATATGAACAGACAAGTTTGTTATTGTATTTGTCCTCGCTGCTGCCATCATTGGTAATGGACAAGAATACTGAGAATCTATTGTCTAGTTTGACAACTAGGGATGAGTGAATTTCTAAAAATTGAATTAGGAATCAAATTGGCTGCCTGATTCGACTTGTGACAGAATAAGTTTATCACGAATAGAAAGTTCTCTGGTTGCCTGCAAATCTCTCTCCTTCGCTCTCCACCTCTCCCTTGATAGTCCATCGGGCACACAAGTGGTACTAAAAGATGCATCCCTGAAGAATTAAATGCCAACTTCAGCCCTGCTACATCAGTATGCGTTGCCATAGTGACAATGAGACAAGGAAAAACTGTGCAAAGTACATTACGGTAACTAGAGACAGTGATCGTTTTATTCATTAACATGAATAAGCTTAATCTATTTTATATCTTACCTTAATAAAATTAGTTGTACAAATGGATAACCTTCTCCAGACATTCACAAATGTTATATAGGCATCAACACTGCAAATACAGATGTAGCAGAGCTACCAAGCTAAGTTAACTTCTGGGGTCTTACATGGGACTGCAGGCACACTTACTACATCATGCATAAACATAGCAGTTAAATGACACATTCAGCTGTGCTACTTCTCCACTCATTAAAAATACCAACTAGTAACCCTTCTCCGTACAAACACAACCCCGATATTATAATCAGTATTACAATGACAATATAATAACATAGGTTTCTTTGGTACGCTGTTGTCTTCACTTACCGTCCTGTTGTGTTTACTGTTGCACAGGAGAATTTTATGTGTCCTCTGCAGAAATGAGCTAAACACAATGTAATCAATGTATTTTTTTCTCCAAGAGCCAGTGGCTTTATTGAGCATGAGACAGCGGCTTTTAACGAGCATGTCTCATCATTAGGCTGACTGAAGCAGATCCTGTGTTATGATAGTTTCAGAGAATCAGGAAGAAGGTTAATTGACCTTTTTCTTGGGTGCACTCCAACTTTTTCATGTAGAGTGAAGCTATGATGGTAGCTGGCTGCTGCCATCTTCTGGAGGAAGTATCTATTTGCCTCCAGTGTTTTGATTGTTATTGAAGCCTAAAGGGGATGTCTCACTTCAGAAACTGGCATTTATCATGTAGAGAAAGTTAATACTAACCACTTACTAATGTATTGTGATTGTCCATATTGTCTCCTTTGGTGGCTTGATTCATTTTTTCCATCACATTATACACATTGCTCATTTCCGTGGTTATGACCACCCTGCAATCCAGCAGCAGTGGCCGTGCTTGCACACTATAGGAAAAAGCATTGGCTTCTCTAGTGGCCGGGACCATAGGCTAGTGCTTTCTCCTATAGGGTGCAAGCACAGCCACCGCTGCTGGATTGCTTGGTGGTCGTAACCATGGAAACAAGCAGTGTATAATGTGATGGAAAATGATTTTAGCCAGCAAAGAAGGCAATATAGATAATAACAGTACATTAGTAAGTGCCTTGTATTTACTTTCTCTACATAATAAATTCTATTTGCCTAAGTGAGACAACCCCTTTAACACGCTTTTGATATTTGACTAGGTAGTTTACCATGTAGAGTAAGACGGTCTGTTATACTGGGATGCTTAGGGTCCACCAGTAAAATTAATTCTGTGGCCCACTGTAAAATTAGAGACGAGCGAATTGAATCCCATAAAGTGTAATTTGATCCGAATTTCTGGATAAATTTTATTCCCCGAATTTCCTTGTGCTTTGTGTCAGCGAATCGATTTAACCTGAAATAGTGTAAAAAAACAAAAAATTCAAACTTACCGCCTCAATTCGCTCACGACGGGCCGCTAGCCTCCATCTTAATTGAAGATCTCGCCCAAAATCCTGTGTGTAGTGACGTATGACGCCACCACGCCGGCCGGCATGATGACATAATCTTGCGCCGCGCAAGATTTCGCTCTAAATCTTCAAGCAAGATGGTGGCGGCCAGCCCATCGCGAGCAAATGGATCTGCCATCATGTATGAACGTGGCATCTGAGGGGTAAAATGACAGGGCCGGCACTATAGCAGCTCCCTGTCATTGCACCCGCTACTTGCAAAAAAAGCTAAGCAAATTTTTTTGTTAATATCAGCGAATCAGCAGAATTGAACTTTTCTATTATTCGCTCTATTAGTAAAAATACATGAAAATATTGTCTACTTACACAGCGGGAGAAATCACAAAAACAGATAAGAAACATCCTGCACGATATGATAAATGAATATGCAGATGTGCATGGCTACATTTTAAAAATAAATGTAACCATGCACATCCACATATTCATTTATCATATCGTGCAGGATGTTTCCTATCCATTTTTGTGATTTTTGACTAGTTTATAGTATAAAGAGAGTGGCACCTTCAAGTGTGAATGTGTTTCTATTTTATCCTGGGAGTAGCATTTTTGTGAACCTTTTGCCCTGCCTAACCCATAGGCAACCTTGATTAGGTGATACATATAGCTATATGTGCTCTTCCTCTCATTGGTTGCTTGGTGCACACAGAGTTAACTAGGAGAAGCTCACTACTTTAATGTGTAGGGTCTGCTCTACTGAATGTAGATGCCCAATGGCATAGATAGGTTTAGAGTAGGTCCTGCCTGACTGAGACCACATTGGAGTGGGTATGTAGGTGGGCACAGATGTGTTTTGATCAAAATATATTGGCTGGGAGTCTCAGATTTTATCATATCAGAATGCGAGCTTAGTCCATATGTACTCTTTGCATCTATTGTGTCAGTGCATTATTTTCTGTGATTTTTCTTTTACACTAGAAGATTGTGAAAGAGGCTCTGTCACCAGGATCAACCAGCCATGTAGCCTGATAGGGTTGATAAAACTGATTAAAATGATACCATTCTTTTCTCTGTAGGAACATGCGCTCAGAAGTGAGCTATTTGAGCACCAGGGGTTGGGCATATGCGATCCCTTAGATTGACAGTGTTAGACTTCAGGTCTAGCACTGATATCTCATGCCTGTGCACTCGTGCGCACACCGCCGCCGGCTTCTTCCAGAGCGGAGAAGATGAATACTGCATATGCGCCGTGCTCTCTTTATGAAGAGCGATTAGTATGAGTGAGGAATATTGTAATACAGGAAGCACTCCTCTGGGTTTCTGGGAAAGATATATCCACATTAGCACATCTGTCGACATCTGACGAATGTGGCTTTCTTTTCCCTTTGGAAGGAAAGCTATTTGCATATTTTATGGGTTTCTAGGAAAGATATTAAAATTTCTCTCTCATTTTCTGTCTTACCACTGTGACAAGCAGGAGTTGAAAGTGCCAGCCTCCTGGATGAGCAATAATACATCTAGCCTGTCACCTGCTCAGGGAATAATAGGAGGTTTAAAAAAGCAATGAAGCTTGGTTAGTGATTAAGCGCCATCACTCCAGGACTCCCGACTCAGTGTGCTATTGCTTGAGAAAGGCCCCACTGAGCAGGGCTGAAATGTTATATGAGTGAATAAAGAGCTGCACATTCTTTTCACTGAAATCATTGAAGTGCTGTTTTAATTTGAACATTTTTTAAAATAAACTTTTATGCACTATGCGCCTCAGAACCTGGGCGACTCTACCCTAACTTTACATGGTCTACCACTTCATGATGGTTTTGCTGTGGTTCCTAAACAGTTCCTCTTGTAATAAATAGTACCACTCACAGTTGATTATGGAATATCTAGTCGTCTACCTGAGGCCTGCATTACTAAGTGGCTGCTTTCATAAGTGGAGTTGAAGAAACCGGAGTTCTACAGCTGAGTGTCTTTTTGTTGGGACTGCAAGTGTCTGAGTGTGGTGTGAAGCTGCTTACCTAGAAAGTTAAGTACTTGCAGTTTAGTTCAGCCATTTAACCTCTTAAGGACGCAGGGAGTACATGTACGCCTCTAGCGTCCTGGTACTTGAGTGACTCAGGGCGTACATGTACGCCTCTGAGAAGTTCCGATCACCGCAGCGCTGCGGGTGGTGATCGAACAGGATGCCTGCTGAAATCATTCAGCAGGCATCCTGTGACAATGCCGAGGGGGTCCTGTGACCCCCCGTAGTCGGCGATCGCGAACAAACCGCAGGTCAATTCAGACCTGCGGTTTGCTGCGCTATCTGTAGTCTATGATCCCCGCGGTCACAGAGACTAAAATCTGCCCCGAGTGTAATCTTTAACCCCCTGCACCCCGCCATCTTAGTGTCTCCCGGGCGGTGCAGGGGGATTGCGGGCGGTGCTGCGGGTGGGCGGCGCGGAGGCCAAACAGCAGGGCGTAGAAGGAAGTATGTTTGTATGTAACATAGTAACATAGTAACATAGTATATAAGGCCGAAAAAGACATTTGTCCATCCAGTTCGACCTGTTTCCTGCAAGTTGATCCAGAGGAAGGCAAAAACCCCTGTGAGGTAGAGCCAATTTTCCCCACTTAAGGGGAAAAATTCCTTCCCGACTCCAATCAGGCAGTCAGAATAACTCCCTGGATCAACGACCCATCTTTAGTAGCTATAGCCTGTAATATTATTACGCTCCAGAAATACATCCAGGCCCCTCTTGAATTCCTTTTATTGTACTCACCATCACCACCTCCTCAGGCAGAGAGTTCCATAGTCTTACTGCTCTTACCGTGAAGAACCCTTTTCTATGTTTGTGTACAAACCTTCTTTCCTCCAGACGCAGAGGATGTCCCTCGTCACAGTCACAGTCCTGGGGATAAATAGATGATGGGAGAGATCTCTGTACTGACCACTGATATATTTATACATAGTTATTAGATCTCCCCTCAGTCATCTTTTTTCTAGAGTGAATAACCCTAATTTTGATACCCTTTCAGGATACTGTAGTTGCCCCATTCCAGTTATTACTTTAGTTGCCCTCCTCTGAACCCTCTCTAGCTCTGCTATGTCTGCCTTGTTCACGGGAGCCCAGAACTGTACACAGTACTCCATGTGTGGTCTGACTAGTGATTTATAAAGTGGTAAGACTATATTTTCATCACGGGCATCTATGCCCCTTTGATGCAACCCATTATCTTATTGGCCTTAGCAGCAGCTGCCTGACACTGGTTTTTACAACTTAGTTTGTTATTTATTAAAAT
This sequence comes from Bufotes viridis, assembly GCA_033119425.1. Lineage (NCBI taxonomy): Eukaryota > Metazoa > Chordata > Amphibia > Anura > Bufonidae > Bufotes > Bufotes viridis. The sequence goes on along the minus strand of CM065592.1, from coordinate 464,241,495 downwards.
TCCTAGATCCTTTTCCATGTCAGTGTTACTGAGTGTTTTACCATTTAGTATGTACGGGTGACTTGCATTATTCCTTCCCATGTGCATAACTTTACATTTGTCAGTGTTAAACCTCATCTGCCATTTCTCTGCCCAAGCCCCCAATCTATCCAGATCCCTCTGTAGCAGAAAACTGTCCTCTTTAGTGTTAATTACTTTACACAGTTTAGTGTCATCTGCAAAAATTGATATATTACTGTGCAAGCCTTCTACAAGATCATTAATAAATATATTGAAGAGAATAGGGCCCAATACTGAACCCTGAGGTACCCCACTAGTGACCGTGACCCAATCTGAGTGTGTACCGTTAATAACCACCCTCTGTTTTCTATTACTGAGCCAGTTACTTACCCACATACAGATATTTTCTCCTAGTCCAAGTGTTCTCATTTTATATACTAACCTTTTATGTGGTACAGCGTCAAATGCTTTGGAGAAGTCCAGATATACGACATCCATTGATTTGCCGCTGTCAAGTCTAGAACTTACCTCCTCATAGAAACTGATTAAATTAGTTTGACATGACCGATCCCTCATGAAGCCATGCTGATATGGTGTAATTTGCTTATTTTCATTGAGATACTCCAAGATAGCATCTCTTACAAAACCTTCAAACAGTTTACCCACAACAGATGTTAAACTTACCGGCCTATAATTTCCAGGCTCTGTTTTTGGACCCTTTTTGAATATTGGCACCACATTTGCTATACGCCAGTCTGGTGGAACATTCCCTGTCAGTATGGAGTCCGTGAATATCAAAAATAAGGGTCTGGCTAGGACATCACTTAATTCCCTTAGGATACGGGGTGTATGCCATCCGGTCCTGGCGATTTGTCTATTTTAATCTTTTTAAGTCGCTGCTGTACTTCTTCCTGGGTCAGACAGGGCACTTTTAAAGGGGAATTTACTTTTACATTTTGCATTTCATCTGACAGTTTATTTTCCTCAGTGAAAACAGTGGTGAAGAAAATATTTAATAGCTTGGCTTTATCCTCATCGCTTTCTGCAACTCCCCTCATTGCTATGTAGAGGGCCGACTTCTTCAGGTTTATATTTTTTACCATTTATATAATTGAAAACATTTTAGGTTAGTTTTGCTCTCTTTGGCAATTAATCTCTCGGTCTCTAGTTTGGCAGTTTTTATTAGTTTTTTACATATTCTATTTTTTTCCTTATAGTTTATCAGTGCTTCCTGGCTCCCTCCTGTTTTAGTGATTTATATGCTTTCTTTTTGTCATTTATTGCTTTTTTTACGGTTCTATTTATCCACATTGGTTTCTTCTTATTTCTTAGCCTTTTATTTCTATAAGGTATGCATCGATCACAATTTGATGTTACAATGCTTTTAAAAATCTCCCATTTTGTGGTTGTATTTTTATTTTTGAGGACTATGTCCCAGTTAATTGGGCCTATGGCCTCTCTTAGTTGGCTAAATTTAGCTTTTTTGAAGTCCGGTATTCTTGTTCCTCCCTGTAGAAACTCTCGCTTAAAGGATAATTGGAAGGTTATTACTTTATGGTCACTATTTCCCAGGTGTCCCCGACCTGCACGTCTGTTGTTCTATCAGGTCTATTGGTTAATACTAAGTCCAGTATGGCCGTCCCTCTATTTGGGTCCTGAACCATTTGGGAAAGGTAATTGTCTTTGGCTATTGCCAAGAACCTGTTTCCTTTATGGGATGTACAGGTTTCAGTTTCCCAGTCTATATCTGGGTAGTTGAAGTCCCCATAATAACCACCTGATTATTGTTTGCCGCCTTGTTTATCTCGTTTAGTAATAGATTTTCTACGGACTCTGGTATATTAGGTGGTTTATAGTAAACTCCTATTAGTAATTTATTATTGTTTTTGGCTCCATTTATCTCCACCCACAATGACTCCACATTTTCGTGTCCCTCACAGATGTCTTCCCGGAGTGTGGGCTTTAGACAGGACTTTATGTAAAGGCAGACCCCTCCCTCTCCGGTTTTGACGATCCTTTCTGAACAGATTGTAACCTTGTACATTAACTGCCCAGTCATAGCTATCATCCAGCCATGTCTCAGTTATTCCCACTATGTCATAATCCTCCTCACACATCACTAATTCCAGTTCCCCAGTTTTATTAGTCAGGCTTTGACATTTGAGAGGTTTATGCATATTTTTTTGCCCTACACCTTTCCTTCTGAACTTTTCTAGTCCCTCCTTCCATTTCTCCCCCAGTCCCACTACCTTGCCCCCCGGTTTCTATCTGCACTATCTTCCCCTCCTATAATGTAATTTCTCTCCCCCAGTCCCTAGTTTAAACACTCCTCCAACCTTCTAGCCATCTTTCTCCTCCAAAACGGCTGCCCCTTCCCCATTGAGGTGCAGCCCGTCCCTCACGATAGAGCCTGTAACTGATAGCAAAGTCGGCCCAGTTCTCCATGAACCCAAAACCCTGCTTCCTACACCAGTTCTTGAGCCACTTGTTAACCTCTCTAATCTCCCGCTGCCTTTCTTGTGTGGCCCGTGGTACAGGCAGTATTTCGGAAAATACTACCTTTGAGGTCCTTGCCCTAAGCTTTTGACCTAAATCCCTGAAATCATTCATAAGGACGCTCCACCTTCCTCTAACTTTGTCATTGGTTCCGATATGGACCATGACCGCTGGATCTTCTCCAGCCCCTCCCAGTAATCTGTCAACCTGATCTGCGATGTGTCGAACTCTAGCTCCAGGAAGACAGCACACTGTTCGGCGATCACGATCTTTGTGACAGATCGCCCTATCTGATTCCCTAATAATTGAGTCTCCCACTACCAGCACCTGTCTGGCCTGCCCTGCTCTCCTGGTCCTCTGCTTACTGGAGCTGACATTCCCCTGACCGGCAGAGGAAGTGTCTGGCTGCAGCGGTGCTGTCCCTGAGCTGCCATCCCCCTCATCTGCCAAACGTGCAAACTTGTTGGGGTGTGTCAGATCAGGGCTAGCCTCCCTGGCACTCTTCCTCTACCCCGCTTCTTACTGTCACCCAGCTAGCTACCTCACTCTCCTCAGCCTCCTCGCTACCACCCTTCCCCACATCTACCCCAAAGACTGCTTGCTCGGTGAGCAGCAAACTCTTTTGCAAATTGTCAGTGGCTCTCAGTGTTGCAATATGCCCGTTTAGAGACTCGATGTGTGATTCCAAACGGGTAATTTGCTCACATTTTGAACAAAGATATGCACCCTCAAACGGCTGTTCCAGGACTGCATACATCATGCAAGATGTGCACTGGACGGCATTGTCAATTGTGCAAAACATACTAATGGGGATTACACCACAAAAACAAAAAAAATACAATATAATCTAGTTACAAGAACTGACGAATTTCAGTCCCCCACTGAAGTCCCTGAATCTGAAGTCACTTAATCTTAAGTCACACTTACACAACCACACACTTAATCAACCACGCGTCGCGACCAACCTCGCGTTATATATATATCTACTTATATAAGTATGCTGTAAATGAAACTCAAATACACCAGCCTGTTTTTTTTTCCTCTGGATTCAAAGGCTGAGTTCTCCTTACTGCTGACTTCTTAAAGGCTCCTAATTAGGCAGCCACACCCTAATTACTCACCTGTGCAACCCCTGTACAACCCCTGGTAAAGGAAAAAAAAAGTGTTAAAACAGCAATGAAGCTTGCAAAGCAGAAAGTCCCAGTGTACAATAGAGTCAAATGCAGCCACTCAATGTCCACAAATAATGTAGCTGGCAGTTACTCCCTCACTTAATGGCCAAACAGCAGGGCGTAGAAGGAAGGGAACGCCATATGGTTTTTGGAAGGCAGATTTTGCTGGACTGGTTATTTGACACCATGTCCCATTTGAAGCCCCCTGATGCACCCCTAGAGTAGAAATTCCAAAAAAGTGACCCCATTTTGGAAAGTACGGGATAAGGTGGCAGTTTTGTTTGTATTATTTTAGGGTAAATATGATTTTTGGTTGCTCTATATTACACTTTTTTTGAGGCAAGGTAACAAAAATAGAAATTCCGAAATTTCATCTCCATTTGCCAATAACTCTTGTGGAACACCTAAAGGTTTAACAAAGTTTGTAAAATCAGTTTTGAATACCTTGAGGGGTGTAGTTTCTTAGATGGAGTCACTTTTTTGGAGATTCTACTCTAGGGGTGCATCTGGGGGCTTCAAATGGGACATGGTGTCAAAAATCCAGTCCAGCAAAATCCGCCTTCCAAAAACCATATGGCGTTCCCTTACTTCTGTGCCCTGCCGTTTGGCCATACAGCAGTTTACGCCCACATATGGGGTGTTTCTGAAAACTACAGAATACAAATTGAATAAAAATTGAGTTTGCTTTGTTACTGGAAAAAATGGATTCAAACGGAAAACTTTCCAAAAAATCGAAATTCTGAAATTTTATCTCCATTTGCCATTAACTCTTGTGGAAAACCTAAAGGGTTAATGACATTTGTAAAATCAGTTTTGAATACCTTGGATGGTTTCTATTATGTAAGCCTCACAAAGTGACTTCAGACCTGAACTGGTCCCTAAAAAGTGGGTTTTTGAAAATTTCTGAAAAATTTCAAGATTTGCTTCTAAACTTCTAAGCCTTGTAACGTCCCCAAAAATAAAATGGCATTCCCAAAATGATCGATACATGAAGTAGACATATGGGGAATATAAATCAATAACTTTTTGGGCGGTATTACTATGTATTATAGAAGTAGAGAAATTGAAACTTGGAAAATTGCTAATTTTTCCAAATTTTTGGTAAATTTGATATTTTTTTATAAATCAAAATTAAATTTTTCTGACTTAATTTTACCAGTGTCATGAAGTACAATATGTGACGAAAAACAATCTCAGAATGGCCTGGATAAGAAAAAGCGTTTTAAAGTTATCACCACATAAAGTGACAGTGGTCAGATTTGCAAAAATGGCCAAGTCCTTTAGGTGAAAAACCCCTTTTTTCTCTCTGTTGTGTAGTGTCATTTAAAGCAGTTTTTTTCCTCTGCTTGGTGAGGGGAGTGGCTTGGCCTAACAGGTGCTATAAATTAGACCACTCAACTCTTCCAGAGCCTGCTCTACCTGAGGCTTTCTTTACTAAGTGGCTGCTTTCATAAGTGGAGTTGAAGAAACCGGAGTTTAGGAAAAGGAGCAAGAAACAGAGATTCATTAGATCATCCTTGTATACAGTTGGTTTGATTCTAGCTAGTCTTCCTACTGCTGTAAGGGACCACAGTAAGTAAGAATCTTGATATCACTGCTCTATATTGTATTTATTTATTTTTTTCCCTCTTTTCCTGTGTAATCCCCATTTAGTATGACTTCCATTATTGACAGCGCCGTCCAGTGCACATCTTGTATGATGTATGCAGTCCTGGAACAGCCGTTCGAGGGTGTATATGTTTGTTCAAAATGTGAGCAAATTACCCGTTTGGAATCACACATCGAGTCTCTAAACAGGCGAGTTGCAACACTGAAAGCCACTGACAATTTGGAAAAGAGTTTGCTGCTCACTGAGCAAGCACTCTATGGGGTAGATGTGGGGGAGGGTGGTAGCGAGGAGGCTGAGGAGAGTGAGGTAGTTAGCTGGGTAACAGTAAGAAAGCGGGGTAGAGGGAAGAGTGCCAGAGAGGCTAGCCCTGATCTGACACACCCCAACAAGTTTGCACGGTTGGCAGATGAGGGGGATGACAGTTCAGGGACGGCACCGCTGCAGCCAAACACTTCCTCTGCCGGTCAGGGGAATGTCAGCTCCAGTAAGCAGGGGACCAGGAGAGCAGGGCAGGCCAGACAGGTGCTGGTAGTGGGAGACTCAATTATTAGGGGTACAGATAGGGCAATCTGTCACAAAGATTGTGATCGCCGAACAGTGTGCTGTCTTCCTGGAGCTAGAGTTCGACACATCGCGGATCGGGTTGACAGATTACTGGGAGGGGCTGGAGAAGACCCAGCGGTCATGGTCCATATCGGAACCAATGACAAAGTTAGAGGAAGGTGGAGAGTCCTTAAAAATGATTTCAGAGATTTAGGTCAAAAGCTTAGGGCAAGGACCTCAAAAGTAGTATTTTCTGAAATACTGCCTGTACCACGAGCCACACAAGAAAGGCAGCGGGAGATTAGGGAGGTTAACAAGTGGCTCAAGAACTGGTGTAGGAAGGAGGGGTTCGGGTTCCTGGAGAACTGGGCCGACTTCTCTGTTGGCTACAGGCTCTACCAGTAGGGACGGGCTGCACCTCAATGGGGAAGGGGCAGCTGTGTTGGGGAGAAAGATGGCTAGAAGGTTGGAGGAGTGTTTAAACTAGGGACTGGGGGAGGGTAATTACGTTATAGGAGGGGAAGATAGTGCAGATAGAGACCAGGGGCGAGGTAGTGTGTCTGGGGAGGAATGGAAGGGGGACTAGAACAGCTCAGAATGAAAGATGTAGGGTAAAAATACACATAAACCTGTCAAATGTATGTATACTAATGCCAGAAGCCTGACTAACAAGACTGGTGAACTGGAATTAGTGATGTGTGAGGAGGACTATGACGTAGTGGGAATAACTGAGACATGGCTGGATGATAGCTATGACTGGGCTGTTAATATAAAAGGTTACAATCTGTTTAGAAAGGATCGTCAAAACCGGAGAGGTGGAGGGGTCTGCCTCTACGTGAAGTCGTGTCTAAATCCCGTAATTCGAGAATACATCTCTGAGGGACATGAACATGTGGAGTCACTGTGGGTAGAAATACATGGAGCAAAAAACAATAATAAAATACTAATAGGAGTGTATTATAAACCACCTAATATACCAGAGTCCACAGAAAATCTATTACTAAACGAGATAGACGAGGCGGCAAATCATAATGAAGTCGTTATCATGGGGGACTTCAACTACCCAGATATAGACTGGGAAACTGAAAGCTGTACATCCCAAAAGGAAACAGGTTCTTGGCAATAGCCAAAGACAATTTCCTTTCCCAACTGGTTCAGGACCCCACTAGAGGGACGGCCATACTGGACTTAGTATTAACCAATAGACCTGATAGAACAACAGATGTGCAGGTTGGGGACACCTGGGAAATAGTGACCATAAAGTTATAACCTTCCAATTATCCTTCAAACGAGAGTTTCTAAAGGGAGGAACAAAAATACCAAACTTCAAAAAAGCAAAATTTAGCCAACTAAGCGAGGCCATAGGCCTAACTAACTGGGACAAAGTCCTCAAAAATAAAAATACAACCATAAAATGGGAGATTTTTAAAAGCATTGTAACATCTAATTGTGAGAGGTACATACCTTATAGGAATAAAAGGCTAAGGAACAATAAGAAACCAATGTGGATAAATGGAACCGTAAAGAAGGCAATAAATGACAAAAAGAAAGCATATAAATCGCTAAAACAGGAGGGGAGTCAGGAAGCACTGATAAACTATAAGGAAAAAAATAGAATATGTAAAAACTAATAAAATTTGCCAAACTAGAGACCGAGAGATTAATTGCCAAAGAGAGTAAAACTAACCCTAAAATGTTCTTCAATTATATAAATAGTAAAAATATAAATCTGAAGGAGTCGGCCCTCTACATAGCAATGAGGGGGTGTTGCAGAGAGCGACGAGGATAAAGCAAAACTATTAAATATTTTTTTCTCCACTATATTCACTGAGGAAAATAAACTGTCAGATGAAATGCAGAATGTAAAAGTAAATCCCCATTAAAAGTGCCCTGTCTGACCCAGGAAGAAGTACAACAGCGACTTAAAAAGATTAAAATAGACAAATCGCCAGGACCGGATGGCATACACCCCGTATCCTAAGGGAATTAAGTGATGTCATAGCCAGACCATTATTTCTGATATTTACGGACTCTATAATAACAGGGAATGTTCCACAGGATTGGCGCATAGCAAATGTGGTGCCAATATTCAAAAGGGTCCAAAAACAGAGCCTGGAAATTATAGGCCGGTAAGTTTAACATCTATTGTTGGTAAACTGTTTGAAGGGTTTCTAAGAGATGCTATTTTGGAGTATCTCAATGAAAATAAGCAAATAACGCCATATCAGCATGGCTTCATGAGGGATCGGTCATGCCAAACAAATTTAATCAGCTTCTATGAGGAGGTAAGTTCTAGACTTGACAGCGGCGAATCAATGGATGTCGTATATCTGGACTTCTCCAAAGCATTTGACACCGTACCTCATAAAAGGTTAGTATATAAAATGAGGATGCTCGGACTGGGAGAAAATGTCTGTATGTGGGTAAGTAACTGGCTGAGTGACAGAAAACAGAGGGTGGTTATTAACGGTAGATACTCAGATTGGGTCACTGTAACTAGTGGGGTACCTCAGGGGTCAGTATTGGGCCCTATTCTCTTCAATATATTTATTAATGATCTTGTAGAAGGCCTGCACAGTAAAATATCTATTTTTGCAGATGACACTAAACTGTGTAAAGTAATTAACACTGAAGAGGACAGTTTTCTGCTACAGAGGGATCTGGATAGATTGGAGGCTTGGGCAGAAAAATGGCAGATGAGGTTTAACACTGACAAATGTAAAGTTATGCACATGGGAAGGAATAATGCAAGTCACCCGTACATATTAAATGGTAAAACACTCGGTAACACTGACATGGAAAAGGATCTAGGAATTTTAATAAACAGCAAATTAAGCTGCAAAAACCAGTGTCAGGCAGCTACTGCCAAGGCCAATAAGATAATGGGTTGCATCAAACGGGGCATAGACGCCCGTGATGAGAACATAGTCCTACCACTTTACAAATCACTAGTCAGACCACACATGGAGTACAGTGTACAGTTCTGGGCTCCTGTGAACAAGACAGACATAGCAGAGCTGGAGAGGGTTCAGAGGAGGGCAACTAAAGTAATAACTGGAATGAGGGAGCTACAGTACCCTGAAAGGTTATCAAAATTAGGGTTATTCACTTTAGAAAAAAGACGACTGAGGGAGATCTAATAACTATGTATAAATATATCAGGGGTCAGTACAGAGATCTGTCCCATCATCTATTTATCCCCAGGACTGTGACTGTGACAAGGGGACATCCTCTGCATCTGGAGGAAAGAAGGTTTGTACACAAACATAGAAGAGGATTCTTTACGGTAAGAGCAGTGAGACTATGGAACTCTCTGCCTGAGGAGGTGGTGATGGTAAGTACAATAAAGGAATTCAAGAGGGGCCTGGATGTATTTCTGGAGCGTAATAATATTACAGGCTACAGCTACTAGAGAGGGGTCGTTGATCCAGGGAGTTATTCTGATTGCCGGATTGGAGTCGGGAAGGAATTTTTTTCCCCATAAGTGAGGAAAATTGGCTTCTGCCTCACAGGGGTTTTTTGCCTTCCTCTGGATCAACTTGTAGGAAACAGGCCGAACTGGATGGACAAATGTCTTTTTTCGGTCTTATATACTATGTTACTATGTTACTATTTCATAGTCAAATTTAGTGAGCTCTTTAATATGAGCTATTCTTTCAAAAATGTCTGTAAAGGCAGATTGCATAGCTAAGGACTGGATTTTATACACCTGTGTCAATGGGACTGAATGAAACACCAGAATACAATAATTGATCACGTCATTATCGGGTGATTTTCTGTTTTTGCGGTTTCATTTTTCACTCCCTGCTTTTAAGAGCCATAACTTTTTTATTTTCCATGCACATGGCTGCATTAGGGCTTATTTTTTGAGGGATAAGTTGTACTTTCTAATGGCACTACCTAATATCACATATGATGCAGGGGGAAGCTGGAAACAAATTCCAAATGGGGTAGAATTGAATAAAAAAAACTTTCCGTCACAGTTGTATAGGTTTATTTCGTTTTTATGGTGTGTTCTATGCAGTAAACTGACCTGTTCCCTTAGTTTTTCTTGTGTTTTAATACTGAAAAAAAAAAACTTGGAACAAAAATTGTTTTTCATTGCCATATTCTTTCTTATAGTTATGTAAGTCTACAGAGTTTATGAAAGCTAATTTTTGCAGGGTGATTTGTAGTTTTTATTCATACCGTTTTGGAGTGTATATGACTTTTTGTTCACTTTTTATTACATTTTTTTGTGAGATGAAGTGACAAAAAAATGGCAAATCAGTCATTTTGTTTTTTCTGTTAGGGCTTTCACCGTACAGGAAAAATACATTAATATATTAATAGTATGGGTATTTTGAATTATAATTTTTTTTAAAGATATTTTAAAAATCTTTTTTTAACTTTTTTTACCATTTATAAGTCCCCTTAGGGGACTTGAATAGGTAACATTTATAAGGTTTCTCCTATACACTGCAATAAATTATTATTACAGTGTATAGGAGATTCACTATGTTCCTATAGAGCCCTGCCACCTACAGGCCTTCATAAGAACTACAGCTGTAATAGTCTTGGATTCTTCAGAGAGACCAATGTTATTACAGAAAAGGAATTGATTCCCTGATTTCTGCGCAAGGAAGCTGTATGGGCCCAAGGAAGCTCCAAGAAAAGCTGCCTCAGATGCCATGTTCACAATTGAACACGGTATCTGAGGGTTTAAACAGCAGATATCTGGTAGCTATGACCGCTATCTTTAAAGCCCCTACTGTTGACATATATAGTCATATGGCAGAGGGAAGTGGTTAAGAGGTGTGTTCCAATTCTTTTGTCCATATAGTATATACACATCCACATTATTATGCAACAGATTGTATTAGCAGTTTAGGTCAAAGCAATAGATTTCACAAATTCCTAGGATTCCCAAAATAAAGCTTAAATAAAATGATTTTTAGTCACATAGTGCAATGTTTATTCCTCTTATTGGGACTTTTTGCAAGAACTGACACTGGGACTATGGCATTAGAGACAGGTAGTGCAGTGGATCATGATCTGATCCACTTCACAGAAGCACCACAGTTAACTGCAGGGTTTGCACTTATTGAGGACATGTCTGAATAGCCGAGCCTAGCAGTATGAAGCTCGACCAAGCGTGGCCACAGCCCATGTCTTTACAAGATCAAGTCTATAAGATGGTGGGAAGTTTGGGTGGCTATGGCTCACTCCCAGAGAATCTTGGCCCCAGAAGGTTAACCCAAACCACCCTAGTTGTAATCTGCCATTGGTTTAGATCGCAGCTCAAACAGGAAGAAGGCTTTCATCTCCACACCTTCTCTGCAATGCTGGAATGTGACAGTTCTGCAGGAGAGGTAAGTATGTGAAATGTTTGCAACTATATAAGTATGAAGTGTATGTATACTTGTATAATAGGTCTTTCAGGTGTAAGTGAGTGCATTGTTTATATTTGTGTTTGTAATATGTCCATGTGTGTATAATATTTATGAGCGAACCAGTTCGGACTGAACTGGGTTTGGTCCGAATTTAGCTTTTTTTCAGATGTCAAACAAACCCAAATGTTTTCAGGTTTGTTATGGACGGTTGCACTAAAACAGCATGTAGCACTATTTTAGTGCACATGTAGGAGGGAAAAAAGCACTAGTGTAATATCCCGGAGTACCATTACCACTCCTTTTGGCACTCTGCTACTGTCACATATGTGCTGCTAATTTATATCACCTAATGTATCTCATGTCATCTTCTAATAATGTCTGTGAAGGTTCTCATTTATCCAGATTATGGTATATCTGTAAAGAATAAATCAAATCAACTGGACTTGCTGTAGATTTCTTGAAAACGTTGAAGGCTTTTAGACATCTATTGTCTAAAAGCCTTTTACAATGCTGTCTTGACACCTTCTTCTGGGAGGTCAATATCACCTACTGACTCCAATTAGGACTATGGAATCAACACCTTTGACCCCATGCTGGGTATAATGACCTAATTACCAGATGTTGATTCAATTACATATTTATTCCCAGAGAATTCTTGTACAAGTCATTCAGAATTGAGAAAGCTGAATGCAGGAACGAGCGAAACGTTTTCAAGAAATCTACAGCAAGTCCAGTTGCCTTGATTTATTCTTTACAGATATCTTCTAATAGTGTACATATTTATTCCTGTAACTGTTATATTCATGTAATTGCCTGGTCTATCACAATGTGGCAGCAACAATTGGCAGACTGTTGTAGGGAATGGACTAGATTGTCCATTCTCTCTCTCCCTCTAGAGGGAAGAGAAGGGGAGGAGGAGTTAGTTAGAGTGAGGCCGTTCTAGCCTACCCCTCCTGGGGAAAGATTGTATGGAGAAATCCTCCCTGCTAGGGGATAAGGAACATGCCTTGTCCTGTCTGGACACGTGCTGCCTGTCCAAGCCAACCTTTTAACTGGAGGTTGTGCATTTTGTTTGCATGTCCCCTCCTGGGTTTGCATTGCCTGAAATACAAGCTACAGCTTGAGGTACTCATAGCCAGGACAAAGAAGTTCCTAGGATTTTATACAGCAAGAGACAGACTACTACTACTAATATAGTTGAGTCGAGAGAGTTGCCCACTGAGGATACAGCAAATGGGAGTTTGTATGCAGAGAGAGTATTTGCCTGACATTTGCCTGCTAAAACCTATTGGAGACCAAGATAAAGTCTGGAAACTGTGTGAAATAACGTTTATTACAAGTAAAGCAACTGTTCAATGATTTACCAAGTCTGGACTCAACTTTGTTCTGCACCATCCAAGTTAACTACCCCCTTTGCACTGCTTCGGACCACACTCGCCTGTAATCCAACCATATCCTGAGGTAGGAGCACTGTGACACATGTACACAACATCTCCAGGGATATTGTGGTCTATTTACCACCACTCTGGTCTTCCTGCATCTGGGTACCATAACATCACTAAGAAAAGGAGCCCTGTGCTTCCGCTGCTTCACCGCAGCTGGCGTCATGACTACTTACTCTATCAGAGGGACATATAATCGTAAATACCTATAGAAGGGTAAGGGATCCCCCAGGTGCGGTCAGTGGGCCCATAGTACCACAATAGGGAAAAAAGAAGGGTTACCACATGACCCTGAGAAGAAGTCGGGGGGAGGGCTTGCCCTGATTTGTTTCCAGGGTGACGGACAGCCTGGATGAGCCACTCAATGCTGCAGCAGGCAGAGAGGTGACGTAGCAGAACAAGCAGAATGCCATTCTGTGCTGGGCTCTCAATGAGGGTGGTTGGCTCTTATGGTATCTGCCAGAAAAATTATCTTAGGGAGTAAGGGACAGTCAAAAATCAATCAGGGGTAGTCAGAAACCAATCAAGCTTGTATTATACTGCCAGGGAGAGTGAAGGGAAAGGCTAGGATTGTGTAACAGCGTCTCCTGTGCGCAGCTGTTCCCCTGCTTACTGCCGCAGTCCCAGGTCCGTGTTCAGCAGTGATCTGCTGCCAGGGTGTCCTTTCAGCTCTGGCCACAGCATGCTTGCCGCTTATTTCATGCAGCATTTCCTTAAGGGCCGGCGCACGTCACTTCCTGTGTTTAATGGGTTGGATCATGTGACCTCGCCAACGAATCCCTAGCCCTCCTGAACATACATAAGTGGCTCAGCCCCTTCCCAGATGCCTCAGTGTCAAGGTCCTTGCGTCCTGCTAAGGTTCCTGATATCCGCTTGTGTTCATGACTCGCGCTTGTGTTCCTGGACTCTGCTGTTTAAATCCTGCCTGCATGCCTTGACTCTTCTGTTGCCGACCCCGATTGCCTAACCTGTACCTGTGCCGCCTGCCCTGACCTATTGCCTGTATGACTTTGCCACTGCCTCATCCTTCAGTCCTGCACTTTTGCTCCTGGTAGCGACTGCTGATGGCGCCTGTACCTCTGGTACCTTTCTCAGGCACCTCCTGGTCCACCTGGACCAGCTGCCCGTGTGCCTATCCTCCTGGAAGTGGTAGCGACCTGGTGTTCCCCTCAGGAAAGTCTATCCCCACCATCAGGGGTAATGTTGCAGTATACGGGCACTTTAATACCCGTTTACTACCAATAATGTTATGTACCTTTAAGTGGCTTACATGTAATTGCCTGCAGTAATGTGAGGATTGTCATGTAGGTGTTAGACCACTAGGGGAACTGTTGAGCAGGGCTATATATAGCTAGGCCAGGGCAGGCTAGAGTTAGTGCAGACCCTGGAGTCTGTGAAGGCCACATGTCACGGGCCTAGGCAGATCAGCAGGAGTCAAGCTGAGGCAATCCCTAGAGCAAGAGGTACTGTAATGTCAGAGGAGGTACACTGCAAACTGGAGATTCAAGGATATAAGCCAGAAGTAGGGCATTGGGGCCTTGAAGAATAATTGCCAGTCAGGACAAGCCAGGAAGAAAGTAAGGTTCACCTGCAATTCAAAAGTCCTGTTATTTATCCCTCTGTTTACCTTGCTGGATATAAGCCTGCTGTAACTGAGATTGTACCAAAGCCAATTGTCTGCAAAAGAACTGTTTAAGAGAGTGCCTTCTGTATTACCACTGTTTCAGTAAAGTTGGAATTCTGTTTCAAGATACAAGTCTGCACCTCTATTATTCCTACTATAAATACGGTGTGCCACCGTTTACTGGCACTGGCGTCACGAAACATCAGGGACTCAGCCATAGGCACGTTAATCTACAACACCAAGGGCACCTCACCTTGCACCTGGCTGTGTCCCTTCAGAACCCAGAGAGTGCCCCAGATGAACAGCGTGCCGACCTCTCCATCACTGGCATTCCCCAGGTTAGTCCCACACATTGCTCTGACTTGGGGATGCTACATTTTGGCGTCACGAACAGGATACGCACGTTTTACGGACTGTGAGCAAAACGTGAACTTTGTGCCTTAACCAGTTTGCCAAGTGACAAAACGCCTGTTTATTTGAAGTGAACTTTGTGGACTGAAAAACATACAAAAAGTGTCCCTAAAACCTCCAGAAAGCGCTGTGCAGTGTTGCACTATCAAGAGGAAGAAAATCGCCACTTCCAAGTGCGTTTTTGTGGACTTTTTATCATTCTGCTTGCTGTCACTGAATAACTGCATCATGGCGCCCAAGATGGCCGCCTGAACTGTGGACTTATCTACTGCGCCATCACTACTCCTTGCTGGCGGGAAAACTTAGCGCCAAACTCTGCAGCGTCACCGCCTTATTCAAATTTTCCAAGCTGGACTCCACCTACCTTGGGCCTGGAAGAACGCATGAGCGCTGTTCCCGTCGGAGTAAGTCCGAAGCTCCGCTCCTCCGGCCCGACGTCCTCGCGGGAAGGGACGCTGCGCAAGGGATTCCCGAAGACGTCCTTCCGGATCTCGCGAGACTTGGACTGCCTGCACCGGAGTAAGTACAAACTCCTGGGTGAAATAATTCTACACCGGAGGGGGGTCACCTGGTTAGTAAGGCCCGAAAAGGGGACACCGGACTCTTTCCACCGATTGCACTCACTGGTCAGTAACCCCGCCAGCGCGACATCGGACCTGTCGCTACCTCTTAAAGGGACCGCACGCCCAATTAATCTGCATCATGTCGGACTCGGAAGTAGCAGAGCAGCCTGCCCCCAGGGAGCCAGTGGCCACCAACAGTATTGTGCCTGCCAACATGATGCCTTTGACGATGCCATACTACTTTGGGGCCCCATGGTTTCCCCGCTACGCCGGGGAGGCTCATAATTTAAAAGACTTCCAAGACAAAATCCTGGCTCTGTTCCGGCTCTATCCTATCAACCCGGAGCAGCAAATGGAGATTCTGTTAGCCCAGTTGGAAGGAGCGGCCCGCCGAGAAGTCATGTCCTGGCCCAGTTCTGAGAGGAGTACCATAGAGCAGATCTTTGACCGCCTCAGCACTACCTTTGAAGTCAGGACTGTGTCTGAAATAAAGATGCGCTTCTTCAGTAAGAAACAAAAGCCTGGTGAGTCACTCCGTGATTTTGCTTTATCCCTCCAAGAGGCCTGGAGGGCCGTCATTCATATAGACCCTAGAGAGGTTGACACCCAGGATCAAACTCTGAGAGAACAATTTATTGCGGGTGTGAATAGCGAATCTTTAAAAACTCAATTGAAAATGTTGTCGGCTCAGCACCCTAGCAGTATTTTCCTGGACTTTAAAGAACTGGCCATTAGTATTCTGGGACAACATCTGCCAACGGAACCAGTGGCCCATCCCGAGCCTTCTGTCCGTAATTCTAAGCTGACTGATGCCAGCCTGCCAGGGGCCAGCCAAGCCGCCCAGACTCCAGTGCCTGATACAGTAGCTGCTTTGATGGAACAGGTCAATTACCTCACTAAGAGCCTGGAAAAAGTCTGCAGGAAACTGGAAGAGTGGGAGAAACCCTTAATGCTGGAAGATGAACTCCTTCTGCCTCAAAAGCCTGGCCCCCTGCGTATCAGGAAGTTTATCCCAGAGATCCTGGAAGACGTTCAAGTGACCGGTTTAGGAACCGCAAGCGGCCTGCCTGTAACTACTGCAAGAAGTTGGGTCATACTGAATCTACTTGCTGGCAGTTAAACGGGCCACCCTCGAGGCTGAGGACCGCCCCTCGGGAGGTAGAACAACAGGTCCAAGGGATCCAAACTGGATGCCCCGTTATGTGGGGTCCCGTCCCAAGATAAACGTCCGGATCAATGGAGTGCCTTTTGAAGCGTTGCTGTACACTGGATCTCAAGTCACCACTATTCAGCAGTCCACCTTTAATCAGTTCTGGAGTTCCAGCCTGCTTACCCAGCCACCTGAGTCCTGGCTGGAGATAATTGCAAGCAATGGTAAGCCCATAAAAGTCCATGGATACTGGGAACCCACTCTCCAGGTGGGAGAAGCCACTTTACCACAGCAAGGAGTGATCGTGGTACAAACCGGGGATAAAGGGGGTCACCCTGTGATTGTTGGGACTAATGTTTTCAAAAATTGCTACCCTGAGGTACTTGAAGCTCTCCATCAGTCCCTGCCTGCAGCTTCCTCTGCCTCCAAGAAGGTCCTCCAAAAGACTATCAGCGTATTGTGTGCTCAGCAGAGGTTTGCAAATGAAAAGGAGAGATCTGCACCGCCAGGATCCGTGATAATAGGCCAGTGACTCTACCTCCAAACTCCCAAACCCTCCTGTGGTGCCGTGCTGTCCTGGGAGTCCAGGGCCAAGACTATCCGGCCCTGGTGGAACCTGTCCAGATGGAGAACTACCCATATGTGAGAGCTGCCAAGTGCCTGGCGACCGTCTCTCAAGGTAAAGTACCTGTCCGTTTGATTAACCTCAGCGATCATCCTGCTGTGCTTACTAAGCACTGTCCTGTTGCCCAGCTTTCCCAGGTATCCTTCCAGGATGTCATCTGCCTGCCTGTCACCGAGAAGCCACCAGCTGCCACTCGAGGACCTCTTCCTGCGGACTGACTCTCCAGTGCCCTGGTGGAAGGAACTCCATGTCGGGGACGAAACTACCCCGCAACATCAACTAGAGGGACTCCTGAACCTAGTAAAGCAACACCATCAAGCCTTCAGTAAGCATGCAACGGACTATGGAGAGGTCAGTGTCATCCAACACACCATACCCACTGGCTCTCATCCTCCCATCAAAGAGAGGTATAGACCCATACCACCAACTTCATACCAAACTGTTAAAGAGATGATCCAAGAAATGAAAGACTCAAGCGTAATCCGGGACAGTCGTAGTCCCTGGGCTGCACCACTGGTTTTAGTTAAAAAGAAAGATGGTGGTATCCGGTTTTGTGTAGACTATAGAAAGATAAATCAGATCACTCACAAAGATGCATATCCATTGCCACGTATTGAGGAGTCTCTAACTGCTCTAGGCTCCTCCGCCTATTTCTCCACCTTAGATTTAACCAGCGGATATTGGCAAGTGCCCATGGCCCCTGAGGATAGGGAAAAGACTGCTTTCACCACCCCTATGGGCCTGTTTGAATTTAATTGCATGCCATTTGGACTGTGTAATGCCCCGGGACCTTTCAAAGATTAATGGAGCGGTGCTTAGGCCATAAGAACTTTGAGACAGTGCTGTTGTACCTGGATGACGTTATCATCTATTCTAAAACGTATGAGGACCATTTAAAGCATTTAGCTGAGGTGTTTGAAATCCTTATTAAATACGGCCTCAAGATTAAACCGTCCAAATGTCACCTGCTTAAACCTGCTGTAAAATACCTGGGACATGTGGTAAGCGCAGAGGGAGTTCAGCCTGATCCTGATAAGCTAGCTGCTGTCCGAAATTGGCCGGTCCCCACTACAGTGAAAGAAGTGAGGAGCTTCCTTAGCTTCGCTGGCTACTACCGGCGCTTTATCCCCCACTTCGCTCAAATAGCGGATCCAATCCAGGAACTCCTGAGGGGGCAACCAAAAAAGAGCCCAAAGACTCCTGTCCCCATTGAATGGAATGAAGAGAGGGAGGTTGCATTTCAGTTGTTAAAGAAAAAGTTGACTGAACCTCCTGTGCTGGGGTACCCAGATTACAGTAAGCCATTCCACCTTTACACAGATGCCAGTAAGAAAGGCCTGGGAGCAGTGCTGGCTCAAGTGCAAGAGGGAAAAGAGAGAGTGATAGCTTACGCCAGCCGGTCCTTAAAGGGAGCTGAAAAGAATGATCAGAATTATAGTTCTTTCAAATTGGAGTTTCTGGCCTTAGTGTGGGCGGTAATGGAAAAATTCAAAGACTATTTGGCTGCCACTCCATTTATTGCGTTCACTGATAACAACCCTCTGGCTCACCTGAATACCGCTAAACTGGGGGCCTTAGAACAGAGATGGGCCTCCCGCCTTGCTAATTATGACTTCACTGTAAAATACCGGGCTGGCCGTTCAAACGATAATGCTGATGCCCTGTCAAGGCTCCCCACTGAAATAGCACCGGATAACATACGGGATGCCTGGGAAGATGTAGAGATGACAGCATTTTATAACCGGTTTGCTCAACAGGACCAGGCTCAAGCTGCCAACAATGGAACCTCTGACCCTCCATCCTTTGATAAGCCTGCATCCAGAGAAGAAAAATGGATTAGGTTGCAATCAGAGAGTAGAGTTCTCGGTGAACTGCTGGACTTCTTCATCAGTGGCAGAACCCCTGAAAGAATTCGGCGAAAGACCGCAGACCCAGAACTCATCAAATTGTGGAGGCAACGCCAACAACTTTTCCTTCAAAAAGGCCTGTTGCTGCGACGAAGCCTGGATCCAGTGTCAAATGACAGAGTGCACCAGATCCTCATCCCACGTCGTGATGCAGGTATGGTTTTAGAAATGTATCATGACAGGTCTGGACATTTTGGGGTTCAAAAGACTGAGGCCACTGTAGGCGGTTCTACTGGGTTGGAATAAGAGAGGACATTGAGAAGTGGTGTCGGGAATGTACAGCCTGTGCCCTGAAGAGAGGTGAACACCATGATCAGAGAGCACCGCTGCACCCTATTATAAGTACCGCCCCTCTTGAACTGGTTGCTATTGATCACGTAAAGTTGGAGCCCAGTCACTCAGGGTATACCTATGCTATGACTATTATTGACCATTTTACTAAGTTTGCCGTAGCAGTGCCTGTGAAAGAACTGACAGCCAAGACGACAGCTGAATTGTTCTGGAAACACTTCCTCCTGCCTTACGGCTGCCCAGAAAAGATCCTCACCGACCAGGGGTCTGCGTTTGAGTCTCATTTGTTCCAGGATCTGTGCCGACTACACAATTGCCAAAAGGTCCGGACCACGGCCTATCATCCACAAGGTAATGGACTCTGTGAAAAGATGAATCAGACCTTGATTGAAATGTTGAGAGCCGTGCCTCCTGAGACCAGAGGAGATTGGCCTAACCTGCTACCACAGCTTATGTATACGTACAATAATACTATCCATTGTTCCACTGGATACACTCCTTTCTACCTGTTGTTTGGGCGTCAGGGTAAATTGCCTGCAGATCATTCCCTGGATGTACAAGTGCTGGATGACATTAATCCCCTGCCTAAAACTGACTGGGTAACGGAACATCAAAGGCGCCTGCTTAATGCCAAAGAAATTGTCCAGGAGCGCATGGAAGGTGCCCGGGAGCGACAACAAAAAGACTATGATTTGGCGGCCCATGCAGAGCCCTTGGCTGTGGGGGATACAGTGTGGTTAAAGAACAATCACCGCACCAGTAAACTGGACAGTAAATGGGAGAGGACTCCTATCTGTATCTGCCATCCCTAATGCTGAAACTCATACCTATGAGGTCACCAGAGAGGGTAAGGGTTCCCAAATTGTTCACAGAAACCGCCTAAAACTCTGTATTGACAAGGAGACTGTCGTTGGAGATTCCGGATCCGAGTCTTCTGAGTCAGATTCCATTGCTCGGCCTGCTGAACCTATGTAGGCCATAGCGGACTTGCTGAATGATCCTGAGCCGCTTCACTGGTTCCTTACACCCTGGTTAAACTTTGGGGTGCCTGCCCCGGCACCTGCTGAACCTGCAACCGTAGCAGGCCTAGCTCAGGGTGCTACTGAAAGGGGTCCCACTGACGTGGATCCTTCTTGTCCCCCTGTACCCGGACAAGAGGAGACCTTGGCTCTAAGGAGGTCTACCCGGTCTACAAGGGGGCGCTTACCAGTACGTTTTGAAGACTGTACTGGAAGTGTTTCCCGACAGGAAACCTCTGTGTGAGCATCATCCTTTTTAAGCTTGTGCCCAGATATGGACTCCCTTTGTGCGAGCCTCTGTGATATGTTCTTATTATGGACTTATGCATTTTCATATGGACTATGTGATGTTTTATTATGTTCTTATTATGGACTCATGCATTCTCTTATGGACTATCCTGGTGTTAACCATTGATTTGCTGTACCAGGTCAGCATCACAGTTCGGCAGTAACAGCCTGCAAGCAGAGGACGTCGCCCCTTGTCACCGCGCTCCACCTTTTCCAGCTGGACCTGATATGATTATTTATGCAGATGTCATTCATATGTGTTTGTATATGCCTGCATGTGTTTTGTGTCTTTCAGGAGAAGAATCCAGTTGGGTGGGCCCCTGTTGGAGTACGAGGTCGTACTCAGTTTAAAGTCGTGGGGTATGCAGTATACGGGCACTTTAATACCCGTTTACTACCAATAATGTTATGTACCTTTAAGTGGCTTACATGTAATTGCCTGCAGTAATGTGAGGATTGTTATGTAGGTGTTAGACCACTAGGGGAACTGTTGAGTAGGGCTATATATAGCTAGGCCAGGGCAGGCTAGAGTTAGTGCAGACCCTGGAGTCTGTGAAGGCCACATGTCACGGGCCTAGGCAGATCAGCAGGAGTCAAGCTGAGGCAATCCCTAGAGCAAGAGGTACTGTAATGTCAGAGGAGGTACACTGCAAACTGGAGATTCAAGGATATAAGCCAGAAGTAGGGCATTGGGGCCTTGAAGAATAATTGCCAGTCAGGACAAGCCAGGAAGAAAGAAAGGTTCACCTGCAATTCAAAAGTCCTGTTATTTATCCCTCTGTTTACCTTGCTGGATATAAGCCTGCTGTAACTGAGATTGTACCAAAGCCAATTGTCTGCAAAAGAACTGTTTAAGAGAGTGCCTTCTGTATTACCACTGTTTCAGTAAAGTTGGAATTCTGTTTCAAGATACAAGTCTGCACCTCTATTATTCCTACTATAAATACGGTGTGCCACCGTTTACTGGCACTGGCGTCACATAGGCACGTTAATCTACAACACCAAGGGCACCTCACCTTGCACCTGGCTGTGTCCCTTCAGAACCCAGAGAGTGCCCCAGAGGAACAGCGTGCCGACCTCTCCATCACTGGCATTCCCCAGGTTAGTCCCACACATTGCTCTGACTTGGGGATGCTACAATGTGAAGATCGAGGGGTTCATTTAGACAACGCCCTTAGAGGAGGAAGGACACATGGCACAGTGGGTTCACACCTGCTGGTTCGTGACAGATTACAAATAAGAAGAAGAATTGCGTATGTAGAATAGGGAGGCAAGGAAGCTGAAAGACAAGGAGGAAGAAGTGAGGAGCTGTGGCCACTGTGCTTCCTAGAACTGTAGCTGCTGCAGTGCAGACCTAA
Source organism: Bufotes viridis (assembly GCA_033119425.1). Lineage (NCBI taxonomy): Eukaryota > Metazoa > Chordata > Amphibia > Anura > Bufonidae > Bufotes > Bufotes viridis. The sequence goes on along the minus strand of CM065592.1, from coordinate 464,219,625 downwards.
AAAGCAGCTACCTGCAAGGAAATACTTTCATTTTCCCCCCATTTTCATAGAAATCCTTTTTTTAGGGGGTTTCAATTTAATTAACCAGCATATATACCTGCTTACTGCAGCAAAATGCAAGGTACAGCAGAAATATAGTCGTGTTAACATGAAATTAATCATCAAGCCTCAATCGTCCTTTTCCATGAATTTAATTTGCATGCGCTGCTATTTAAATATTTTTTTAGCAGGTTAAATTTAATTAACCAGCATATATGCATGATTACTGCAGCAAAACACATGGTATAGCAGCAATCTACCTGTGAATGTTTACATGAAATTGAGCATCAAGCCTCAATTGTCAGTTTCCGTGAAATCTCCACGCGGTTGGAATGATTTTTTTTGGGGGGGAATATTACATTTAATTAAACCAGCATATATATGTGATTATTACAAGACACAGGGTAGGGCAGCAATCTACCCATGAGAGATAATGAGAAATTGAGTGTCAGGCCTGTCAGGCATCGTCTGTTTCCATGAATTTAAATTACAGTTGAAGTTTTTTATTTTTATTTGGGGGGTGTTCAATTTACCAACATATATACATGATTACTGAGTGTTAACGTGAAATTGAGCGTCAAGCCTACCTGGGAGTGTTAATGTGATATTAAGGGTCAGGTCTCAATCTTCCATTAACGTATATTCAGTTCCCATACAATAATATTTTTTTGGGCACTTGCTCAATTTAATTAAACCAGCATATATATGTAATTAATGCAGCAAAACACAAGATATAGCAGCAATCTACATGTGAGTGTTAATGTGAAACTAAGCGTGAGGCCCGGCCCTTAATCATCCATTAACGTTTATTTATTTCTACACATGGTTGAAATTTTATTTTTTGGGCTACTGTACTTCTTCAATTTAATTAAACCAGTATATAGGTGATCAACACCAATACACAGGCCACCACACAAAAGTATCTGTGAGGGATAACGAATTTAGGCCTAAATCCATTTCCCTTAATTTCTGTGTTCACAAACACGTTTCCAATCAATTTTTTGGGGGGAGGGTTGTTGATTCTATTCAAACTAGCAGCATGTAAAAATATATATATGTATATATATATATATATATATATATATACACACACGTAATTACTACACCAATATACAGAAAAGCACACAAAAGTATCTGGGAGTGATAATAACTAATTTAGGCCTCAATCTTTTTTCCTTAACTGACACGTTTTTTGATCTTTTTTTTTTTTTTGGTGAGGGGGGGTCATTTATAACATTCAAACTAGTATCATATATATGTGATTACTACACCAATACACATGTGAGTCTCACTATTGAAAATGTGTGTGAGAGCCCTCACCATTTGGACTGCCCTGATAAAAGCAGAAGGAAGGGTGCAGACTCCGATGACGATTATGTGCTGGATCGGGGTGAAAAGGAGAAGGCAACATCAGTGGAGGAGGGCGGTAGAGGCTGCAATAATGAGCAGAGGCTAAGTACCTCCCAATAAGCAGCCAGTGCCACGTATGCTTTGAGATCTGGTGATGCCTCTGACACTGTGGGTAAGTTAGGCCCAAAACATGCCAGAGTTGAGTCCAGCTTGGCTGCCTGTAGAACAAGTATGTCCTTCTTCTCCTGGTTCTCTTTGTGGCAGCCAACCCACATCCCCAAGCAGTACCATTGTAGTAGTGCCTTGTAGTCTCACAAGGGGGAGAATGCAGGCCACTCCTTGAGATTCTCGCTGTCAGGCAAGCTGTATTCTACGGTGGACACCTTGAGAAGCTGCTACAGGCAGGGACAGTACATGTCTTTCATGGTCCACTGGGTCAATGTTTTTTGCAGCAGTGGAGGGGCAGTACCCCAGAAACACGGCCAGGTAATTTTTAACCCCTACCACCATATCATAGGGCTGGCTCCTACAGCAGGCACTTATCTGTGTCCTCCACCTCCTCCTCCATGGACATGGTCCTCTCCCTAACAGCAGCAGGGCACAGCATCGCTCACACTACCCCTCCTTCCTGTCACATGTGCAAAGTGCTGCCACACAGTGTTGGAGCTGATTGGCCTGGGACAATGGATGGTGAGCAGCTGCTCAAGTACATCAAGCAACAAACACCCACTGGCTGTCACCCTGCCGACTCCAACTGGGCAAAGTGGTCAACGACAATGGGCACAACATCCTAGGTGCCCTGAACCTGGGAGAAATACAACATGCTCCCTACATGGCCTTTTAAAAAGAATGCACTGGCTTACGTAAGGTGCTTGCAGTCTCTAGGAGACTCTCCTTCTTTTCAGCCATTCTCAGTGAAGAACGCTCTCCTCGACTTGCAGCATCTGAATGGTATGCAGCTACACCACTTAATCTGCGATGTTCCAACTCCCTGGAATTCAACATTGCACATACTTGAGCATCTGTATTAGCAGAGGAAAGCCATGAATGATTTTGTTATGCACTAGACCACCTCAGCAGAGAGCATGCTCTCATTTCAGGTCGGGCAGTTGCAGTTCATATTGTCATGCTGCAGTTGTCCCTCACCCCGCTCATATGTATTTTTGAAGAGACGCTGACGATCATGCAACAGGTAGCTCTGTAGCTGTTGGAGACCCACATTGAGAAACTCCCATAGGGGAGAAGGAGGAGGTGCTGCCACTTGAGGAGGAGGAAAAGGAGTCAGAGTTGGAGTAGAAATAGGATAAAAAGACGATGGTGACATCGGCCATGACACCCAATCCTCTCAGTGGGCAGCGGAGGTGGAAATAACTGGCTCCTCGGGTACCTGGACAGAATGGCAACATGTAGACTCTCTTGCTTGCGTAGATTTTCACACTCCTCCAGCTGAGGCTGATGAATAGATCTGGCCTTGCTGGTGGCGCGCCATCTTGCCTCTGTTGCTGTCTGCCTGCCTGACTCCATCATGCCACTGCTGCTCCATCTCTTATTTTCCGTAACGCTGCTGCTGCCTCCATCATTCAACTGCCACCATCATGCCACTGCTGCGACCTGCCTACCATCACGTTCTGTACAGCACAACAACTGCCGTCTGCATCATGCCAATGCTGTCTGTCTCCTTACCATTACGTTCTGTACGGCTGCTGCTGCCACCTCCATCCTGCCACCATTATGCCACTGTTGTGACATCACGCCAATGCTGTCTGTCTGCCTACTATCATGCTCTGTACAGCTGCTTCTGCCGCCTCCATCATGTCAGCAATTCCACCTGCCTACCATCACGTTCTGAACGGCTGCTGCTGCCACCTCCATCATGCCACCATTATGCCACTGCTGTGACCTTTCTACCATCACTTTCCGTAAGGCTGCTGCTGCCTCCATCATGATGCTACCTTTCTACCAATATGTACCATATGGCTGCTGCTACAGCCGCGATGCCACCACTATCACTACAGCTACTCCTACTATTGCTAGTACTACCCACAGGTACTATTGTATGTTCCATGCTTTTAGAAGCTTTGAGACATGAAAAGGCATAACATGTGCCAGCACGGTGTGATATTAAACACGCTGTATGTTACCTCCATCAAACGTGCATTTACCCATAGCTATGTATGTCAGAGACACTCAGACATCATTTACTATTGCTGTCATTGTGTTCCAGAGCTTGGGGAGTGGGAAGGGAAAATAAAATTCATAAAAACTAAACAAAAAGAGATAACAAGTTTGCCTCAAAATTCTAGGAGGCTAGGACGGTTTTGATATGGCCCCCACAGAGCCCTTATCTAAACATCATCAAGTCTGACTTGGATTACACGAAGAGACAGAAGGATTTAAAAAACCTACATAGTTAGTTCTCCAAGATGTTTGGAACAACCTCCCTTCTAAGTTCCTTCAAAAACTGTGTGCAAGTACAGTATATGTACCTAGAAGAACTGATGCTGTTTTGAAGGCAAATGGTGGCCACACCCAATACTGATTTGATTTTACATTTCTCTGGTTCATTCACTTTGCATTTTGTGAATTAAAAAATAAACTATTGACACTTTTATTTTTTTAAATATTCAAACTTTGCAGCATTTTTCCACACTTGCCTGAAACTTTTGCACATAAACATGTTCTCCCTTCCTATCGTTTTCTACACCTGCTGTCTCAGGGCTTCTTTCTCATTCTCATGCTCTCTAGACTGCTCTTCATGTCAGATTGATGAGCATCTCTCATTTTCCAATGGCCACAAGTTTCTCAGAGAGTGGCTGGATGCCTGCTTTATGTTGTGCTAGTGTGCAGGCAGGCACAATGCACTGTTATCATCACACTTGCTTGTACTGAGCTGCTGAATATGGGGGTCATAAAGTAAATGGTATAGCAGAGAGCTGATGGCTATCTGCTCCTCCATTGCATTAAAGGAGGTCTCATACTACATTTTCCTAGAGCAATGTATACAGTTGAAATGCATATGTTACAAAAAATCTTCCCCCACCAGGATCAGCTGTTTACCAATGAAGCAATTATCTGTGATGATATAAGGAGGGGAAATTGTACCCACTTTAAGGAAGTGCTACTTCTTTGAGGTCTTGAGCAGCACTTCAACTCCATATGCTGCTTGGTGACGAGGCCCCTTTAATGAGGTAGGTGGCTAGTTTAGCTATAAAGGTACAGAGTGATGGCCTTGCTTCCATGCCCTAGTGTACTGGCCCAATCTGGCTACAACATGGCACTGGATCACCATGGAGTAAAACTGTACTGCTCTATAAGAAGAGGAGTGTGGAGACAAAAAGAGCTGGCCATCCTTGCTGACATTTGAGACCTGATGCAGACCAGAAGCCACACACCAGGCCTGGCAGCAAGGACTACAGTGAAGTTTGCAGTATTGTGAACTGGAGCAGAAATCTGCAGCAGAACATGTCAGGAGCAAGGCAGGTAGGATACCTCCCGTCTACTCACAGGATGCTACAGTTAGCTGTAGAACAGGATGGGTGTTACAGTGCAGAGCTGGAGGCAATACTGCTGAAAAGGGCTGGGACAAGGTCCACCACCAACAGAGGCTGAGCTGCCCAAGTGCGACCACCCCCCTCCAACTTGTGGATGACTATGGGAGATCTGTTATGGATGACACTGTTATTGGGGAATCTGTGGATGACACATATGTCATCCACAGATCCCCCCCTCCCCATGACAGGGTCCGTGTAGGAATGACCCCCAATACAAGGGGTGAGGCTGTGGGGTTGTATCTGCTTTTTGATGACAGCGCCAGCGGAGCCGTGCAGTGACTGTATTCTACTCCCCCCCACCCCACACACACACTGTATATAATCTCAACTATATAACTGTAGTGATTTACTACAGTTATTTAGTTAATACGATTATATCCAGTGAGCAGGGGGGGGCAGGGGGTGGGGGTAGTAGAATACAGTGACTGCACGGGCCCTGCTGTCATTATGAAATAGCATATGTGACCCCATCTCTTTTATTGGTGGTCATTCAGTAAATTAACCCTGTTTTGGGGGGGGGGGGGTGTCTGTGGATGACAAATATGTGTCATCCACAGATTCTCCCCATAACAGGGTTCATTTAGTGAACAGTGTGCCACCCCACACTGTAGTGTCCCCCACACAGTAATGTCCGCCACACTACCCCCCACACAGTAATGTCCGCCACACTGCCCCCCACACAGTTATGTCCACCACACTGCCCCCCACACAGTAATGTCCGCCACACTGCCCCCCACACAGTAATGTCCGCCACACTACCCCCCACACAGTAATGTCTGCCACACTGCCCACCATGCAGTAATGTCCGCCACACTGCCCCCCACACAGTAATGTCCGCCACACTGCCCCCCACACAGTAATGTCCGCCACACTGCCCCCCACACATTAATGTCCGCCACACTGCCCCACACACAGTAATGTCCCCCACACCCCCCTCAACCACACAGCAGTGTCCCCACATAGTAATTTGTCATGCTCTCCCCCTCTTGTCATTCTCCCCCCCCTTGTCATATTCCCCTCTTCTTGTCATGCTCTTTCTGCCCCGTCATTCTCCCCCATCTTTTCATGCCCTTTATACCCCCCCATGTTGTCATGCTCTTTCTGCCCCCCCATGTTGTCATGCTCTTTCTGCCCCCCCATGTTGTCATGCTCTTTCTTCTCCCCCCATGTTGTCATGCTTTTGCCCCCCAATGTTGTCATGCTCTTTCTGCCCCCCTCCATGTTGTCATGCTCTTTCTTCTCCCCCCATGTTGTCATGCTCTTTCCTCCCCCCATGTTGTCATGCTTTCTGCCCCCCCATGTTTGCTCCTTCTTCTCCCCCTCCTCTCCTCCTACCTCTGCTGTAGCGTGGCCGAGCTCTGCATGGTCTGCGCCTCCGCGGGTACAGGAGGAGGAGCTTTTGTCTCCTGTACCGAGCCGACTGACTTGAAGTGCAAACTGTGTGCGCACTTCCTGTCAGTCCGGCCGGGTACAAGAGACTGATGCTCTCTGTACCTGCGGACCGGACAGAGCTCGCTTACGCTACAATCAGGGAATGACAGGAGGGAGCGCTGAGCGGTTCCCCCTGTCAGTCCCTCTCCCTCTTGAGGCTGGAGCTCCCTGAGGCTGGAGCCTCCCCAGCCTCTGTGTCGGCCCGGCCCTGCTGCTGAACAGGAACTGACATCTGTCTACATAAGCCTAACACTGCCTCTGCACCAGGGAGGCCCCTCTTGGTATTAGAGTATGGACTACATTGGGCTGTAAGAAATGTACCTCTCCATAAATACCAATAAGAGGGTACTCTCTCTTACTGTCTGTAACTGTTAAACTAAATGCCCAATGTGTCTGTAACCACCAAGTGCATGTGCCTTCTGTACTTGAGAGACTTGAAACCGTGCTCCTGCTGAAGAAAATAAAAAGCTAATGGTGTTTGAAAATATACATGCTTCCGTCTGCATTTATTCGAAATCTGCTCCTTACAATAAGGCATCCTATTAAATCATGCAACTCAATAATGTTCCAACAAGCTGTTCTACCTTGGTCAGGTTATTTAGAAACAAAGCTAGGACAGCACATCTTTGACCCAGGTGAATCTTACCTATTCTTACAGTAGCTTTTTCCTCTATGGGCCGTATACAGGGGTATAGTTTAGGGCGTGCAGAGTAGGTTGAGGCCTATATTACATTTTGCGTTGGTGATAGGAGCTTCAAGTTGCACTTTTGGCTATAAAATGAACTAATGACTTACACTCTTCGTCTTAAAAAAACTTCTTTACTGGCCACAAGAGGGAATATGTGCATATATTTCTATTTCTTTTCTTCCTAACACCAAGCTTCATTGTTAAAATGTAATGACTGAATGTAACCTGAAAAATCAATTTAACGCATTTAAGCCAGAAACCGTGCCAGCAAGGCACTTCCATAATAACCTCATGCTTAGATTGGCTGCTGCTGCCAACAGGCAATTATTACATGACTCTTGATCAATAGAGTAAAATAAATGGATTTGGTTACTTACAGGAAAACCCTACAGGTATCTGAGAGCTTTTATGCGTGTCCACTTGAGGTTTAATCAAGCCCCATATGCTGCTAAATGCGTTTCTCCAGGTAGTATGGAGCACCTTGCTATAATTCAATTACAAGTAGGAAGGATGAGAAGGTGGAAAGGGATGCCATTAGTATTAATAATATATGATGTTAAGTGATTAAAGGAGTTGTTCAATTTAGAAACCAATTTTCATATACCTCCCTTCAGGTTCTTCACCTGTAGGCCAGGGTGGAGAGTGATTGCGAACAACATCTCTTGCGTCTGGAGGACTTCTCCTGCATTATGAAGCCAACACGTTGATTGGAATGGGCGCTGTCACTGTGTAATAATTAATTTCCTTGTGGGGGCACTATCAGCATATTGTCACAGAACCAGTGGCGTACCGCCAATATAGGCAGACCACGCTGATGCTATGGGGCCCGCGGCACAGGTGGGCCTGGAGCGCATGGAAGGCCCTGCCCCCTACGACTACTCTGCATAAGACAGTTTATTCATGTCATGGGGTATTGAGGCGGCCCGTGGCCTGTCCACTTGTGTTCTCCCAGCGGTTGGCACGACCGCTCCCTGTCTAATCTCTTCTGGGCTTGGGGCTCCCAGGCACTGCGTCTGCCCTCTGCTCTGCTGCATTTCACACTGGCCAAGAGTTAGGGGCTCAATTCAGATTCTTGCTATGGGGCCCAATGATTTCTATATGCCCCTGCACAGAACACCGGGTTGATCACATACATCGAGGATTCTACACCATAGCTACGTGGTGTCTGCCATTCAGTATGGACATCAGTTTTAAGCCATGTGCCTTCCTGCTGTGGTGTCTGGACAGAAGCCACAATAAAGATAAACTGCAAGCAGGTCCACAGAATTCAAAGTGAAAAACCGCAGCAGAAACCACAGTGGTTTCTGCCACGGAATAGGCAGCAAACTTGGTGGCAGGTAGACATTTTCCAAAGCTGACAACAACTTTAAGGCCTACACATTTATAAAATGTTGTCATTCGCTTGGAATTCTTCCACTTACTTGGAGATCCTAGTTTGTAAAAAATAAAAAATAAAAAAATAAAAGGCTTATGGCAACTTAGAGTAAGTTAAGGTGCACAGAATATGCTTCAATGAGGAAATGTGATTCAATGAAACCTTGACCCAAAACCAAAGAAGTTTTCTGTATTGAAATGAATCCCATTCCCCAGGCTTCAAGCTCCATTTACAGCTCCAGTTCTTTATGGCATTGGGGACAATGTTGTTCCTATTAGCAGAAGTGAAGCTATGTCTTGATGTGGTATATATCAGGTGAGACTTTTGGGCAGACTGTGTCCAAATTAGAAAAGTTCTAAACACAAAATGATAAGCGTAGGGCTACATGGCGACACTGGTCGCACCACAGCTATCTCGATCAGGATCTCAGGGTAGAGGTGATCCCATAGAAATGAATGGGATTGCAGAGTAATTAGCAATAAAAAATCCAACACTGCTCAATTTTTTGGTGACTGGCGCTGCAATCCCAAACATTTCTATGGGATCACTGCCACTCTACGATCCTGGCTCCAGTAGCTGTCATGGGACCAGGGTTGCCATGTAGCCGTAACCCTTATAGGAGGCAAAGGACATGGCTCCTATAAAAGTAACAGATACAGGAGCCCCACAACAGCCACATCCCCCTAAAATGCCAGACGCAAACACTCACAACTAGACCTCACCTACTGCACTCCACTTAGTGAGTACATCAGCCATATTCACTCACCTATCACTTATGAAATCACCAGGGGTGATAGGCGGGCACATGCCCTTCTTCTTGTAATCGTAGGTACAGACACTAGCAGAATTTATACCCGATAGCTTGAGTAGGACAGAATTCGTCTACAGTCTGACCTTGGGAATATTTTAGGGGCAAATACTTTATCACACTTTTTACAGTAGCACTGGTTCTGGAAAAAAAATATTTTCTGATCCCATACCTCATATCGCAACACTTTTATGTGGGACAAATATGCAAGAATAGAATACATGATTATACTGTACATTTATGTATCTGACTCATAGAATAAGTTGCATCTGTTACAGACAAAGTGTGAAATGCAGACAGACTATAAAATAAGGTACTCTTATTGGCATCTAAAACTTAAAGGGATTTTAGAAAACTCACTTACCTGTCCACAGACGCAGTGACCTGTTGTTCTAGTACATGTGATCGTCGAGGCCAGTGATTTGCTGCCGCGGTCACAGGATCAAACCACTTCTGGCTGGGAACAGGGCAGTTTTTTAATTGGCTGCAATTTAAGACCATAGGGGTTGTCAGCTTCTAGGCAACTCCTTTAACATTGCATTATCTTTTTTTCTTAACACTAAAACATTTCTAACCCTAACACAAATTTTCCTAATTCTCGTCAATAAAAAAACTAAAATGATGAAACCTAAACAAATTAAAAATATTCTGACTTATTTATGAATTTAAACCTGTGAAAGCCAAACTGAAGGGGACTTTCACACTAGCGTTTTGGATTCCGTTTGTGAGATCCGTTTCAGGGCTCTCACAAACTGTCCAAAACGGATCAGTTAAGCCCCAATGCATTCTGAATGGATAAGGATCCGTTCAAAATGCATCAGTTCGGCTCCGTTCCGCTTCTATTCTGTTTTGGAGGCGGACACCGAAACGCAGCATGCAGCATTTTGGTGTCCGTCTGAAGAGGCGGAGCCTAAGGGATCAGTTTTGAATTACAATGTAAGTCAATGGAGATGGATCCGTTTTCAATTACACGATATGGTGCATTTAAAAACGGATCCGTTCCCCATTGATTTTCAATGTAATTCAAAACGGATCCGTTTTGGACTTTGTCATTTTTCTTTTAACTAATGCAAACGGATCCGTTCTGAACGGATACAAACGTTTCCATTATAGGTGCGGATCCGTCTGTGCAAATAAACAGCCGGATCTGCACCAACACAAGCGTGAGTACCCTTAGATGACTGAACAAACTTTTCTTGGTATTGAAAATCTTACATTGTATCATTATAGTTTTTATTTATTAGGATTAGGAAATGTGTACAGACTAAAGGGGTTTTGCAAGATCACCATGGGATAAGCCATTGTTCGTATTGGTTGCTCCACAGCCCCTTGAAAATGGACCAATATGTATGCTGAGAGACGGACACCCAGCAACCTGATATTGATGGCCCAGCCTAAGGGTAGGCCATTAATATTCTGAGACCAGAAAACCACTTGAATTCATTATGGTTAGGAAGTGCGTACAGATGAACTGATTAGGATTAAGAAGTGTGTAATTTATTTTAAAAGTGACAGGAAAAGTGTGAAATAAAAAATGATACAATGGTAGGTTTCAGATACCAGTAAAAATGAACTTAGATGCTGTAAAAGCATCAATTAAGTGGCATGGAGGATGGTGGGCTGAGACCTTTAAAGGGAACTCTGTCACCTCCAAAGCCGTCCTAAACTGCCAGCAGTACCTTCAAGTAGCCGGCAGTGAGTTTCTAATCATGTATTTCTTACTGAATTCAGATGAGGCAGTAGTATGAAAACGATCTTTTATCCTCCGTCTGCGCTATTTTCCAGTCATGGAAGTCATGGGGGCAGCGGCATCCTTGCTTCAAGTCACGGTAAGCACGCCGCCTTCCCTGCCCCTTCACTGTGACTGACAGCACTTATGCCCAGTAGTCGGCTAGCTTTACTGAACAGCTGGCTGTCAGTCACAGCGAAGGGGCAGGGAAGGGGCGTGCTTACCGTGACTTGAAGCAAGAAGGCCGCTGCCCCCATGACTTCAAGCCTGACTGGAAAATAGCGCGGAAGGAGGATAAAAGATCGTTTTCATGCTACTGCCTCGTCTGAATTCAGTAAGAACTACATAATTGAAACTCACTGCCGGCTACTGAAGGTACTGCTGGCAGTTTGGGACTGCTTTTGAGGTGACAGGTTCCCTTTAAAGAGAACATCCTGCTAGTAGAAAAAAAAATTTAAATTGACAGTAATAAAATAAAAAGAAATTAAAGGAATGTGCCATGCCTTAACAATGAGTGGCTGTTAGTTAATGCACAGAGATATGTAGTTTAGGGAAGTCCTATTAGGAGTGAATAGGGAGAAGTCCCACATTAGCAACCTCCATCAAGAAACTGGAGCAGCAAGCTGCTACAAAGAGAATCTGCCTTGACCATCCATGCAATACATGGACAGCCTATTGATTTCAATGCGACATTTCACCATTGGAAGCACTACAATGGAATTGAGCACTTGCGAGGTTCCTCCACAGATTACAACTGATCCCTGTGGGTCTTAGCTGCAGGGCAAGCTGGGATCAATTTTCGAAGAATACCCCCTTCCCTGGTAAAAAGGATTGCAGTCTAAAAATAATAATCCACATAATTGTAAATGGAACAAATTAATAATTTAGGGTAATATATCTTTAAAATGGGAAATTTTGAGTTTTAGAGGAAGCAAACGCCAATCATTACACCAATTTTAAGCATGAGTCTGTTCTATTTAGTACTCTTGCCTTGTTATATCATGTTCTAGCTTACAGCTCCTAAGGGAAAGTGATATGTGCCAGGGGTATACAGGGGGAGAGCAATTAAATTGTGTTTTAATAGAGGAACTGAATGCATTAACCTAAAAACTGATATCATCCTCGGCCTCTTAGCACTGACTTTATTCTTTATTTAAACTGTCTGAATCTGTAAAGTATATTATACTTATACTTTTATGTTTGCTAAAGATCACATTTAAAAAGTCAGAAAATATTTAGTTTAACCTGCTAGTAACCACTCATATGCTTTTTATGGCGTTCACTAAGGGGCCTTAGGCTGGGCTGCATCTTTTCACGGTGGGCAGGCTAAGCGATGCACAGGTCATCACATCTGCACGACACATATGAGACTGTGAAGGCCAGTTAGGGCCTAGTGTAGGCCCCAAGCCTGCATGCAGCGTTCCAAGCAGTTGGTATAGCAGACGTTAAAATGCATTGCACTATAGGAATAGAGCAATGTATTTTAGAAGCATTCAAAATATTGCCCATTATAGCCCCCTTGTGGGACTAATAAGTCGTTTAAAAAAGTTAAAAAAATTATGAAATAAAATTTCAATTAAAAATATGCTTTTTCATTGAAAATTGCTTTTCAATGGAAAAATTGCAAAAATAAAATCTCCCCCACTTTGGTATTGCAGTAACGACCGCACTATGCAAATATTATAAAAATTATCCCATACGCTTATCGTCTTGAAAAAAACAAAACCCGAATTTCAAATGGTTCCTTAGTTGCCACCATACAAAACAGAATAAAAATGATCAAATATTGTTACTAAACCCAAAATAATACCAATTAAATCTACAAGCTATCCTGCAAAAATCAAGCCCTCACACAGCTCTATAGGAAGAAAAATACCAAAAATATTAAAAAGCCCATACCAAAAACGATATGTATTTGGTATGGGCTGTAATAGTACTGACCCAGAGAATAAACTTATCATGTTATTTATGTCAAAAATAAAAGCCGCAAAATTTATACCATAAAAACTCAGTAGCAGTAATGTTGTTTTAAAAGTTAATCAGTAAGATATGTGAACCCCAAAATGATGCCATTAAAAACTACAACTTGTCCCTCAAAAAAACAAGCCCCCATACGGCTACATAGATGGAAAAATAAAAAAGTTATAGCTCTTGGAAGACATTGATGAACAAATGAAAAAATCGCTTGGTTAGTAAGACCCTAAACAACTGGGGTTAAAGGAAAATTAACTAAGGGGTTAAAGGAAAATTCCACCTTAAAAGTAAAGGGTGATATCAAAGCCCTTTTAGAAATAGGTTTTTATTAGTCTGTGTATTATCAGTGCTTGAAATGACAAGGCTGAGGCCTATACATTTTGGTTTGATTTTAAGTGTACCCATATCACCATCCAAGGGTGGACACAGACATCTGTAGTACCTTGGAGTAGGGACCTACCAATTCAACACGTAGCTACTGTCTCTAATGTCTAGTAGAAGAGAATGTAATCTGTGTATTCTTTTCCAGGTCCTCTCATACTGTGATGTGTCCAGCAGGTCGCAAGAATAGAACTAGCCATTCTATTCTTTTCCCCCTTTTGGTAGGCAGAAGTGGGTCAATCTCGCTTCCCACCAAGGGAGGAGTTTTTTTAGAAATCTGTGGTTAGTTAAAGTTAGACAGTAAAAGAGACGAAACAACATGGCGCAGTGTGGGAGCATTTTCCCCTGCTACAGCTGGAGTCTTCCAGGGGAAGTAGCTCTGAGAGCACCACCAACTCCTTGAATTTAATTGACTGAGTATTATGAGGGGGCTAAAGGCACTCCACTCAACAGTAGCAGAGCCTCTAGAAAGTCCAATAACCAGCCTGACACCTGAGATGAGCACAGCAGAGAGAGCAGCATTTACAAGACCTGCTACCATATTGCATCCAGCTGGAACCAAGTAAAGGAGAACTGCACTAAACCCTTTGAAACCGATTGTATTGTCAAGTTTAAGTTATTCAATCTCTGCAATGGAGACTGACCCCCAGGAAGCAACAACCTGAAGGCAGGGGCACCGTGACACAAACATTGGGCCGCAGTATACCACTTGCATCCTACACACCAAGACTACTCTACTTGAGGGGACAACCCACTGTAATTTGGCGTCATGAACAGGATATATACTGCTGTGCCTTAATGCGGAAGGCCCACAACATCTGTAAAGCCCCTACAAGTGACTTTATTGTAGTATATAAGGTTTGTTTGCTGCTGAACAGTGTAAAACTGTGCCAGTTGCAGTGCTTTGGCAAAATAGGGCTTAGTAGACTCTGAATTTGTGTCTCATGTACTGAGGGAATAGACAGCTCCACCCAGCAGAAGGGTGGGACTCAAAGGCACACCTCCACATAGGAATCATCCTTTCAACAGCAGGAACTAAAGTGTTTAGCTACTGTATAGTTCCAAAGGGGATGAAGAAACAATTTACCCCTACAGGAAGTAAAGGTGCAACAAAGCGGACCTGGTACCCAGGGTCCCTGTTGGTAATGGTGGCAGTACCCAGGTGTAGGAATGGCCAAGTGGTATAGGGTGGCCTAGAATGTCCCTTAATGTGTACTTGTGTCACGGTGCTCCTACCGGGATACGCTAAGCCCCAGGCCTTGGCTCAGAAGCAGAAAAATAGGGGTAGTAATTGAGGGATGAAAGAAATAACTTGAGTCCAGACCTTTTGATGAGGTTGAATAGCAGCTTAACTTTGCATAAAATTTCTCCAAAATGGTTTATAGGCTTTGTCTTGGTTCCACAGGCTTTATAGTGCCTCAGCAAGATCACGGAAAAGCTGCTCAACTCGTATTGGAGAGCCATTATGTGGGAAGATGAACCCAAAGTGCTCCTCGTGGTGAGAAAAAAAGGAACCGCCCAGCCCAAGCACAGAAAAAAAGAGAGAGATCGCCATTGGGATCCGGCTACTCACTGAGCTGAATCTTGTAACAGAGAAGCTGCGGTAAAGATGGCGAGCAGGAGATTGTCATAACCCGCCGATGGACCTAGGCCACAATCAGACCCATGCCTCCCCACACAGCCTGCAATTTCCCTTTCTGTGACAATTGCTCTGACCTTCATTCACTCTCTTCTCATTGTACAGTACCAGATGCCCTGGTAAGTAACGCCGGAGCAACTTGTTGAAAATCGGGCCCGACTCGCTGCACAACTGGAAACCCTCATGCCAGCTCCTATCCATACTGAGTCCTCTAGCCCCGGACTGCCCCGGACTGCTGCCCTGCACCAGTAAGTCTCATACTCGCCACTAGAGGGTACAGGATTGCACAATGTATAAAAACATACAAAAATAAAAACAGACAAAAAAATGTATATTAAAATAAATAAAAAAACACCATTATTTCAACTAAAGCTTCTAGCCCCATCCCCGGCAAGCGCTAACTCACATGTAATGAAAGGTGGACATAGTTTAGAGAAAGAAATATCAGATTGCTGCAACACTCAGCATGATGTTATGTCTTAAGTAGATATGTAAATAATTACACCACCTGTCTGTGGCCAGACCATTTCCAGGTGCTTGCCAGAAATTGTGTCATGGCACCAATTACATGCCCTGGTATTGACAGCCAGCCTCATCGTTACAGACGAGGGGCAGGACGACCCCTAATGTAATTTAGCAGCGGTGAGGAGGATTACGACACCCTCACCTAAAGAGGCCACATCATGTGGAACAAAAAGTCTATAGGAGCCAAGCCATGGACACATCTTGATGGGTGAGACACATTGGTCCCTGTTTTGAGTTGGTATGTTGGCCCTCTTTAGTCCACCCCTTTGTGCCTATATTTCATAGACTCCATCCATCAGCAAATAACTACCCCCAAGTTGCGCATGCTGGTGCCCATTCCCCTTTTACCCCTTTTTACGGTAAGTGGGAACTCTACCCGCACTACGGGTTCTGCTAAACTTTAAATGACACTGCATTACCAAGTGACTCTTTACTACTGTACCTCATGAGGATGAACTGCTTATTGGATCCAGTAGTGGGAGCCCCACCTGAGTGTTTTGCTAGCACTTTCCACTGACCATCCACAGGTTGGGAGCCTTCTATATGTTTGCACTAGTTCCTTATTCCAGCAACGTTTAAGCACCTAACCCACTGTGTTGGACTCTAATAGTATCTAGTCACAATGTAAGCGTTAATATGCTCTTTGAATGCATTTTGTAGTAAATGCCATTTTTTAGCTAGATAGTAAGCCCCATTTTCTTTGCTCTTTTGGACTGCCTCTGAGCACTCTATTGCAATAATACAAAGGTACCCATATCCTGCTTTAGCTCTAGCTAGTACAAGGCTGCAGTGGCGTAGCGTTGGGGGGAGGCGCCAAATTGCAGGGGCACCAGGCAGCAGGCATTTCAAGGAGGGCCCCGTCCCCTCCGTTCTGCCTTATAAGCTTCAGGCCAGGCCTGAAGCCTAGATAAAGCCTAGAATGTATTGGCTTATTTGAGGGCATGACATAATGAGATCATGTGACTAATTCCTCCCACCACTTACAGACTGTGCCAGGTGCAGGAAAAGGGCTGTAAGGAGAGTGCAGGCACTTATGCTGTGGTCAGTGATTTCTGGAGAGGGGTCTGGGGGCTGTATTTTTATGTCGTTTGTAGTGGAGTATATGAGGGGTGTGTGAGCTGCTAGAAGCTTTTATAAAGTTACAAAGTTCACCCACAGTTACATTGCTCACCATACAGTGTATTCCCTTTCAAGGTTTTTAACTCCATGAAGTCGTTTTGCCAAACTCTGTGCCCCCTCCACCCTATGGGTTTTGTCTCCTTAATACCCCCTCCACACTGTGGGTTTTGTCTCCTCTGTGCCCCCTCCACACTGTGGAGTTTGCCTCCTTTGTGCCCCCTCCACACAGATTAGGCTATATAATGGCCGCCTCTGTATTATTAATATATATAATGGGCCCCTCTGTTTTATTATATAATGGCCCCTCTGTATTATTAGTATATATAATGCCCCCTCCATATTATTCTTATATATAATGGCCCCTCTGTATTATTATAATATATAATACCCCCTCTGTATTATTAGTATGTATTAGTGTGCTTCAACTCTTGTCCTCCTATCTGTCTGGCTCTACCACAGTATTGGGGGCAGCAGTATGACAGTGTTGAGGCACCAGGAGGGAGGATGATAGTAAAGTGAGGAATCTAAAAATGTTTTCTGTGAAACTCTGTAGAGACGCTGCTGAAAGAAGATATTATGGTGGTCTTATCTCCGAATAAAGATGTTGAGGAAAGTCTACATCACAGGAAATGTCACCGGATGGATGATGTATGTAGACTGTGAGAAAGACTAGACAACATGGCGCAGTGAGTGAGCATTTTCCCCTCCTTCAGCAGAAGTTATCCCGGAAAGCAGCTCGGCAAGCCCCCAACTCCTTGACATTAATAGACTGAATATTACATGGGCGTCAACAGCCACTAAGCGGTACCAGAAACTCTAGAAAGTCCGGTAACCAGCCTGAAGCCTAAGTTTAACAGAGCAGAGAAAGCAGCATTTAGAATACCTGCCACCATATTGCATCCTGTTGGAACTAAGTAAAGCAGAACAGCACTAAACCCTTTGAAACGCTCCCATGTCTGGACTTCACTTTATTCTTCAACTCAATCCCTGCAAAGAGCTGACCCCCAGGAAGCGACAGCCTGAAGGTAGGAGCAGGGCCGGCTTTAGGGTGAGGGGTCAAACTGGGCAATTGCCCAGAACCCCCATTGTCTAAGGGGCCCCCTCCTTCACTGCTGCTGTTCAGCTGAACGTCCAAGGAAGCAAACTGGTGGACAGCTGAACAGCTGCACTTTACAATGCAGTATACAGTCTCCTCCCTCACAAATAAGAGAAATCATTACCCTAGTGCTGACAGGACTTGCAATAATGTCAGATTCAGGAGGCGGAGCTCAGCAGAGAAGAGGGGATAAAGGACCTGTGATGACCTCACCATCATGTGACAAGAATAGGAGGCGGAGCTCAGCAGTGTAGTAAAGTAATGAAGAAGACAGCCATGCATGTGAAGAAGTATGGATTCAATGTATGTGCAAAGGAAATGCTGGCAGTTTTAGTCCTCTCCTCTTATACCTCCTGTTATGTAATATCAAAGTACATTACAAGAGGAGTTATGAGGAGAGGACTACAACTCCCAGCATGTCCAGCTTGTTATGTAATATCAGAGTACATTACAAAAGGAGGTATAAGATGAGATGACTACAACTCTCAGCATGTCTAGGTCATTAATATATAATATCAGGGTACATTACAACACCCTGGATATGCTGGGAGTTGTATATCTCCTCTTATAATGTACTCTGATTTTACATAATAACGGCTTTGACATGCAGGAGTTATAGTCCCATTCTCTTTTACGTCCCCCTGTAATGTGCTCTGATATTAAATAATAATGGCTTAGACATGCTGGGAGTTATAGTCCTCTCCTGTTATACCTCCTGCAGTAATGTGCTCTGAATTAAGGCCGGGACGAGGGATAGGGAGGGTAGTCATCCACCTAGGGCGCCACTTCCCCCCATAAAAGGGGGCGTACTCATGGCCATCCAACTTCACAAGCCTCAGACCGCTAGGCCTCAAGCCTGTGAGGCATTAGAACAAAGCAGGAAGCCGCAATGACATCACGTCATCAGGTGAGACCCGGAGCAGGAGAGCAACACAAGCTACAGATAAAACTGTGGTCTGCATCACAGACAGTGGCGGGGGGATGGGAAGGAGCGTTTTTATACTAAATGTCCACACTGCTTGGGGCACCAGGGATGGGGGGAAAGAGATCATTATATATACTTGGCACTACTGGGGAGGAATAGAGGAGCATTATATACATACTGGCACTACAGTGGAACATTATATATATATATATATATATATATATATATTTGTGTGAAGGGCTCAAGATGAGAACCGCCGTGGACCGGGCTAGCCTACCTATTCACCTGGCCGAGTTGTGCCGGGAGCCAGCGCCGGGGAAGCCTATTAAGAGGGCCACCCAAAGGGAAACCTTAGAAAAAAGGGGCGGGAGGGAGGGGACGAGCACGGCGGCGTCCTTGAGCAAAGGGGGGGGCCTGACTTATAAAGGCAGAGCCCCTCCCACAAATTCAGGCTGCTTGCAGCCTTCAATACTTGTGTGAAGGGCTCAAGATGAGAACCGCCGTGGACCGGGCTAGCCTACCTATTCACCTGGCCGAGTTGTGCCGGGAGCCAGCGCCGGGGAAGCCTATTAAGAGGGCAAAAAATAACCGAGACCACTTTAGGGCAGAAACAAACTATTTATTATAAACATGAGTATTACAAAGCTAAAGAGCGAAAGGCCCTAGATATTTCAATCTGAGGGTTCGGTATGTACCTTACGTAGCATGATGATTGCCATCGTCCCATCCTACGTATGACATGAGGAGGAACTTGGTTGCGAGAGGCCGCAGATGCGGCCCCAATTCGAAAGGAATGACCCGTGATGGATGCGGGGTCTATCCCCAAACCTGACACCAAGATACGTACATGAGCGATGAACACGGCTGAAGAAAGGGGTTTACCATCAAACGGAAGAAGAGGGTCGTTTGGACCGGAAGCTTGGTTTCTGGCCATCAACTGACCGAGGACCCTGACCGGACACCAATTGTTATGAGAGGGGTAAAACCTGACTAAAACCGGAGGACCTACTTGACTGGTTTTGGATTTTGGAATAGCTAACGAGAAATGGGACTCACACCAAACTAGGTGACGTTTGAGCAACGTGGACCTGGAGAGAGAGTTGCAGGTGAATTCCCCCGGCCGGAGAAAGCCATAAAAGCCCAAGTATACCGCGGCCTTGATGACTATGCTGTTTAAGCGGCCATCTAGGGCCAGGGAGACACCCCTGAACGCCTCACCCGAAATGGCCTGCCTGCGGGACACGGGACCCGCACTGCCCTTCTGAAGACCTCTTAAGGCTGCCTTGACCGCCTGATTGGAGAAAATCGACCTGACGGAAGGATCCGCGAGCACCCGATGATGCTGGACCACAGCCAGGTATAGCTTAACCGTGTTATGGGACAAGTGGAGCGTCTCGTGACAATGGGCGATGAAGGCCAGAATGAAAGAAACATCGTTCGTGTCGCCTTGTGGGAATTCCTGGGCAAAACGCTGGAACAACTTGAACCCGGTGAGGTAGTTCCGAGCGGTGTTGGGGGCTAAGGAGTCCTGGGCCAACCTTCTTGCCGACTCAACCAGACGGATCAGTCCAGGATGAGAGACTCGTGTGGAGGAACTGGCGTGCCTTGGCGATCTGCGTCCGGAAGAGCCTGAAAGAAGACAGGAAAGTTGAAGTGGGACAAAGCGTCTGCCGCCACGCTTTGAACCCCTGCCAGGTGAGACGGACAGATGCGAAAATTAAACTGAAGTGAAAGTAGTGTTAACCTGCGGAGGAGCGACATGATCCGGGCGACTTGGCTCTACCTTTGCGAGTATGTCAACCAGCACCTGGCTGTCGGTTATAACTTTAACGGGCTTGTCTCTCCAGGAGGACCCCCAGACGCGGGCGGCAGCGACCACGGGGTAGAGTTCGAGCAAGGGGAGGATGCTAATGATCCTTGCTGAGCCAACAGCTCGGCAGGCCAACGACCTGCCAACCAGTGGGGGTGGAAAATGGCCGCGAAACCGCGTGAGGCCGCCGCATCTGAAATAATGGTGGGGAGTCGACCCTGGGACCTGAAACGAAAAAGAAGCGCCGTTCCAGTCTGCCAGGAACGCCTGCCACATCAAAAGATCGGATACCGCCTGGTTGTCCAAGTGGATAGAGGAGTCCTGGTCTGGAACCCCTGCTAGCATATCCAGCAACCGGGAGGTGAAGGCCCTACCTTGCGGCATGATCCTAGTGGCGAAGTTCAGGGACCCCAATAAAGATTGCAGCTCTACCTTGGATAAAACCCTGCTTGAGATCGCCGAGGTGATGGAAGACCTGAGCTTAGTAAGTTTGTCTGCAGGAAGGCTGGCCTCCATCCTCCGTGTATCGAGGACGATGCCCAGGAAAGTGATCCGCGTACTAGGGCCTTCTGTTTTGTTGAGCGCGACCGGAACCTGAAGACCGCTGAAAAGCTGAAAGAGGACTTTGAGCCCCGCGGAGAGATTGAGACCCTTCTATGATCAAGAAATCATCGAGGTAATGTATCACTTTCTCCAAACCCCGTGCTGGACCAGGGTCCAATGCAGGGCCCCTGCGAACCTGTCAAACAGCCACGGGCTGCTTTTTGAGCCAAACGTGAGCCTATTAGCGAAGAAATACTGCTGGTCCCATTTGATACCGTAGAGGGCCCATAGCTGCGGGAGGATGGGAAGAAGCTTGAACGCGTCCGCAATATCGGCTTTGGATAACAACGCCCCCTACCTTCCCGCAGGATGAAACTGATAGCGTCATCAATGGACGAGTAGCTCATGGCGAATTCCTCTGACGGTATCAAGGAGTTCAAGCTTGGGGTGGCCGAAGCATGAGGGGCGGACAAATCATAGATTAATCGTTTTTATTTGAGTTTTGCTTAGCGACGACACCGATGGGACTTACTCTCCACCGGCTGAAAGGGCTGCGGTCAAACGGTCCTAAAAGGAACCCTTTCTGAACCTCGCTATCCAGGAGGGACCTTACAGCCTCGGGATCCTGACGGGCCGAGCGTAAATTCTCCCCCTCCCAGGTTTCCTGGGAATGGCCACCAGGCCAGTGTGGAAACCCTCCCGAAACCCTGAGAGGAGGAACTCCACCAGCTGACGGTCCGGGTGGTCTCGTAACAAGGCCCCCAGAAGATCAACGTTAATGTCGGCCAGTCAGGATTTGCTACCCTTTTTGGGGCAGCTGGATCGAGGATGAGCTCTAAAACAAGTGGAACACACGTGTAGGGCCCTACACCCGCTGAAGTTACAACCCCGTAGTTAAAGTTGTTACAAATCTGACTTTGACCAAGGTAGGCGATAGGCCTCCCTAGTTTATCAACAGATGCTTGGGTTTTGGGACCCAGAGGCACCTGGGACTGCCTGCTCCTGAGGGTTAAAAACCATGTTAGGACACCAGTCGGCGGTATGCAAGATCGACTGGCATGAGTTGCAAGTGGGGGCTCTTAGACCGGCGAAGTGCCGGCAAAACAGCTCCATGTCGAGGCTGGCCCAGTTGAACAAACTGGAACTGGGACAGAGCTGCAGCGGCCTTGGCCGAAAAGGAGCGATGGTAATCATAAAAATTATAACCACCATATTTGTATGCGAGATCGGTAACCCTGTAAAGATAGGTGTCCAACTCCTCTCGTCGGTGCGGTTGCACTGAGCAGATCACGTCGCGGAAAAGGCTGAAGGCCAGAGCGAACTCCGGTATCGAGAGTTTTCGATTCAAGCGAACGTCCTTGGCCTTCAGCAAGACGGCCACCTCACCGCAGTTGATAAGTTTATTTTCTGCCACATCCTGGGCTGCTATCAATATCGAAGCCAGGTTGACATCCTTACCCGCGAGGATATCTTTTCTCAAGTTCTCAGGAATAAAATGGGAAGGGCGACTGAGGGGCAGGGCGCCAGCTGACACGTCTGGCTACTCGTACCTGGCCCGGAATCCAGAGAGCTCGCTGGACAGCCATCCGGTGCCGCTGGACCCGGTGCCCCTGCCACCCTGGACTCCAGGAGGCGACCCTTGATTGCATGTCGGTCATGGAACCGGCCAAGCCATCCAAGGTCGCCTGGAGTTGGGACAAGGCTGAACGGACAGAAGGAGAAGGTGACCGTTCCCGGATGCTCCCTGTCTCTGTCCTGAGAAGGCGGTAGAGCTCCGCTTTCCTCGCGGGACGCCGGATGAGGGATACTGCGACGGTTCAACTCTGCTACAAGCTTAGGCACCGCCCAGCGCCCGATAGGAAGGAGCTACCGGAGGGACCCGAGCGGTGGAGCCACGAGCGGAGATGCTATCTTCAACGTCCGAAACCTGCGACATCTTACGGGACCTGACGACTGGCGGACCCTAAGACCCTGCGGACCTGAAAATATGAAGAGACTGTCATGAGACAGAGCTGCAGACTGGACCGGCCCGCAGCACCCCAAAACCTTACCTGGCGATGTGAACACCTAAGCAAACCGACGCGGAGGGATAACGACCCCTGTACACCTGTGGGACATGAATATGTAATGGTAAGGGAGCGAGGGCCAGGAAACCTGACCGGGAATAAACAGACAACCTGAGAAAGCGAAGGGAGCGGACACCAGAGTACCACTGGCAGTGGAGGCCAGGACAGCCGGGTGACGAAGTACGAAAGGAAAAGGGGGAGCGCATGAGACGCAGCTAGAAAAGAACACCTATCCCAGAGGAAGCGAACCTGGGCGATCCAGGAAGAAAAGAGAGAGAGGGTCCTGAGCGCTTCAGGACCAAAACTAAGATATGTGGCAATTAAAAGATTAGCGCTGATTGGCACGGCCGGATCAGAGTGGAAAAATAGCAACCGGAGCAGCTTCCCTGAGCGATTCAGGGAGCTAGCACTTACCTGAGGATGAGACTACGTGAACAGTCTATGAATCCAAACGAGAGGCTTGCCACGGGTTGGGCTACGAGGACCTACGTGCGAAAAGAAATAACCACCAATAGACGGACACCTGATGTCCGAGGAGCTGACCCGCGCTGAGTCAGCGAAAACCCTGAGCGTTTCAGGAGGAGCTAAAGCGGTGAACCTGGGCGATCCAGGAGATAACCAGACGCCATGGGTACCATGGCGCTAACAACTAGCCTGGGCGATCCAGGCCTAACTTGCCCATGATAGGCAGACCGGTACCACTGACGACCCTAAATGAGCGTTGCGGCCCCTGAGCGATTCGGGGAACGACTGGCAACGCCTGAGGAAAACAATGGATAGCAGAGATGGAGAAGACAGGCCCCCCTCCATCTTTTTTTTTTTTTTTTTTCTCCTTGCCAAGTAAAACACCGGCTACCTGCCGTGGGAGTTCATCAGACCTGATCCCAATGACATGAATAAATGACATTCCCTTGGGGAATATGACTCCTAGACCGCCGAGCATGCCGTATGGGAGGAAATGCCCCCCCGACCACGAACCCCCCGAGACGGCATCGGGGAATCCAGGATCAGGAGCAGCAACCCGGGAGGGAAGAGCGCGAAGAGCGCGATCCTCCCCCACACTTTCCTTCCCCTTTTTTTTTTTTTTTTTTTTTTGGCCGGGAGTGCGGGAGGACACCAAAATCAACCACACGGCCGAGATTACAGCCAAATCCCTCTTGTGCACCCAACAAAAACATTGAAACATGTAATAACATAGCCGAGCATTGTCCCCCCTGCCCCAAACGGACCGGACAGAAGAATGTGTTGGCGATGCACGGGAGCGCTCCACCCCCAACCCTCCAGGAAACTACATGTCCCCAATAGCAGTAGCCGATCCTCTTGCTGCTGCATATGCAGTTCATGCAAGGCACAAACTGATCCCAGCCCCAGCTTGAAACACCCCGACACCCGCAAGTCTGCGGAGTGCAGGGGGGGGGGGCCCGCGGCGGCCACCCGGGTCCTCCGCGTGTGGATGCATGGGCGGACGCGGTGCCGTGCTGCACCAGGGCCGCCGCGATAGCCCGCGCTCAAAGGCTGGAGAGGTGAGCCCCACACGCGGCGCGTGGAATCCGGAAGTGACGTAGCGGGGGTGGACCCCGCAGCTTACCTCACGCCAGCTGAGGGGAGGAAACCCTGGATCCGGACTGGAGGGAAGACGAGCACGGCGGCGTCCTAGAGCAAAGGGGGGGGCCTGACTTATAAAGGCAGAGCCCCTCCCACAAATTCAGGCTGCTTGCAGCCTTCAATACATATATATATATATACAACACAAAGATAAAACAGCAGCACTCATCAACGTAGTAGATCAGGGTGCAATCCTTCCAAAACGGCTGGCCGCGCCGTCACTTAACATAAGAATCCAAAGACAGAAGCAGCACTCCGTGGTAGTGAAAAATGATGAACCTCTTTATTCCCTTGCAACATTTCAACTGCACAATGCAGTCTTTCTCATATATATTGGCACTATGGGGGAAGCATTATACATTGGAACTAGTGGGGGCACTACAGGGGGATATTAGAGCCACTGGGAGCATTATGGATTGTACTATTACTACTAGAGTACTGTAGGGGCCTTATTATTATATGACGCAATATGGAGGGCATTGCTACGAAAGGGGCTATCTTGGGAAGTATTATCACTATTGGGGCATCATTACTAATGAGGGGCAGTCTGGGTGTATAGTATATTGTTTGTGGACATGGGAGGGAGCAAAACGGGCACAGTATGTGGGGTATCTTCAAGAAGTTCTCTGGGTTTTGATTTTGCCCAGGGCCACATTTTGTCTAAAACTGGCCCTGGCTCCTAGTCACCTCTATGTGCATCCAGCAGCTGTTGAGAGGAGGAGCACACACAGCTATATATACCACCTAATCAAGGCAGTCTGTTTGATAGGAAGAGCGGGAATTGAGGAACAGATGTATTTTTGATCAAAATATATTGGCTGAGAGTCTCAGATTTTATTTATCAGGATGAGGGCTTAGTCCATATATAATACTTGCATCTATTGTGTTTGTGCATTATTATTTGTTTTCTGTGATTTGATTTGATTTTTTTCATGTATGGGGATTGCCTGGCGTCTCTTTTTGTTGCTGTTGAGAGAAAAAAATCCAACATACTTGATCCTTTTATTCCCAAGGAGATAAGCGGTTCCAGGGGAGTCTGATAGCCACTTACATATCTCTGTGAGGGAGTAAGGCCTGTATTACACCAACAGATTATCTGACCAATTTCTGTCCAATCAGACCAATAGTTGGTGTGTATAACAAAAGATCTGTGTGTGTAATAGGCCATCTGACCAATGGTTGGTCAGAAAATCTGTCAGATAATCTGTTGGTGTAAGGCCTTACTCAGATGATCCAAACAGGTATGTTCATGGCTCCGCATACAAAACAGCTGTCTCAGTACAGATAGTTTTAGACATGGCTGAGGGGTTTTGTATTTTGAGGGAACAAGAGTGGTGGCACCATTAAAAATGGAAAATCACATGGGCAAACCTAATTAAACTGTAAAGTATCCCGCTAACAAAGCAATGGGAATATTATATAGAATATATTAAGTTACTTTTAACTTGGACATAACGGGCAGGAATGGGAACTTTGTGCCAATTTGGCTCCTCAAGATAATTAGCAAATGAAAACACCATCTCTTACTAATGAATATTAGTTAACGAACGCTATATAACAAGGTCTTCTGTCCCATGTGGACTGAATTCATTTTCTACTTTATTATATTAATTTTAAAGAAGTTCTCTGAGTAATCTTAACTGACCACAACATGTTCCCTGCTGAGGCCAACAGTGTGCTGCTGTTATCATTGAGGAAACCTGGCGGTAACATTTCCAGCAAAAAGTGAAACATGGATTGCATTACCAAGCATTGATCTATCATTGCTTCTCAGTACTATTAACATTGCTCCTCAGCCCCATAGTATATATATTGTAGAAGAGACATTTGTATATGTTTTGATCAAAATGCCCTATGCCCACACGTCACATCAAGGTTGCTTATATGAGTGGGTATCTGCTGTAATTTAGCGCAACACCATGTGGGGACTAGCAGCGCTAAAGCACCCCACCAGCAAGTGGTATGACCCAGCAGTCTGACGGCACCCTTGTTGTCAAAGCTTCCTTGGCACTGGGCCCCACAAACCCACAGGCACCGCATCACAGCAGCAATGGCAAACACACAGTACCACACCATGCGAACAGAAGCCAAAGCTCAACTTTCCATGTGCTTTCAGGAACCTAAACTGAGAAAAAGTAGGAATTTATTAACCCTTATACAGTCTCCTGCTACCGATTGGGAGGAGTGCTGATACCATGAAAGAAAGAAAAGCATTAATGAAATTTCCAACAAAGAGAAAAGCATAGATGCACACCCACATGCAGAAATGTTATAGATCAGTGCATAGCATTGTGCACAGCATAGTGTTCCCCTCCCTACAGTTTATTTTATATGCCTGGGCAGCAGTGGCATAGGGTGGGTTGCCAGCACCCGGG